>OY992532.1:117811573-118411573 GCA_963921185.1 Dasysyrphus tricinctus
GAGCTTATCCATTTTCCTCGAAGTTGCATTCATATTTTTTTTTCGATGCACTGTTTCTCGCAAAGGCCCCAGTTGTGGACTGCAAGACTTTGATTTTTTAATAGTCTTTAATGGAGCTTTCGACGCCTAAAATCTGCTGTGGGCTCTCGGTCTATTAAGTCTTGATTACAAGTTGATTTCTTTGACTATTAGTTACTGACCCATTAAATGACATCCTTTTTTTTGGGAATATGAAATGCCAAGAGTGCAGAGCCAACTTTCTTCTTTTTTTCTGGGAAATAGTTATAGCAGAATAAGTTATAATGTTTTTTTTTTCCTTCCAGTACATACATATATGGTGGGATTTTTTTTTAGAATCTGGTGGGATTCTAAAAATCCAATCTGGCATCACTGATTTCAAGAGCGATAGTGTTAAGAATTAAAATCGGTGTTGTGTGACAATTCTGCGGTCCAAGAAAACTGTTGACACAGATTCCTGCCTGGACGGCTGAACATACCCTTTAACGGCGTAACGGAACTGCGTGTGTGGTACAGATGATCCAAAAAGGGAGTTCAAATCCTTTGAACCCGAGAAGTTTTTGTGTAATGCAAAAACGATTGATTTTTTGTCTTCGTATTGGTAAGTTGGATGGACAAAACTTTTCTCTTGCTAATAATAAAAGCTATACGGTGATATATGGGTTTCCACAGCTAAGAGTCCACAAAGCAACCTGGCACTCTCCAAATGGTCGAGACTCCAATCAGATCGAACATGACCTAAGCGACGGTAGACGCACCTCTAAAGGCCTGGTCAAACAGAGCGCGGGCCGACGGGACGGTCAATACTTTACTGGGAAAGAAAGAACGCGACGGTCAAATTTTGTTTGTAAATCTTTACAAAGATCGTCGGACCGCGCTCTGTTTGACCAAGCCTTTAGATCTTAGACGTACGAATTTTTCGAGGGGCAACCTTCGATTGTGATCATTCCCTTGACAAGGTTTAGAACTTGAATGTGAAATAAAAGGAAGCTACGGACCCCCCTATAGGGAAGAAATTCGACGTTGGTCGCCTTTAAGTATACCTGAGGGAGTCGTCAAACCCTACAGGGAGCACTTGTGGAGGAAGCTCTCCACTGTGCATTCACCTACCACAAACGCCAACAACCAGTTGCTCTCAGTCTCAGTATCAAGATATCATCATAGAGGCAGCCGAAACCACAAAATGTTACCAACCACCCCCGAAAAAGAGCCCGTGGTATGACGATGAATACAAACAACTAAAAATACTGACGGAAAATGCACATGCATATATGCAGCATAAAACAAGAGCAGCGAAAAAGGAAGAATACCCTGCTTAGAAAGAAGAGGGCGTACGCAGCTTCCTAGTTCAAGGAGATCGAAGAGTTTGGCGATCGAAACAACTGCCGGAAGATTTATAAAAAATTCCAAGCAACTGGCTGCTGGTTTTAAAATCGGAACGCAGGCTCCTCGAAAGAGCGAAGGTAACTTAGTCACTGAAGCATAGGGAATAATAGATGTATTCAAGTAGTATTTCTAGAAGCTGTTAAATGGGCTTCAGGTAGAGCAAGATATGAACAAGAAGAGAACCCGAACCCAGTCAATGAAGACCCAGTTCCACTACACAGCATAGAAGAGGGAGAGATAGACTTAGCTATAAAGGAGCTTAAGAACAACAAGGCCGCCGGATCTAATAGTTTAGTTTTTCAAAGCACTGTGGCACTGTGGGGATGTGTAGAAAGGGTGCATGCATCAACTCATGCAACACTATAATTGACAAGGACCAGTGTGGCTTCTGGCCATGCATATTAACGATACTCGTAGACCAAAAATTCACTATTAGTAAAATTCTGGAAAAGACCAATGAGTTGCATGTCGAGGCTGACCATCTATTCATCAACTTCGAAGCCGCATATATAATATTGCATTCAACGTCAGGAGCTCTATATCATGACAATGGCAGAATTTGGAATCCCAGGAAGACTGATGCAGCTGTGTCGTGTGACATTACGCGATGCAATGTGCAACTAGGGAAAAGTTCTTCCGAAGTATTCCGAACATGCACATGGTTTCGGCAAGGAGATGCGGTTCAATTCGTTCTAGAGCAAATAGTGTGCACAGGAATTAACACTGGAGGTACTATTTTCAAGAGATCTGTCCAACTTCTCGTGCACGCCGATGATATCGACTTCATCGGCCGTTCCCAACAGGCCTCCAAACGAGGACAACTCCAAATATATGCTATCAACAAACAATGAAATATCTGTCAACCGGCTAAGACAATACGTCACTATTGATAGCAACAACTTTGAAACAGTTAAGGAGTTCATCTACCTGGGAGTAAACATTAATTCCACGAACGATATCTTAGTGGAGATCCGACGAAGAATTACTCTAGCAAACCGGTGAAATGGGTTCAGAATTCCTCACATTTAAGACGAAGTTCACGCTCTTTAAAACACTTGGGCGATCCGCAGAAAGGGAGAACTGATATCGGGCTGTTATGAAGGAAAAATTCTTCGACGGATATTTGTACTTATGTGCGAGGAGGGCGAATAGAGGAGAAGATACAACCGCCAACGCAATGAGCTTTATGAAGATGTGAATGTAGTCCAGAAAATCAAAACACATCGACTACATTGGGTCAGCCACATCGAGCGAATAGACAAAAATGCTCCAACCAGTCTTAGAATCCCAGCCCCGAGGTTCGAGAGAACGAAGGAGACCGAACCTCAGGTTTAAATACCAAACCGGATGCCAGAAGGCTTGGTCTAAATGATTGGAAGCAGCTTGCTCGGGATCGTAGAGGATATGTTTTTATATCTGTTAAACAGATAAACGGTGAAATGTATCGCTTTCATATAATTTTCTTCAAAAATAATTTTGAGTTTTAATTGCAACTACTGTTACACTTAATTTTCCAATTCAGTTGTTGTTAGCTTCAATAACACAGGTTTACAAGGTTTTCGACACGACACGATCTAAGGATAACTTTTCGTGCTGAGCTCAAATCCGTTTTCCGTTTTTCGCTATCAGCTCTGGTTTTTGAGATATTACCTTTAGAAAGTGCAAAAAAAAAACCTTTTTTCGCCATTTTTGGGGTTATGTAACTATGCGAATTGTTTTTAATTTTTTTTAATTGTACAGATTTCTGAAAGTACTAATCTTAGTCTTCAAAATTCAGCTTTAATCATCCCGATATCTCTTTTACTTTTTGAGAAATCCTCAGTTGCATTTTTCAATATATTGTGATGAGTAAAGAGAGCGACTTCGCCAAGATTTAGAAAAATAGAAAAAAATTACAAAGGTTTTTGGGATGATGGTATGTTAAGTGACTATTGTTGGTCTGTTGTACGTGAAACGGACCAAAATATATATAAACCGTGAAGTTCCATTACACTTTGTTTTAATTTGTAAGAGTTATTTCAAATTAAAAAAAAACTATGGTCAAAAACGGGTGATTTTTTATTTTATTTCCAAAAGTTGTGCTGATAGCAAAAAATGGATTTCAGATTTGAAATCTACACTAAAAACTCTTTTTAGAACATATTTTGCCTGCTCCTGTCGAAAACGACGTAAGCCAAAGAGAAAGCATGTAGTCAGATGAGGACTAATAACTAATTTAATATCTCTCAAAAGTAAAAGAGATATTGGAACGATTAAAGCTGAATTTTGAAGGTTAAGATTAGTACCATCAGAAAAATTCATATATCTATCTTAAAAAAAAAATCAATTTGCATAGTTACATAACCCCACAAATGGCAAAAGAAGGGGGTTTTGGACTTTCGAACGGTAATATCTCGAAAACCAGAGCTGATAGCGAAAAACGGATAACGGATTTGAGTTCACCGTACAAAACTACCCTTAAAACGACTCCTACTTTCACGTGTCGAAAAGTTATCCGATATTTGTAAACCTGTGTAATCATTTAAATTTGTTAAGGTATTGGTATTAAATTGTTACTTTATGATAATAATTATTTTTTTAATCCACAATTGAATCAACTTTTTGGTAATTTACCTTGAAAAAAGTTTCCTTTTTCCTATTTTTTTGTATGTAAAGGAAATATGTACATAATTCACGACATGGTAATTAATAAGTAAATCAATAACGGGAATATTACCCACTGACAATTATGTAGTATAAACAAAAATAAACTTTTTTCAACACAAAATAAAAAAAAGAGAAAAAATCAAGAAACAAAAACAAATATTCGAAATTGATAAAAAAAGAAAAAGAATTAGCATAAATCGAAAAACAATTTACATATGTTTGTACGCCTACAGTCATGGCCGAAAGAACTGGGCATTATTATATTTGTTCTTTTCTATCTAAGGGTGTTTTTTTGTGTATATTTGGAAGCTGTGATAAATGATTCGAGCAACGATGTGGCTAAAGCTTCGAAATTGTTTACATTGTTTTTCCTAATAGTATGTTCATGTTGGATCTTCAATTAACGATTTTTGCTTTGATCAATTATATTTTTTATACTTTGAAAATCATCAATTATATTTTCGAAGTTCTTATCGATGAACATTTTATGATGAAATTAAATAATTTAAAACAAAACAAATAATTTGTAGAAAAAACATCGCTTATCGAAGCTCCAATATTAACACATAGCTCAATTGTGACTTAATTAAGTTGAGCCATTGAACTCCGAGATAAACTTACAAATCTGTGTGTCAATTTAGTAAATTAGTTTTTATTAAATTCAACGATTCATTTTCATCCCTTCAAACTAATAATTTGCTTTCACCTAAGACTGTAGAAAAGCAGGTGGGTAGAATAAGTTCGTCAATAATATTGGTAACCACCAAAGTTTTTATTTTTCATAAAAAATAATATGTCTGTGAAAAAAAAAATAAACAAAAACAAAAATATCTTCGTTTATTTTCACATTTTGAAATAAGCATCTGCCAAACAATAAAAAAATCTCACCACAAAACGTGAGAGGTAATAAATTTGTGTTTAAGCCCATTTTACAACAAATCGACCGCTTACATTTTTGAAACTTATACACATGTATAGTTTATACGTAAATATACACGAACACACAAGGACAGAGAATTTACAACTCTATACAAGGCCGTTGTCAGGAGGGTGGGACTTTTGTCAAAAAAATTAAATCACAAAGTGTGATGACCTTTAAAACGATTTAAATAAAATACAAATATTTTGGAACAGAAAACCCAGACACTAAAACAAACAGAACAAAGAATCTCTTGTGTGTTATTGATAAATAGGTGTGTTCCATTCTTTTGGGTCATTATTACGATTGTGACACTGATACTCATAATTATATAAATTATTCAAACTATTATTATAATTTATTAAATAAAATTTAAAAAATGATGTATGTATGATGTCTTTTTCATAATGCATTGAATGAATTAAAACATTATTTGTTTTTGTTTAAGGATCAATTTCAGAGTTGCGTTACAATTGTGACCTTAGAGAACTGGTAAACATTTGTATTTATTTATTTATTTATTTATTTATTTATTAATTATATCTTGCAGGAATGTATTCATTCTTTTTCAAATACTGAACTCAAAGTTGATCTTCTTTACAAATTTTGAAATGAGAAACAAAACCGTTTAAAATTGTAATGAAAGTGACAAGTTAATGTTACCATGTTGCGACATAATATGGTTTTTAGAAAATATAATTAACGACAGACGTTTTAATGGAAAATTATGCTAATTATAAGTATAACCACATATCACACAAAATGAGAAACATTTTCCAATGAAGAAGAGTAAGGTATTTCCTCATATAAACGTTAAATTATTTTTGAGCTCTTTTAGTTGGGAAATGCATCAGTTGTGACTAAAGGTGGATTAAATTTTCATATGGAAGATTTCTTTGTTTCCTATTTTTTCAAATCTCTTACCAATTAATAACAAAACTTAAAATGAGTTGAACAACAACCTGTTACGGATGTGACAAATATTCGTGTTCAATATAATTTTCAAATTCAATGATATTATTTGTCTTACTGAACATTCTTACTTCCCCGAATTTCAGTTTTATATAAATTTCGATTTTTGGCTAAAATAAAATTTAAACATATTTGTTACTAGAGTGACATTAACAGCCCTATTCTCCCCATCATCACTGATAACTCACAAGTCACAAGAAGTGGTGAAACTGATTTTGTGACTTTTTCGTATTCTCCCACTAAAGCCACAACTTGTGAGAGTCATAAAAACAACCAAAACTGTGATCTCTTCCAGAGCAGGTCACAACTCAAAATTCACTTGAGTTTCTACAAATCATTCTCTGTGCGAAAGAGAACAAAATGTATGTATTCTTTCATTTCTTAAGCTAAAGAATAAGACAAAGGAGCGTAATTCTTTTGCTTTGTATTTATGAGACAGAAAAACATGAATACATATTGTGGGTGTGTTGGTTTAAATCGTTGCGATTACTTGTGGAGTTGTTCATGTGAGCGCTCATCAGTCAAGAAGCTACCAACAAAATGCTGTGGTGAGTTTCGTTGTGAGTTTTCTTGTGACTATTAGGGGGGGAATACCAGAATGTTATCGAATCACAACAATCCTCACAAGGAGTAGTCACAAGAGCTTGTGACTTGTAATTCCTCACAAGGGGGAGAATCAGGCTTTAAGTCGATGAACAAACTGCGAGCATGAGCCATTTACACATTAACGTGCTCTGAGTATTGATAGTTAAAAAAGGGTTGATGGTTCCCAAATTACCTACACAAACAGTATTACCGCAAATACATGGTTACCAACTTGTGCTAACAACAATTAAATTCTGGAAAATGAACTGTAAGTGTATCCAACTGGGAAATACGACAAAATGAAAATTAATTTCAACTTTAGACTGATGTGTACGTCATATTTTGGAGTCGTAACAGATAATCGAACTTGAAGTGGGTCACTTAATTTTGTTTGTATGTCTGTACCTCGACCTACATCAATCTGATTAGGTTTAAGTAGTAAATATTGGAGATTCGAAAGAGCTATGTGGTGGCACGCACTGAAGTGATTTTCATCAAGTTTGGAACATAATATTTTTAGTTGATTCCTTAGAGAGATAACACTGTTCAACACAAATTTTATGCCTGGGTTCTGCATATGATTTTCTTATACCTTACATATTAGGTATTAATTAAAAATTATTTCGTTTGAAAAAGTTTGCTTCTGTGGTCAGGAGCACATTATTTGAGAATTCGTAAGAATGTGCTATGATTAGAATCATTTACACCAGATATTTTAAGATATAAGACTAAGATACACCGAAACGCTAGAAAGTATAGGCTGGTTAGAAAACAAAAAACACATTAGAAGGGTGTATATGTTCTCCTGTTTAGGCAGGAGGGGTAATTTTCTTTTTTTTTTAAATTAGAAAAAAAAAATATTTAAAACAACGACGACCCTAAAAAGATCAAGGAATCTACTTTTTTAATAAAGTCATTTCTATGAATATTTTTTTTATTAATTTTCAAACTCAGAATTTTGGAAAAAAAAAACATTTTTTTTTATTATTAAATTTTTTTTATTTTATGTAAGAAAGTTTGATGTTTGTTTTTAATTTTCAATGCTTTTACAAATTTTAAGTCAAATTTAAAATTGTTTTTAGTTTTCAATGCTTTAACAAATTTTAATTAAAATTTAAAAATTAAAATTTATACAACCATCCGGTTTTGGTTGCATAAATTTTAATTTTTGGAAGAATTGAAAATTACAAAAACTCCTTTTTCTAATCTTCTTTTTTAAATATTTTGAAGGTACATACATTAAAACGTTAATTTTTATCAACAAAAGCACTGATTTTAGAGTGTGCTATTCTAAAATTAAACCTTTTATATAATCTCTTAACATTGTTTCATTATATTGACATTGATAACGACCCCAACTCTCGAAGTCCATAAAGTCTTACTTATGATGTTTTTAATTTTTTTTTATAAATGAACGTGCAGCAGATTCAATTTCAGAGACACCCTGGATGTCTTTTAAGTTGTTTTAAACATATTTTCAAAAATGATAATAAAGTGAATTTTGATAAAGTAACCTTATATGTATAGCAAAATGCATTGGCATCACTTTAACACATTCTTTAGGGTCCTTAAATAAAAAAAAATATTTGTGTAGTTTGTGACACAAGTGAACTCTAAGGCTAGGACCGCACTTGCGATTTCAATCGCGCGACTGTTTAGTCGCTAGAAATAGAACACATGAATTTTAATAAGAATGAACGCACATGCGACCTGGAAATCGCGACGATTAAAAGTCGAAAATTTGTTCCATTTTTCTGGCGATGCGATTGTCGAAATTTAAAATGAAACAAACGGACTTAGATGGTTGTGCTCGCACTAGCGATTTAAAATAGCGCGACTAAAAAATCGTAGTCGCAACTAGAAAAAATTATACACGCACTTGCGATTTTCAAATGTACGATTATTTAGCCGCAAGAAATGAGACACATGATTTTAAATGTGAATGCACACATATGCGACTTTAAAATCGCAGCGATTAAAAAAATGAAACCAGATCTATTTTTTGAGCGTTTTTTCTGTCGCGAAATTAAAAAGACGCATGTGCGTGCATTCATATTAAAAGCTTTATGTTCTATTTCTTGCGACTAAAAAATCGCGCGATAGATAGCCGCAAGTGAGTGCATGGCAATTATTTGTTGCGACACCGATTTTTTAATCGCACAGACTGAAAATCGCAAGTGCGGTCCTAGCCTAAAAATACCACATAGGCGTAACGATTACCCTCCCCTCTCCTCTTTGAAAAAAACTATACAAAAAAAATAGTCATTGTTTCTATGAAAACTATGGTAACTGTATTAATTACGAACTCTACAAAAGCAAACTTAAGGAGGGTTTGGGCATTGGAGCATGAGGAATAAAAAAACCATAAGAAAATAGAGTTGTGTAATAGCTCAAAGTTAAAAGTTCAAGTGAGCTCAACTTGAACTTTTAACTTTGAATTATAAATTCGGTCACTCCACTTAAACAGAAGAAATTCTTTTCAAATTTTCTTCATATTCAATTATTGTTGTGTAATAGCTTTTTGTAGCTCTAAAGTCTAAATGAAACGGTAGACACCTACCTTTTGAGGAAAAGTTTTTTTTACCTCAAAAACGGTTCTAAGCATTTTATAAAGGAAATCTTCATATTAAAGCAAGTAAAGGGTGAACTATCTGTTTTTCTTTTTCTTTTTGCACCATTTTTTTTTCCACTGATAGTTCTCATGCAGTCTTGATATTAACAAAAACTCAGTATTCAATTTCCGCAGTACGAAATGGATGGATTTAAGCTGAATAAACGTTGGAAAATATTGCAAAATTACTTCCAAAGTGGATGCAGTGTTGCCGGAACAGTGCGAATGTTTAATAAAAAAAATTCGGTCGAAATACTGCACCAGCTGCAGTTGGTGAACGCAAGTTTGTAAGGCTGGTTTACCAATTGATAGCAGAACTTATTCCCAGGTAAGTCCTGTCCACTCAACTGAGAATATACCAGCTGTCATCAAAATTTTGCAGAGCCTCAAAGCGCAAGAATCTTAGCAAATGAGAAGAATTGTTTATTTTTGCAAGAGCTCGGATATTCGCTTATCCAATTGGCTCAGCAATTGAAGCAAAATTAGTGCAGTTCAGGTTGCATTTAAAAGACCTTAGGTCCCTCAGGTCACTCATAGCTAAAATTATAATTAAAGTTATTATTGTTAGGGAAGCTCGCAATCAATGTAAGATGGCTGAAAAACCTAATCCAAAAATTATCAGGTGGATTTACACAATAGTTAGACCGATACTTACCTACCTACGGTAATTTAGTTTGGTTGAACGCGACTGAGAAAGCAACAAACCTGAAAAAGTTGACAAAAGTTCAAAGATTAGCATGCGTAGGTATTACGGGGGCGTTGAAAACCACTCCCACAGCGGGACTGGAAGCGATACTCAACTTGAGACCCCTAGATCTATTCGTGCAAGAATCTGCAGCATACATTGCCCTGCGGTTAAGCCAGACTAAATGCTGGAAGCAAAGCACATCGAGCCATACTCAGATTCTGCAGAGATATGTGGGAAATAATGTTTGCACAGACTACACAACACCCCATTTAAACTTCAACAGACCCTCTTTTCCTAATAGAGAGGAGTGGGAAAACAACCAACCTTTCAGTAATGAATCTACGATAACTGTCTTCACTGATGAATCGAAGATGGACACTGGAGTTGGTGCAGGAATTTTCTCGGAAGCTCTGGGACAAGCCTGCTCCTTCAGACTTCCGGACTTTTGCAGTGTCTTCCAAGCCGAAGTCTTGGCAGTGACGAAAGCAGCTACGTACATAAATATCAATGATGGCGATACCACGAGGTGATATCACCCTCTTTATTGATAGCCAAGCAGCAATAAAAGCAATTTCTGCCACCGAGATATATTCGAAACTTGTGACTTGCTGTCGCGAAAAGCTTAGGGTTCTTGGCATGCAGCATAACATTGGACTCTGCTGGGTTCCTGGTCACAGTGATGTACATGGAAACGAGAGAGCTGATGAGCTGGCGAGAACGGGTCCGTCGCTTGTTTCAAGTCAAGCCGAACAACATATCAAAGTACCAACCTGTAGCATCAAACAGGATATTGGTAACAAAATATTAGAAAAAACCAACGAAAGATGGAATCTGCTTGAAACATGCGCCACAACTAGAAAGTTATGGCCAAATTTCAATAAGCAGAAACAGACAAAATTATGCAAATGAAAAAGAAACATCTCCGTTCCCTTGTCAGCATAATCACCGGACACAACCTACTGAGATTCCATAAAAAGAAAATGAGGCTCAGTACTGACGACCTTTGCAGAGGGTGCAGCGACGAAGAAGCATATGAGGATACCTTTCACTTCCTTTGCCACTGCCCAGCACTCTGTCATTTAAGAAAGAAACACCTAGGAAATCATTTCTATGACGACCTAGGAAATTTCTGGAACTTTGGCTAATAGCCTTCTGAATTTCATCAACGCCTCTAAATGGCTTGGCTGCTAACAGAACACATATAGACCAAGAGCCCACAGCAAATTTTTGGGTGTGAAAGTTAACCGAAAATGAAGCACATGAGACGAAAGCTGTGTTGAGGCTTATGAAAGAAATGAAAGTCTTGCAGTCCCTAGTCGGGGCTTTAGTGAGTAATAGTACGCCAAAAACTCAAAAAAATCAACTTATAGGATAATTGTATGAACCAAAATTTTTGATCACACATCCCTAGACAATGCTCCCCTGATCACAAAAAGGTGGGTCCAAGACCATTAGGTGGGGGCCGTTACTCTGCCAGACCGTTTGAAAAACCCTAAAAAGTCATCTCAAGGGATAATGGTATGAACCAAAATTTTTTTTTCTCAGTCCTAGACAATGCTCCCCTGATCACAAAAAGGAGGGTCCAAGACCATTAGGTGGGGGCCATTACTCTGCCAGACCGTTTGAGATTTTTAAAAGTGTTAAATAACGATAAGGTGGCCAATTCACCTATAAGTAGCGAAAAAACCCATGGTGTATAGGTAAGACTAAGACTACAACAATCTCGTATGGAAGGGGAGGTTAACATCGAGTTCAGCACCCCAAAAACCTTTGGAAAAGTATATTTTAGTTCCTGTTTCAAAAAATTTTCTGCCGAGTTTGATAAGGGAATTTCTATGTAATTTCCCACTCAAAATTAATTTAAAAGTGACTAATTATTGTAATATAACTGTATTAGTTGAAGTGAAGTAATATTGTCAGACACCATTGGAAAGGAAAATTGGTCCTCTACAAAAAAGGTCTTAAGTCATTTTTCGATAAGAGCGATATTACTAACCATAATATCTTCAATTACTAAAAAAAATGCTTATTTTACGTTAAATAAATGTATGGGAATTTTATGGAATGAGTTTGACTGACTGTAACTTTAAAACGGCTGGATCTATGATGAAACATGTTAAGACCTTTTTTGAAGTACGTTCAATTTTCTACAAGAAAAACATATGCCGTTAGTTTAAATACTTGTTATTATTAAGTTTTTCCAAACACAAACAGGTGTTTTCTCCCATACTAATCGTATGGAAAACCGAAATCTGCGATGAGGCATCTAAACATGAATTTTAAGAGCTCAAATTTTCACAGACCTCTTTTTTTGTTTAACCGAAACTTTTCAGTCTGTTTGCAAGAAAATCGAAAGCAAATTTTTTTTTTTTGAAACAGTCTAATGTACCTATGTGATTTTTGAAATTAAAGAAGAAGAAAATCAGCATAAAATAATTTAGTATAAAAACATGGACTTAACTTTGAAAAAGTATCAAAATATTATTGATAGTATTGTCGTTTTTTTTAAACTTACATAGTTTTTTTCTAGGAAAATTTCCACTTCCACCTAAACGGAGGATGTAAACCTCCCCTGCCATACGAGATTGTTGTAGTCTTAGTCTTACCTATACACCATGGGTTTTTTCGCTACTTATAGGTGAATTGGCCACCTTATCGTTATTTAACACTTTTAAAAATCTCAAACGGTCTGGCAGAGTAACGGCCCCCACCTAATGGTCTTGGACCCTCCTTTTTGTGATCAGGGGAGCATTGTCTAGGACTGAGAAAAAAAAATTTTGGTTCATACCATTATCCCTTGAGATGACTTTTTAGGGTTTTTCAAACGGTCTGGCAGAGTAACGGCCCCCACCTAATGGTCTTGGACCCACCTTTTTGTGATCAGGGGAGCATTGTCTAGGGATGTGTGATCAAAAATTTTGGTTCATACAATTATCCTATAAGTTGATTTTTTTGAGTTTTTGGCGTACTATTACTCACTAAAGCCCCGACTAGGGACTGCAAGACTTTCATTTCTTTCATAAGCCTCAACACAGCTTTCGTCTCATGTGCTTCATTTTCGGTTAACTTTCACACCCAAAAATTTGCTGTGGGCTCTTAGACTAATAGGTTTTTGTTTTTTTACATTAAGTGGAATACAATTACCTAGGGTATCACAACGGATCTACATAGATCTGAGTGTGACGGTAACGAGATCAACTGTCAGCCCTCCTACCTAACCTAACCTTGCTGAAAAAGTCTTTTTTTTTTGATGAGGTGCATTTCGATCTTAGCGGCCACGTTATCAAGCAAGAATACCATATTTGGGGCTATGAAAATCCACACACAGTCATACAAAAACCAATTCACCATGTGGTTTTTGGATTATCGACATTAGCTGTGTTTTTTTCCTCGTCCGAATGGGCTTGGACGAAAAAAACGATGTCGGGGCTAAGCAATTTACATTTTAAAAGCAACAACAACTAAGCCCCGTCGGGCTTAGCTAAGTCCAGAGAATTTTCGGGGCTTAACTTAAGCGCAGATAAAAACTGTGTTACCGGCATGAATTTCATACATGTTACCGATAGTTTGTATGGAAACTCCATTTTTTTTCTATAATGGCGTCGCTTAGCCCCGATGTCGTTTTTTTCATCCGATTCCCCCGGGCTTGCAAAAAAACACACCTATTATTGGCCTATTTTGCTTCCAAAACTACGACCGACGACGATGGAAGAAACGGGAAAGCATGAAAATCTATTTTTTTTTTCTGGTCAGAAATTGAGTATTGGACGTGGGAGAGCAATATAGCCCAAGAAAAATTTATACCAACAAAAAAGATAGTCTGCGGAATAAATCTGCGGGTGTAGTATCTCGTGGCATGGTTAGTGCGTTGGACTGTCATGCCGAAGGTGTGGGTTCGATTCCCATCCGCTACCACCTAAAAATGTTTTTGTGTGACGTACTGCCTCTCGCGCGGAACTGACAAATCCTTCAATAGTATCTGTTGTCATGAATACCTAAGTGCTTCTCATCTAGCCGTTCGGACTCGGCATAAACTTGTGGGTCCCCTTCATTCTTGTCAACAACACGCACACAGGAATGTTTGAGAGTTGTAAGTTACTAGGCCCTTAAGTTCTCCACGGGCTGTCAAGCCACCAAATGTATTATTTATTTATCTTTATTTTGGTATAGGGAACACCGAAAAGTCCATTGTCAAATCGTGTGCGCATCAAAAGTTATGAGGTCAAATTTCAAAAAATTGTTTTTTTCACTAATAACTTTTAAACCGATAAACGTAACTGAAAAATATTCGATGTAATTTTCTACAGAAAAGGTAAAAGAACTTTTTCTCTTCCGACTGATAGCGGAGGAGATATTACCTTCAAAAAAAAAAAGGAAAATGACGAAAATGTAGATTTTTCACACATAAATTATTGATGGTGAATGCTATCGAAAACTACTTAACACAAAGTTTGCACATCAAAAATACAAAAATCTTATCTTTTTTATCTAAAAACACCTTGTTTCAAAGCTATCATTATTTTAAAAATTTCGTCAAAATCCAAAATATCCGCTTTTTTGCGTTTTATTCTTAAAGGACGAAACTGTCACAAAATTATTTATTAATTTTATGTTTCTGTAAGAGCAATTAGTTAAAAGATTATTATTATTTCAAAAAGGTGGAGAAGTGGAAATATAGGTGTTTCGTAAGCAACACTGAAAAAGTACTTTTCTTTTGTGGAATACTTTTGAGTGCAATTTGTAGGTCATGTGACCCTCTTAAAGAAAGAATAAACATATTAATTTTCTAATAGCAATCATTTAAAAGATATTATTATCTCCTTCTAATATTGACCAAAACTCAAAAATACCGGTTTTTTGCTTTTTGCTCCTAAACGGTGAAGTTGTCGAAACATATGTAGCTAATTGTATAGATAATAATTTTCTCTAGAAGAAATTCGTGATCTTTTTACCATACGAGTGCTTTATTCCAAAATATTTCGACTTTAAAAATGGTAAAATCTCGAAAATGCTGGTTTTTCGAGGATACTACTCTGTGTTACCCATCGCACCGCCAGAAAGTCTGTTATTCAATTTTATATTCAGAAAAGTTATTTCTATTGATTGTTTAAAAAAGAAAACATTTCAGGTCCGAAATTTTGGCAAGAAGAATACAAATCTGTAGGCCCCCGAAATACCGGTATTTTCGAAATTTTAACAGTTTTAAAATCGCAAAATAAAAGAACCTTATATTAGCTAAGCTATTCGTGATATATAGGGACCAAAACCATGGAAAATTTATCGAAAAATTGGGTTGATAGAATGGTCTACTGCCAAGCCAAGCGACGCAGTAATTTCAAAAATGTCAAATCCTCCAATAGGACACAACAGAAAATTGTATAGGTCTAACCAGTTTCGGCTTAACAATACACACCCTAGAATGGTTGAGAGTTCTTCGTCATTAAGCTCTCTCTAGTTCTCAACGAGTAAAATATGAAAGTAATGACTAAAAAAAATCAATTAAAAATATATCCCCCTCATCAGTCAAATACCCAAAACATTGACTACGTGCCTGATTCACCGCATTAAAATCCTTAGCAAACATTTAATTCACTCACCTTTTTCTTTTTTGTTTACAAATTTTGGGTAACTACTATGGCTATGTCGACATCATGTCGGTCGTCGTGTATGTCGTCGCGTCGGTAGGGAGACGAAATGCAAAGTTGGGGGTTGCTTTCTGTTTTCTGAATAACAAAAAAACAAATGTCTATGGATATTGACCTTTTACTTTTAATTGAAAACTAATTGGTTTGAAGGAATAAGGGTATTTTCTTCTTTTTTTGTTTATTTAGGTTCTTCGGTTTAACATACAATAACAACAACAACATAAAAATATGAAAAGGGAGTATTTTAAAATTGATTAGAAATTCGATTTTTGCTTGCTGTTGTTGTTGTTGTTGTTTTTACTCCTGACCCTTTAAAAACCAAATATAGCTTTTATTATATGACCCTTTGTTTGAGCGCAATCAACTTCGTAACATAACTCTTTGAATATTTAAGTATACCTATACCTACTCGTATAACCTCTATCACAAGCTGAGTCAAATCAATTTGTTAAATTTCCCTGCTTATACATGTTCACCGAAAATTACGATAATTAAGTGCCAAACTGAACTAGCTATACTTGACTTGACTGATACAAAAGTGTTAGGCTAACGATGAGGATGGGTGTAGCACAATATATTCCATAACAAACTCAATGTGAAAATTGAGCAAAAGGACCTCTGACCTTTTGTGATATACGATACTTAAGTCTTGAAGGCTTTTATTTTGTATTTTTGTGTATCGAACGAAAACACCGCACATTCCTGATGGATCTGAAGAACAATATTCAATGTTAATCGCATAATAAGGCTTCCTTATTTGGTTTCATTTGACTTTGTATACCTTAGGGGAGCGGTCGATTGTCCAAGTCCACTATCATGAACCTCTATTTCCGAACTCGCCGGTCGATGGAAATAAGAAATTAAATTAGCTCAATGAACATTTCCGCAATCAAGTGGAAGCGCATTAGGATATTGTGTGATTTTTTTTTTGTCAAGTGTGGTGCCTATCTATAATATCTATGGAACTTTTGGGCACCTGGATGTTAAAATACCTTTTGACATTTACCCTCACCCCATCCCAAGAATATATCGTAGAATGTCCTTAATTCAATTCGATTTTTGTTGTCGTCGTATCTAGAATCAAGGTATAGTCATTTATTTTGGCAGTAAATCAGTAATTGATGTTAAGTTAAGTTTTATCGATATCGAGGGAGGCAACGAGGATTTAGCATGTCTTAAATAAATATTTTGGAAAGAAATCATGGCATAAGTTGTGATCCTTGGAATATCAAAAGGAATACCCCAAAATGTTCTTCCTAACCAACAAAATAAAAGACTAAAGTAAGTTAAAGTTGTAAGAAGGTTAAGAAAAGTCAAGAATAACAACACCTCTAGGAGGTAAAATTTACTACGAAAGGTTCCGATTAAGGATATTTTCTCCCACATTTCTCGAGTACCTATAGTCTTTTTTATAACTCATATACACTGTCACTTAAAATTCATAAACTAATGTTATGGTGATGGAGACAAGGTGCTAAAATATTACTAAATGGCTCTTAAAAAGTCACACTAATGAATGACATTTTTACCCTCGAAATTGAATGTGAAACAAGAACACACACACAAAAAACAAAACATAAACTATATTCCATCAGGAGCTGCATTTAATGGCAACTTAAGACATTACAACAATAAAAAAAAACTTTAATGTTTATATGTTCACATCATAATATTTGCAGGCATTAAATCTTTGAAATCCATCCCAATTTGGCGGAGGCGAAAATGCTTTAGTTTCCAAGAATACATCACATCAAAAAATTGTTTATGCATTCTAAAAAAAATATATAAAAAAACGTGTCACGGTTATGCGATCATAACCTAAGTAAAGTAATTTAATGTTTTTTTTTCTGTTTTGTTTTTATTCTTTAAGCACGCAAAAACTTTGAGATTTTATACGGCACTTACCGTAACCAAATTGCACACTTCCGTCAGCCATATAACAAGAACAAAAATAAAATAAAATTTTAATGTTAACATAAATTGATAATAGCACACCAAAACCAACAACAACAACAGCAACAAGAACAACAAAACTGAAGGTCAAGAATTTAACTTTTTAATTACAAAAATCCACATTTTGTAGGACATAAAAAACTGTGTATATGGATGGATTCGGAGTCATGGTGTGAAATGTAGCAATTATTTTGATTGCTTAGCTCGTTTTGATGATTTCTGCACGCACCACCAGGTTATACCTATGTACAAAGGCTTTTGAGGAAATTTAAGAACCACTTTCCGTAAATCTATAGAAATCTATAAAATTCATTAATTTATGAAACGTTATGAGATCGTAATATAAATTTGGCTTTTTTAGGTGGTGTTTGGTTAGAAATGGTTATGGTATGGCAAGCACCATCACATCACATCCATTGCTCTCCTCTTCCCAGAATGAAGGAAACGGCAGGGGAATAAGTAAAAAATTAATTAGGTACGGGGTGCTTCCCTTAACCATCCTGAGTTCTGAATGCAATTTGAGATGTTCTAATGGAAACATAGAGACGTTGGTCGTTGTGGCCCAGTTCATCGGTAGAATCGGCCAATTTTCTAGTCTGGCTAGAGTGGGCCATTTAAAAGGAAATTAATATAATCCCTTTTCGGCCTCATTATGCTGACACTTTCTGCATAAAGTAGAAGTGCTGATGCCCAACCTGCTCAGTGCTCATGTTATGGTTTCTATTCAATTCAAGATTACAAACAAGAAAAACATTGGAGACTTGCTTTGCTTATGCCTAACACGCTGCTGACGTGAACCGAAAATTTTCTAGGGTCTCGAAAACGAAATCATTAACGAAGATTGCGGGAACAAAATATGGAAAGTTTTATGTCAAAAAAAAAATAAAAAAAAAAAATAGTCCAAATTTTACGTCATTATTTTTTCGTCTGATGTGAATCCTTTTTTTTTTTCGTATCGTCATTTGTACACCACAAAGGGTTCCAAAATAGTGCGGTCTGTGTTCTTGCTTTGGCAAAACTGAATCATATCGTTATCGACGGTTATTTCTTCCATTTATATTTTCAAAAAATAAGATCCAACAGCAAAATAACCAACATTGGCTCGGACCATTACTTATGTGCTGTGAAAAGCTTTGATGTCAAGAAGTTAAAATCACAAGAGATCGCCAAGACCTTTGCTGATCAAGTCTCTCTTAACTTGCCAGCAACTCCGCCACCAGCACCAACTGCAGAGGACTAGTGAAAACACTACCAACAAGCCATCAGAAGAGCCGGGACTGATGTGCTGGGTTTCACTAGGCGACCACAACGAAACCCCTGGTTCGATGAAGAATGCCGGTTGGCGCATGCAGCCAAGAACGATCAATGCTGCAAACTAGAACCAGAGCTGCTGAGAGACCAGCCCGGGAGCTCTACGGGGCAAAAACGAAGGTAGGAGCGCCGACTTCTCAGGAGGAAAAAGAGAGAGCATGCGAAGCGGGCGGTCGAGTCTATTGAGGACTGTAGCGGTGGGGGGATGTTCGAAAGTTCTACCGAAGGGTGAGGCAATCTACCTAGGGCTACAAGGCCAGAACGGAAGCCTGCCGAGACGATAGTGGGAATATGGTAGTAGACACACAGTCGGTGCTGAGGATCTGGAAACGACACTTTTCTAGACTGCTAATCGGCGAAGATGGCCAAAATTCCGCTGTTAGACCGAACAATCCATTCAACCTGGAAGATGATGGTCAACATTTCCGTCCACCCGAACTAAGTGATGTGCCGTTGGCGATAGCCAAGCTTAAAGCATACAAGGCTGCTGGTGCGGATGGCCTTGCAGTCGAGCTATTCAAAGCAGGGGGTGGGTAGGGAGGTATACACCAACTTATCTCCAAAATTTGGTCAGATGAAAGTATGCCCGGTGAATGGACCTCGGTATAGTGTGCCCCATCCACAAGAAAGGAGATGCTCTGACTTGTGCCAACTACAGAGGTATAAGTCTCCTCAACGTGCGTTGCATACAAAATCCTGTCATCTGTACTGTGTGATCGCTTAAAACTGTTCGTCAACGATCTGATCGGCCCCTATCAGTGTGGTTTTAGGCCCGGCAAGTCAACCGTCGATCAAATGTTTACACTCCGACTCTGGAAAAACCCCAGGAGTTTCAAATCGATACACACCATCTCTTAATCGATTTCAAAGGCGCGTATGATAGTGTAGACAAATCTCGGCATCCCTGCCAAACTAGTCCGCTTGTGCTGGATGACGATGGGGGAAATCTCCCTGCTCCGTCAAAGTCGGCAAGAGCACCACCGAATCATTTGATATAGAGAAAGGATTGAGGCAAGGCGACGTGTTATCATACAACCTCTTTAACATCGTACTTGAAGCAATTGTACGCAACTCGCAAGTCAACAACAAAAAAAGAAAAGTCCGTTCAACTACTTGCAGACGATATTGACATCATTGGGAGAACGAAGTGAGCTGTAACGGGCGCGTTTGTAAGTATTGAATCGGAAGCGTCGAAAATGGGTTTGGCTGTTAATGAGGAGAAAACGAAGTATATGCTGTCATCGAGAAAGGAATCTCAATATCGTCAACTTTGGCAAAACGTCACGATGGATAGGTACAACTTCGAAGTTGTCAAGGACTTTGCTTTGGCTACCTCGGCTCAACTATTACATCGCAAAATGACATCAGTGCAGTGATAAAACGAAGAATTACTCTTTCCAACCGCTGTTTCTTCGGACTAAGAAGGTATTTGAGTAGTAAAGCCCTCTCTCAAAGAACCAAGGAGACCTTATATAAAACCCTCATCATCCCGGTCCTGCTGTATGGTTCAGAAGCATGAACCCTATCAAAAACAGATGAGAATCTGCTTGGGTGCTTTGAAAGGAAAATTCTTCGGGTGATCTTCGGTCCAGTATGTATCGATGGAGTATGGAGGAGAAGATTTATCAACGAGCTTTATGGGCTTTTCAGAGACGTCGACCTGGTCAAAAAGCTGAAAATACAGCGACTGAGATGGCTGGGACATGTGGAGAGTATGGGCACCGACGCACCAGCCCGACGACGAGTCTTCGAATCTACCCCTGATGGTCTACGCAGCAGAGGAAGACACCACCTTAGGTGGCGCACACAAGTGGAGAACGACCTCAACCAACTTGGAGTGCGTAACTGGAGGCAGCTAGCTAGGGACCGAGCTCGCTGGAGAGGCTTGTTGGTTGGGGCCGTAGTCCACCTTGGACTGTAAGCGCCATCTAAAGTAAAGTAAGTAAGGCCTTATTGGACAAATTCTGGTATTTTCCTTTTGTTATTGAAAAGTACCAGTTCGGTTTTTTGGAGGGTTGACCGAAAGTCCACATTACCTCGTCCAGGTACAGATTTTGGACAGAGCGTAGTTAATCCGTTCGCTGGTTGTGGAAATACATTTTCCAGTCGCTAGCAGCTCAAGTCATCTACGTAGGCAATTACTTTGACACCACTGTGGTTCAGTTTAGTTGGTGACAGGATTCTTCCTTGTTGAGTCTCCCTAGATGTGGATACTTTCACTCGTTTGTCCCTTAGATCTAAGTTAATCCGTCTATGTTTTAACTGTATGTTAAAACATAGACGGATTAACTTAGATCTAATATAATATCCAGTATATATATAATCCAGTTTATGAGGGAATCATCCACTCCAAGGTCTACAAATGCTCTTTTAACGGCATCATTTTGTACATTGTTGCAAGCACATTATCAATTTCTAGAAAAGCTGCAAAGTGTACTCTTTGTGCTTGATTATTTTTTCTAGTACCTATGCTTACAAAGTTGTGCTTGGCATAGCTCAGCTCCGGATTTATTTGGCAGCCTAGTGCTTTATTCTGATAAAAAATTGGAAAACGCTTTTAGTTTACAACCCTTTATTTGACGCAGTGTTGGGGTTTAAAGTTATTGAATCTAAGACGATAAAAGTTTTCCTCGTTGTGATAGGCACTAAAGCCACTTTTCAAAACATAAACCTTGTGTTTGCACAAAGCACAGCACAATGAATTTTAAGAACATTTCATGACCGGAGCCTACGGAGCATTATGCTGTGCTTGGGGACTTCAATGGCAAATTCGAAAAGGAACACATTTTTAGCGGATTAGAAAGTAAGCACAGCATCCAAGAAAATAAAATAGGTAAAACGGCTTCCTAATAGACTTTGCAGTAGTTCGCAATATGGTGATAAGTAGCACTAGGGTTCCAAAACCCACAAATCAACCTTGGCCAAACCACCAACCAACTCGAACTCGACGCAAGAAGAGTATCCAACATCCAACATCTTAGACGTGCGTATTTCGAGGAACAAAAAGCGATTTTGACTATTTTTTTTGCTGAGGATAAATGCTCCGCTTAGAAGAAGAAATTCGACACTTGTGCTGGGTGGTGCGTATCGAGTAAGGAGACGAGAGGAGGAGCCTTCCACTATGTATTCACCTAGCACAGACCTTAAATATCAGTGCTCAATGGTCTTATCATCGCAACATCATCAAAAGGTAGCCGAAACCACTGTACGCTATCAGCCACCTCAGATAAACAACCAGTGGTATGATGATAAATGCGTGCGTCCGAAAAAGATGACAGAAAATGCACATGCAGAAATGATGCAGCGTAAAATAAGAATATTGAGTTTGGAAGAAGGAAAGAAAAGGGGTTACGCGGCTCAATGATAAAGGAATTGAGATCGAAACAATATCTGGAGGTTTGAAAAAGCCGAAGGAACTGACAGCTGATTCTATGACCGTAACTCAGATTCTATGAAATAGCGAAGGTAACTTTGTCAATACAGCAACGGGAATAGAAGATGTATTCAAGCAACATTTCCAGCTGATGCGAAATGGGCATTATGCCGACCGAGTGAAAGGACAAGAAGAGTCAAAAGTCAATCAAGACCTGGTTTCGCTACTCAGTTAAGGAGGTGAAAGTAGACAAAAAAAAAAAAAAGGTTGAAAACAACAAGGCAACTGGATCTGATGGATTATTAGTTGAGCTTCTAAAATACGGAGGGGATGTGTGTGTGATTGACAGCATGCATCGGCCAATATGGGTGAAACGAAGTAACGGGTGTCTCAATAAGAGTGCACTATTTAAATTTTGTGTCATTTTTTTTCGAGCTAGTGGTAGCTCTGAAATTTGACAGCTGTCACATATGATTGCTCCGATTGTTGAAAATCGATGCAAGAGCAGAACGTGTTATCATTGCGAAAACCCTTTTCAAAAATTCTGAGAGCGCACTCGCGAACTTCGGTCATGATAACATGAATATGATAACGTTGTGACCTTAAATGGATGGCATGGACCTAGACGCCAAAATGGGGTTCCAGCACGATGGCACCACCTGCCAGACCGCACATGGAACAATCGATTTATTTCAGCAGCGATTTCTGGACCAAATCATCTCATGAAATTCCGATGTCCACTCGATCATGGGATTTAACGCCAGCACTATGAGATATCTTTTTTTTTGTGGTTTTGTGAAATCTCGAATAGACGAATAAGCCAGAAACAATACCTGAACTCAAACCCGTCATCGCCATCGGTGGGATACAGATATCGGTGAGATACAGATATCGACATAATCGTCCGTTTCTAGCTTCCTGTTATAGTCTTTTACTGCGATTGATGATGAGGCGAAACTCGAGGGACAAGACCTAAAAAGCTATCAACAAACATCAACAGCTGGGACAAAGCGTCACTTAAGTATATAACAGCAACTCCGAGCAACTATTAACTCCAAGAACGACACCAGACCAGACGAAAAATTTCCCTAGAAAATCGGTCCTATTTCTGTTTGGCAAAGCAAATGGGGTCAAACCTCTTTACACGAAAAGCGAAGTGCGCGCTTTACAAAACTCCTATACCTACTACCGTCCTTGCTTTATGCCACTAAGTATAAAATATTGGACGATAAAAAAGAAAGAACTGATACTGGGATCTTTCGAAACAAATTTTAAAACGAATCGAAACAGCAAAAAACTATCTTCTTTATTGTTAGTCAACCTTTTAACAATCTCAAAAGTTACTCCAGTTCCTTTTATATATGAAGATAGCTAACATTCAATCGATTTTAAAGTTAACGTAAATATTTTTTTCGTTATAAATGAAAATATCCCGAAGTATTAACAATATTTCCACTTTTATCAAATTGGAAAAGTGCTTCCTAACCCAATCTGATTAGATTAAAAATCTACCTAAAAATCTAACCGAGCTCACAGCTCTTTTGTCATACTCTTCAACATTCAACGGCTTAGAACCTGGCAGGCTTTTCAAAGTTTTCTGATGATACCAAAACAGGGATGTCCCGCAGCAATAGTAAAGTACAGACGTGGGAGTAAGGTAATCCCTTTCTTATAACCCATCGGATTATGGGTTCGTCAAAAAAGAAGAAGGGAGTTCATTTTAGAATAAGGTCACTTAAGCAACAAAAATTTATATAATCCGAATGAAAGGCGTAAATCTATTGCGTCATAATATTTTAAATAGGTCATGTAGCCATATCAATCCTATAACACAAATCTAAATCTAAACGTGAAAAGTTTAATTTCTCCCAGACATATTCATTATGATGGCCGCAGCCTTATACTTCCTTTATATGAATTCTCCTAATTAGTTGTCAATCAACACAGATTTTCATCATCTTAAGAGCTTCACATCATTGAACATAATCTCTTTCTTCAAATCAAAATTGAAAATCCCAAAAACAATCCGACAAACTTTTCTTTTTGGTTCGTTCGTTCAAGTGTATACAAATAAAACTCAAAATATTTCATTAGCACATATTATTCGAATGCCATATGTACATATATGCGAGAGGAGAGTAATAAACACCAATAGCAATAATTCCACTTATAATCCTCTTCCGTTTCAATCCAAAATTTTGAATTACCCAAAACTATTTATAAGAACGGATATTGAGTCACTTAACTTCTTTATCCACACGTTATATGTTTTGTATATTCATTTCGAGGGCAACATTTCCAATAATCTAAGTGCATTTCTTCCACGCCACTTGATTTAGTTTGAGTGGCGTCATCCGTTCTCACACACGACCACCACCGTGGTACTGAGACTGACATGCCGACGACGCCGACAATTTGACCGCTTTACAGTGGTACAAAATAAATTCTAAATTGGCATCTATTTCAGAAAAATTATAGTTAGATAATAAATGTTTGTACTGGATACAAGTGACACTTTACGTAGTGATATTTGACAGTATATTTGAACTGAATCAAAACGTCACTCCGAAGAGGCAACGGCACATGTTACTGTATCAAAACGTCACTCCAGAGAGGCAATGGCACAAGTCATAGTGTGTTTTTCGTAAGGGTCGCGAAAAGAGTGTTGTTTTTTCGTCCAATACACATAAGAGAGTACAACTTGCAGTTTTTGAAAATTTAACAATATTTTATGAACAGATTTCGGTCAAATTCTTTGAAAAATTAATTATGGGAAAATGTGTGTACTCAATACGTACAAACATGTACTCATCACATAGAATTCTGCACACACAAATTATGTACTGAGTACATGTTGATATCTGTACTGACTACATGAATTCATAAGTTGTTTTTTGTTTATGGAGTGCATAAGGAATTGTGAAGTGAGTGTGTATTGAAACTGTACTCATCATAATTATGTGTTGCTAATAATATTGTATGCGTAAAGTTCTTGTACAATGTACTCAATACATACTTTTAAGTCGTCTATACTATATAACATCTTGGTTTCTTATAATGCAGTTTTAATCTAAGAGAGTATATCCCTTTACTTTATTCTAAAAAAAAGTCTTACTTAGAGCTGATGTCGGGCTGATTTCAGGCAAAAACTGTATGAAATTGAGTACTTATTTGGCTTTTAATATTGAATACTTTTAACTATTTGTTTCCGAACACCCAAACAGTAGGAACACTTGTGCAGGAAATGAATGACTTGGTACATAATGATGGTGCTGTTAACAGAGTATCTTGTTCAACCGAGAAATGTATTCAATACATATTTTATGTACTCAATACACTGTGCTTGTATTCTTTACCTAACTTGCTGTGAAGAATATATTTTTCTATTCAAATTACAGATTTTTAATAATTATCTAGTATCTAATAATACAACAGCTGGGTTCATCAGTTAGCACATTTTTTAAGGTCACAATAAACCTAAAGTAGTCCACAAAAGCAAAAATAATACATTTTCTGGGGTTATTGTGTGCAAATGGAAATCTGCACAAGTGCAGTGCATGCTGCGAATTGTGCTTCAACTTATATTGAATAATATTGAATAGACAACAACAAGTTTCGTGTGTTACCACTAAGTGTATATGCTGGAGTTATAGCCATTTCACCAGCGCCACCTCGATCATCAGACTCCTTTAGTGGTGCTTAGTCTGGTTATGCTCGTATTAATTGAAAAACTCTTTCCATCATCTGGGAAAGAACCATGAACCTTGCGATTCAGAGTCCGATGCACTACAAACCGGACCACTGAAGCCACAATCCCAATACAGGTTTCGTTGTTTATCAATTGCAACAGCAACTAGCGTTTTTATAAACACATATTTTATTATTTGCATTTTTTTTCATCTAATAATACATTTCATCGTCCTCGTCTATAGTTTTGAAATGAGTACTAGTCGTCTGTATTCATTATTTGTGATAAAGTTTCTATAGACTGATACAGTACACGTTGTTAATAGAGGTACTTAGCACATAGGTTGCATTGGTGAATACATTTTTCTCTTTAGTTGGAGAGTTTTGAATATTTATGTAGCCATTACATATTTCACCTAACTTATCCATAACAATGTATTTAGTACATATTGTCTTTATTCAGTGCACGTGATGAATTTTCTATTGACTGAAAATATTAACTAAGTACACGTTGATCGCAGGTACTCAACACATAACTAGCAGCAATGAATACATTTTTAAAATTTTAAAGTTTTCAATTTCAAAACATATTTAACACATTTCCAAATTTATGTAGGTATGTATTGAGAAAATATTGTTTGTAATGAATCGTTTAAGCATACTTGGCGTATATGGAATCTATAATTTATGTATATAAATTGAAATGTAACCATTACACTTTAACTGTACTCAGTACATGGACCTCTGTTTTCCAACCACATCCAAACATTTTACATAAAAGTCACAATTCTGATTGCAAACATTTATTCTCTTATTGGTGAAACAATGAACATTTAATTTATTGAGGCTCAAAGAAAAGACTCTAAGAACATCAGCCTTTACTTGAAACTAACAATTTTGGCCCTACAATCATCCAAAGAAGCTCTTCATAATCATTTCTTGCAACCATATAAGCATTATATAATAGTCCATAGAGTTAAAAAGGCGCTATTTTAAAGCTCCTATTGAACTTTTATGGAGTAAATTCAGTTTGCCCAAGAGGTCTCATAGAAGAAAGTGGAAAAAAAAATATTTGACAATTGATTTATGTTTATTTATATTTTAATTATTTGCTGATATTTTATTTGAAAGTTTTTATCTGAAATGCAATCTCAGAATTTATTAGATATTGATGGATTTGAACCATGGTCCTCTCGCACTGAAAGTCCACCACGCTAACCGCTCGGCCATGGAAAAATATATTTACGATGAAAAAAAACGTATGCACTTTCTCCACACTGCTGGTTTGTGGCTATACTCCTTAGGGCCAGTTTTTCAGTGCGAAATCATCTTAGTCTCGGGGTTAAACCGGAGTTAGCTCCAAAAACCTGTTTTTCAGTTAATTGAAATCAAAAATTAACTCCGAGTTAACTCGTCTAATGTGGTGAGTTAACTCAGGCACCAAATTGATGGTCTTTTTAGTTGTGGCGCCATCTCGATTTCGATATTGAAAGTTATTGTCAGTGCAATTCACTGTGGCGCCATCTCTATTCCTTGGCGTAAAAGACGTAGAAGGGTGAAATCCAAAGTGTCTCACATCGTTGGCCTCAGAATTTTTAAAGCTGAAAGATAAAGTTAATCCTCAACTGAAAAACTGTTCCTGAGTTAACTCAGGGTTAATTTATTTTCAGGATTAGCTAACTCTGATTTAACTCAGAGTAAAGTCTGAACTGAAAAACTGGCCCTTAGTATACCAGAAGTGGTTTGTGTTTTCACTAATATAGGAGAAATGGTTTGTGGCTGCACTTAGCAAATAACAAAAATTAACATAGAGATTGTATAATAATTTTACAGAGGATAACAATAGAAGCGAAAGTTCCGTCGTCATTTCATAAGAGCAATATAGAAAGATGAAAAGAACATTGGTATATCGCTTTTATCAAGCTGATATAATTTGCACCAGAAAATATTTAAAGAATCAGTAATGCTCCAATAAGGTATTTACTTCCCGTCAGAGGGGTAATAGGAGCGCTATAGAAACAAATAACACTATAATGTCTGAAATGCGAAGCAATTTTGTTAGTTGGGTTATCATTAATATTTCTGTTCGATTTCATGTCTACTTGATGGGGAATAATAATTTAAATAGGAATAGAGCTCATACAGTTAAAGTTATGTACCAGTTAAATAAATACTTAATTCACAATTAAATATTAATTTTTGTTAAAAACACTTTTTTTTACTTTACAAAGGTTCGTACGTATTAAATGATTATTCTGATTTGTTTAGTGAAACATATTTCATCTTAAAATTAATTACATATTTTTTAGCGAATGATATTTTCCATTTTCGATAGGTTATGGGCCCAGAATATCCTACGCGCTTAAAGTTTAAATTATATATATAATTATTGATTTGCGTGAAATGTAAATTTTTTTATTCAGATTCTATGAAAAAATTGCAAATTATTTTCTGAAAATTAATATAGCGGATTCTTCGTTTCTTAGGTGTTATGCAAAATTAAAAGGCAGACAAAATTACAAGTAATTTTGGGAGTCTGTATTATAAATGACTTAAAAGACAAGAAGAAAGTATGCGAGGACAAATTTTTATTATTATTTTGTTTATTGAAGCGATACCTACTCCTCGTGTGTAGGAGGGAGGATTAAGGAGTCTGGTGTTTGGTGACAAGCTTCTAAGGACTCTCATCTCTCAACCAATTTTAGTGAAAGTGAATTTGTTGTGACTTTTGTAATTAAATTCATCTCAACAGAATTATAAGCTCTTCAATGCGATTGATATGATCGTTTCCGATGAGTGGATTGGCAAATTGTTGTTGGCCGGTATAGGTGAAAACTATTATGTAGTAAGCTAGCAGAGTAGTAAAGATTACAGTCAGTGAATTCCCATTCAACTGACTTCCTCGGTATATTTATGTTCTATATAAACTCCGTCCTGGAAAAATGCCAAGTTTTGTCAACTTTAATCGAGGCTCTGGAAAGGCTTCGGTAGGGAAAATCTAGACAAGGCAAACTTGTCAAATACTCGAGAGGCCCTCGCCAGTAAAAACTTGTTGGATAAGTCTTGCTATCCCATCACAAATACCCCATGACAAAAACAAATATTTTATACCCATCATACAATAGTAAGAGAAATTAAAGTACATATGTATATAGTTTTTCATTTTCAACATTGCACAACTGTATTGCGAAATAGCTCAGTAGTTAAGGTATGGGACTGGTAATCAGAAGATTGCAGGATAGAATCCCAGTAAAGACAACCTTTTATATTTTTGTTTTGTTGTCTCTCGAGGCAAAAGGTTACTTCACTGGCAAGGCCCTAGAGAATTTCTAGAGTTACTCTTGCTGGGCCCTTGCTAGTATCTATGTAAAACTTTCTAGCCTCTCACCAAAAACTAGATTGTTTTTCCAGACGGACTCTTATGTCTTATGTTTTACTTTTTCTTCAGCGTAAATTGTCACATAATATTTAAGTTTCCTTGCAGCAAATGGGTCTAAGTATTTACTTTACCTTAAAATCTATACCGTTTGTCGTCATTTTCAGTATTTTGACTTGTCAATAAAGCAGTAAATTTACTAAAGCTGATGGACGGCATTAGTTTCTGACTGTAGCCAGTCGCAAGTAGTTTCTAAGTTCATTGAATTGAATATTCTTGAATGTCAATGAAAAAATTGAAATTTACTTTTTCATTCAAATGACTTTAAGCTCGAAAGCAGCCAGTTGATTACCACACCAAAAGACTACAGGCAACGGACTATAACTGACCGCCAAAATGTAATTAAAATTCATAGATGCATTTTAATAGACTAAGAGACATTTAAAAAGCACTGCAGTCAACTAATTGGCTATTTGCGTTGTAAAAAGATTGCAATCTTTGCAAATGCAGGCTTTAACAATCTCTCATTTAATTCAACAAAAAGATTGACTTCTTTAAATTCTTTTTTTTTAAGAATACGTCTTCAAAAAATGCAGTCACCGTTCTTTTTTCATTTAAAAGATTGCAATCTTTTTTTTAAGTCTTTAACATTCTTTCAATGTTTGCATTCTTTTGAAGTCTTTTGTATTCTTTGAATTTTTTTAGAATTCTTTAGAAGTCGTTTGAGTTTTTGCAGTCTTTTGAAATGTTTTGAATTCATTGCATTCTTTTACGATTTTCTCTCCATAATACTAAGTTCGTTCTTAGAAAAAATAGCGCTGACGACAAAGAAACAAAAACAACAATGTGATGTTGTTAATCGTAGCAACGTATTGGTTTTGTTTTTGCGTCGTCGTCACCACCGAATCTTTTGCATTGGTTTGGGGAACCCATAATAACATCTATACAAAATAGTTCTTCTAGGAGCACACGTAAGTATTATCGAGGGCAAGACGCAAAAGAATGCAATGAATTCAAAAGACTTCAAAAGAATTAAAAAAATTCTAAAGTATGTACATTCTAAGGAATGTAAAAATTCAAAGAATGCAAAAAGATTGCAATCTTTGAAAGGGATGAAGAATGATGACTGTATTTTTTAAATTCTTGTGATTTTATTTTTAAGGTCTGGTCCCAGCTCGCAGACGGTGTTTACTATGCACTCAGAAGTAGTACAGAGCAGAAAAGGCGTTTGGGATGCGGTCCCCACTTCCAGCGGTAGGCTGAAAGAATGTCAAGTCTGATCCCGGCTGGCAGACAACGTCTACTATGCACTCAGACGGAGTACGGAGCAGAAAAGGCGGTTAGGATTTGGTCCCCACTTCCAGCGGCAAGCGGAATGAAAGTCCTGTCTGGTCCCGGCTCACAGACAGCGTCTACTATACACTCAGAGGAAGTGCAGGGAAGAAAAGTCGTTAAGGATTCGATCCTCACTTTCCGCGGCAGGCTGAAAGAAGGACAAGTCTGGTCCCGTACCGTATCACTGACAGCGTCTACTGTACACTCAGAGGGAGCGCATACAGCGTCTACTATACACTCAGAGGGAAAAGACGTTTAAGATTCGTTCCCCGCTTTCAGCTGCAAGCTGAAAGAAAATCTAATCTGTGCCCGGCCTACAGATAACGTCTACCACATACTCAGAAGGAGTATAGAGTAGAAAAGTCAATTGAAATAGTTCCCAAAGGCCAGAGGAAATACAATCGCGGTAAATAGTATAAATAAATAATATTTGAGGAGAAGCCTCAAATAAAAAATCCGTGCGAGATAAACTCAAAAATTCGGTGAAACTTCTGATGGTACACTTCGTACCCAACAGCGTGTCTGGGTTGAATTAATTTAATCCGTTTCAGAATAAGTTAATTAACCTCAGACTCGGTTTTCTTCCTTATGTACTCTAAATTGGTAGGCACACAACAAAGCCAGAAGACGATATTGTTCGGAAATTTCACTTCCGCATAATTAAGTTTCCTGACAAAAGGCAGTGTGAACTGGTAAAACGAATAGAAAAGTATAACAATAAAAATGGTATACTTTCAGTGACTCACTGACAAGTTTAAACCGTTGCATAATTTCAGGGCCTGGTATGCGAACTTTCTGTGTTGCATATTTCGAAGATTTATTTGTGGTTTTCGGAAAGTAAAGCGGTATGGTAAATGCCATTAATCATTGAAGTTAATTTTTAATTTCTGCCGGATAGTTGCGGACGTGAAATTTGTAACGCTTCGTTACGGTCTCCATCTTAAAAAACTGGAAAGAATGCAATCTTTTAATTGAAGTCACTAAAAATTGCGTTCAGAAAAGATTGCAATCTCTTACATCTCTGCTAATTGGCGGCCATTTTTTTAAAGATTCATTAGTAGGTAAGAATAAGTATTCAAAATGGCTGTAAATTCAAAATTGAAGTCTTTTTAACTCTAAATGGCTTATTTAAGTCAAAAGACGTATAAATATAATATTATTTTTAGTCAATTGACTGCAATTTTAACATCTCTGGGACCTTCTAAATGATATCTTGTTAGTGATTTGAAAAAGAAGCTACAAACCCAAAAACCAAAGCTGTTGTAATGCGGCTATTCGTTCTTCCGATCTTGATAGCCAAATACTCAGATTCCATTTTGTACTGTACAAAGTTTGAAAAAGATCGATCCATCTGTTCATCCGTTGGCTACATGTTTAGCGGACGTACAATGCAAGTCATGACGAAACCCCCTTTGCAAGACTTCGTCATCATCTTAGTGTTTGATTTGATTTGATTAAAACCCCAACCGTTTCCTCACGAAACCAATACATACTTTGTCGTTAAAACAAGTTAAAATGCACCTACCTTATAAATAAATATGAAAAATCCAGGTGTGAAAATTTGATATAAAATTGTACTTTAAAAAAGCTTCAGAAAATCTAGATATTCAAAAATAGCAAAAAGTTTTTATACTAAATATTTCTTCCAACTTTACTCTATCCATTGCCCCACTATAGGTACCCTGTTTGAGATTCGGGACATGGCCAATAAAATCATTTGCCGCAATGGAATTAAAAAATTCGAAATATTCATTTTGATTTTGAATGAATTTGAATGTCGATACCCGCATACTTTTTTTTTTTTCTTTCATTTTTGTAAGAGGGTCAGAGCAATGGAAGCAATTTAATTGTTTACACTTAACCGACAACGACGGAGGAGACATTTCAAAAGGGTATTTTTTTTTTCATATAATAATTGAGGAGGGAGTCGATGGATGGATTTTAAGGCTCATTACTTGACGCGTTAACCGATCGACCCATCTCAAGTCAATGATTATTTCAGAGATATATATTTTTTTTTAATCATGGTGTGGGATACCAGAGCAGTGCTCTTTCACTCCTTGAATATTATTACTTTCGCCTTTGGCATTGTTATAGAGGGGCTTCGTATAATTTTTTTTTTATTTTTTTTTTTGTAAGGATGCGACACGCAGCCCTTTTATATTAATGAAAATTCCAGACATGCCGTAGTTTGGTAAGACATTTTGATTTTGTGCGTGGTAAACCATATCGAAAGGGTTGAATAAGTTTCAAAATTTCTTCTAATGGTTGGGATCTTTGTGTGTAAGATACAGTGAAATCTCTATGGATGGTATATAGTGTTTGGCTGAATGAGTTTTTGTTTTTTGAGAAGATGCAAATTTAATTTTCTTTTCTGATAAATTTAAATTCATAAATTATTTATATTATCCTTTCTTCGTTTCTCTGAGAAGAATAAAGAAGTATTTGTGCCTATCTACTTAGATAACGCTAAAATAAAATAATAAAATGTTTAAAGCAGAAAATATTTCAGTAGGTACTGGTTTTATTCAATAACTTTCACTGTCATCTTTAAAAAATCGAAAGCATGTAGATCTAGTCTCTGTAATATTAAAAATGTCCGTTCTTTCTGCTGCATCCTGTACTTGATGAAAAGTCTTGTAGAAACTCTTTCGAGAAAAGTGCTTCGGGTGTCATATTTTAAATTTTAAAGTTTGGAATCAATAAGATACTTTCCTAAAATAATTCTGATTTAAAGATTCTTTAACGGACCAAATAAAAAAAAAAGAAGCTCCCGTCAATACTCAATGGGAGCCAGAAACAGACGTTAAAATTTTTGTTCACTCAAAGAAACTGCCTGCAATGAGAGTTTTCACTGTTTCACACATTTTGTGAATGTTTATTTTTACAGATGTTTTAAAAGGCTTCCCGGCAATTTTAATCGAAAGAAGTCACGTAATATGAAATATAACATCATAGAGGGTAGGTAAAGTGTTTTTACAACAGATGGAAATGGGAGCTCAAGGAGGTGTTTCTTTTTTTTTCGTTCAATATACACAGATACACACTAACAAACTATGAATTTCCCCATAATTTGAAACAATGTTTGACTACTATATCATCTATGTGGATATACCATCATCTATACATTTCTGAAAGAACCACACAAAGAAAAACAAGGAGATACAAATAACAACAACAACAAAATGCTTTATATTTCGTATTTGAAAAGACATAATAAATATACGCACCAGGAACTCCACTTCCTTATGCAGTCATAAACCTAAAACAACAATAATAATAATGAGATGTTCGAAGAGTGGTGCACACAAAATTCGATTCGGTCGGTGATCGCTTATAGTCTGGAAGTTACTGTTTGTTCATCGAATCTCTGAGAAGGAAAACTAAAGTAGGTACATTAATAGTTAGTGCTATTCTTCGTGGAAAAAAAGTGAGTACGCAAAAATGCGCTGTTAGTACTAGGGCTTTTGATTTTACCGAAGTAATGCCCGCGTTCACAACTCCCGGGTAGAAAAATACATGCGTACCCGAGAACCCGCAAGCAATTCTTCGGGTACTCGTGTGCCCAAATCACAAATCACCAAAATTTTATATAAGACATCGCATGACAAAATTGAATTTTGATCAACTAATTAGAGACTAGTTAATGACAAATAATCAAGCAATAACATGTTAAGTTTTAGAAGTTTTTACCACATTTCAAAAAAAAAAAACATAGAACCACAAATTCAAAATTATCACAAGTAATTAACGGATTGTTAATGGTAAATTATTAAGCCATAAACCATCCGGTATAAATAGTTTTCACTCCATTTTCAGGTAGTACTATGCAAACTTGATGTCAAGCTACCAAAGAACCTAAAAAAACATAGAAAGCATTGCACGAAAAATTCAAAACTGTCACAACTAATTGAAGAACAGTTGGTGGCAAACTATTAAGCCATAAACAGTTCGGTATCAAACGTTTTAATCCGTTTTAAGGTGGTACTTTGCCAACTTGAAGCTAAAGAAGAATACAAAAAAATATAGAAAACATTGCACGAATTAATTCAATTTCTCACAACTAATTAATGACTAATTAACGGCAAATTTTTAAGCCGTAAAACATTAAGTATAAGAAGTTTTTCACGCACCCAAAAAAACATAGAAAATACACTAGTCAACGAAATTAGAGGAACAAATTTTGTTTTCAATTTTTGTTAGTGTTTTTTGAAGAGCTGTATCTTTCTGACGAGTGGTTGTATTGAGTTGAAACAAAAAGCATTTTACAGCTTTATGTTTTTTGTTTCGAGATTTGTTTGCAAAAAATTTTTGTTTGAAGTACCGTTATTGCGTTATTGCAAAGAATGAGACGAGACAAAAAAAAATTTGTTTTGAGTCAATCACATGTAATGCTCAGATACCTTGATTATTCAGCTTCAATTCACTTTTTTTTTGTTGTCGTACAATTTTGTGTTCCATGGTAATCTGACTTTGAATGAAAAAAGATACTTTTAGCGTTGATTACCAATATCTCAGCAAATAATGACGTTATAAAAAATTCAAAGATAGTTTTAGAAATTTGAGAAAGAGTTTTACAAGATTTTTTAAGATTTTGTAGAAATTATTTTTTTTTACAGTTCACCGTTATTTAAAAAAAAAGAACTACAAACCGACTTTTTGTGGTCTTTTCGTAAATCTTTTTTTTTTCTTTACAAATATTGATTGAATGGCTTGCATTGGTATGTAAATTTGTAGACCTTTAAAGCATCAATATTCCTGTATCCTGTAAATTTTCAAATTGATTCATCGAACCGTTTTTTCCCACCAAAACTTCAAAGTCTTACAAACCAAGAAAAGGAAAAAATTGTGTTGTTACTAAACAATGACAAAGAAAACCATAATTTTTTTTTTTAAATTCAAGTTTTTTTTTGAAAATTTTTTGAAATAATTTTTTTTTTTTTGTTAAATATACTTAAATTTAAATTAAATTTACCCCTACAGCGACTATAGGGGATGAAAATGACAATCTGAAAAAATTATGGAATTTTTCGTTCTTCATTTAGAGCCGATTTGGCCCATCCGGGACTTTTTACATTAAATCCCCCCGAAAAATAGATCCATTTCCGTTTTCGATTATTAGTGGAATGCTCGAATTGGTTGAAACTTGCTTTCTTAACACTTTATAGAATTTTTGAATTGATGTTTGGTCAATACAAATAAAAAAGAAAGCCAAAATAACACATTATAAGTAATTTTGAGCACATATCGACGCAAATTAAATTGGTTTTCCTGACCACTTTTTCGAATTGTGCTATTTCTTACCGAAAGACGGCCGCGGGGTCTCAAAACTCCATTTTGGAAAATGTCCCAGAACAAAAATTTCATCTTTCTAAACCCTTTACAAGATCCACTATAGCCATTTTGAATATAAAATAAAAAATTCCGACACCCCTAATATACATAGGTATGTATCAAACTTTTAATACCTACATATGTAGTATATCCTTAATGGTAACAGCAGGGATGAAACAGATGGAGAGTTTACATTTATTAGCGGGTCTGGGAAATCTGTAATGGATATCTGTGCTGTTTCAGGAGAATGGAGTACTATTGTGTCCTCTTTTAAAGTAGGAACTCAAATTGTCTGAGATCATATGCCACTCACAGTAGTTTTGAGTTTAGATTTCAAAACAGATTATAGTGCACTTACCTTCCACCAAAACTGATTTGGAAAGAATTAAAAAAGGAAGGAAGAGATACAATTATTAAACAGCTGCATACAGAAAGTGGTGCCGCTTAACACGCGGGCGATAAAACTTAACTATCGGCAGAAGTGGTTTGACCATGAATGCCTCCAAGCAGAAAACTCTCATTTACCTTTCTAAGAAAAGTAAAAGATTCAACGAGTCGGAACGAAAATTTCACTAAGCAGTATATGTAAGCGCTAATAGAAATTATAAGCTTCTCTTCAAAGAAAAACCGAAAACTATTTCAGAGAGTTAGCAAGAGAGCTATCCACCGCGACCAACAGTTAACGGTTTTGGGAAAAAATAAAAGCTTTTAAAGGCTTAGATTACGTGTGCGGGATACAGATAACTGCTCATAAGCTTGCAGAGTACTTTAAGTGTTTACTAAATCATACTGATGTCAGGGAAATTATCCAATTTGCAGAACCCCTCCGGGACCCGATTGTATAGGAAATTAATTTTACAAAAATGCCCCAACCCAGTTTTTAAACAATTTGTTAGCTGCCTTCAACTCCATTTTTTCATCAGTCTGGAGTAAAGCAAGGCTGCCTTTTAAGTACAATCCTTTTCGCATTGTTTATAGACGACATATCGGAGCATTTACCTGCAGAAATAAGAATTGCAGAACAAGTTATTAAAGAACTACTTTATGCAGATGGCATTGTTCTTCTAGCAGAACCCCCTCATAGTTTACAACATATGATCAATAAAATTAACAATTTCTGCAAATCTTGGATCCTGAAAGTAAATTTGGAAAATCTAAAATTATGATAGTTCGCAGCAGGCAAACAAAACTAGAAACGAACGAAAAATGGTTCTTTGATGGTGAAGAAATTGAAATAGTAACATACTATAAATATTTAGGAGTAATTTTGACCACAATTATGAAACTCAATCTGCACTTTGAAAATAAAATGTCTCATAAATGCATCCCGGAAAAACATAATAGGAAAACAAGAAATGCCGGTCTCCGCGAAATATCGTGTATTCGAATCAGTCATGCGATCTGTCATCAGCTATAGTGCTCAAACTTGGGGGGTACAAGCAGTACGAAGAAGTCGAAAAACGGCTTCGATTCGTTTTGAAAAAAACTTTTCCATCTTCTTCTGACTACTCCTAATTATGTACTAAGCCTAGAAACGAGTTTATCGAACCATTTTAATTTCACTTTAAAGTTACATTTTGATTACGTACTCAAAGTGCCCAAATACCCCGCACACAGGCTTCCACTTATACTTACAAAATCTAGTAGTATGAATAAGAGAGTAGAATGATTCTAGCTTAAGTATACAATATGATAACCCAATAGTTTTAAAACAGTTGCTTTATAAAGTCTGGGAACTATCTGACATTCTCCAGAGAAATGAGAGCAAAGAACAAGCAACATCTTCAATTAACAGGTTGATATACAAACTAAATTAAACTATGATTTGAAGAATAAAAACTATTTTAATGACCATTACAGCATTAGGCCGATATCTCTGATTTGTAAAGCAAGATGTGATATATTGAACTTGAATGGTTCACCATTCAAGAAAACATTAACACATATTTGCACTATATGCAACCTTCAAATTAAAGAAGACACATTTCATTTCCTGGCAATATGTCCAACATATCAAGACTTAGGGCTTATTCTGCCGTGTTAAGAGAAAAAAAGCCTTTACTTGTTTTTGTAATGGCTTAAAACGCTTAAGAAAAATGACGTTCGTTCAAAGAACGCCATGCTTTTTTCAGGAAAAATTGACGTTTTAGCACTCAGTTTAAGAAAAAAAAAGTGACTACCATACAAGCATTTGTGCATTTGATAAATCATCAAGGCAAAAAAATGATTTACTTGTAAAAAAACAGCAAAACAAAAAAGATAAAAACGTGTTTATCTCGAAATGTCAAAAATACACTTACGTTTTTTCTTCTTAACACGGCAGTATTCATTTCGGAAAGTTATCATTAACAATGGAACAAACGAAGAACATCTTTAACTGGTATAACTGGGAAGCTCTGCACAAATTCATTCAGACTGCACTCTCCTATAGAAATAATATTTTAACTGATTTTTTTTTTTTTTAAAACAACACTATGCAGCGTTACCATTAGTGCAGATTTATCGGCATTTTGCAGAATCTGCACTGCAGATTTTTTTCGTCATTATAGCAGATTTCTGAAAACATTTTATCGGCAACACTGACTATGTCATGTTTTTATATCATGCTTATTTTAATTTATTTTTTTAAGAGTACTTAGTGATTCAATTTTATATTTTTAAGCGCGTCAATCTGGCAGACGGCAACGCCAGTGCCCATTTCAATTATTAATATTATTTTATATTGAACTTTGTAATATATATTTAAAATATTGAAACAAAAAAATAAAATAATTAATAAAATCTAAAATCTATATCTATTACAGATAAAGATACAGCTCTGCAAAAAAAAACACAAATAAACATTGAAAACAAATTTTGTTCCCTTAATTTTTATGAGTAGTGTAACCTCAAGTCAAATTTGATAAATTTTGAAATCATCACGAATTTTACTTAAATCTAATACCTTCTATAAATAATCTTGATAAAGTTAGACAATGCACGCAAAACTTCATGAATATCAAAATGGATATCATTAAAGGTGGCTTGTGGACAGGACATTCATGTAAATACCAAATTAACTGAAGTATCAATGAAAGATTGAGAAAAGTTTTTTTTGCAAATGCCTAGCAAATAACTAGATAAACGCTTTAAAATATTACTATTGGAATTGGAAGTAAGATTGACTGGGTTCAAGTTGACAAATTTTCAAAAACTTTTGTTTAGGGCTTATAAGTGAACTTTTCATGTTATATAAATACAATGTAGGTATTCTGTGTATAAATGATGGATAGGTTTTAAAACTCTTTAAAAAGGAAAATATACACTTCCTGATTTTTAAGGGATATTTACTTTCCATATAATTCTTCCAAGTTCTGTTTCTTTTATTGTGAAGACTTCGAATACCTGATTTTGACTTTGAAAAGTAATAAAATTTAAACATCCATCCATTTGTGATTTATTTATATTTTATTTTTATGGATATAACATCCATCATCATATCATATAACATCATCATGATAAATTTTCAGTATTGTAATAGCCTATTGAATAGACCTTTTAAAAAGGAACAATTACGTGCAAGGGTTTTTATTATTGAATATGTTTGTTTGGCCCATAGGCATGCTTAAAACCGAAAATGCTACTAAATTCACCCATGCGTTTCTGAGAGAATGGTCACACTGGCCACTTTTCAGTATTTTTGGTATAACTCGAAAACTAAGCGGAATTTGACAATTTTACATATAATACTTTTTGTTCAAAATTAAATTTTCTATCGAAATGGATAGTTTGGAAAATTTCTTAAAAAATTTAAGCAGGAAAAGTAAACAAGAACCAACATAAAAAAAAATGAAAAATCAAAGATTTTTAATTTTTTTTCTAAATTGCGCATAACTTTTTTCGGAGCAAAGATACGCTCAAGACATGCACAAACAAAGTAAACTGGAGTCTTACGGCTTTAATATGACATGTTAAAAAAGCCATATTATTTAAAAATTGACAGAGATATAGCCATTCAAACTTTACAATTTCTTATAATTTTCCGCAGTTTTTGCCCGAAAGCCTATTTTTTGGTACTTTATGACAAATTTGACGTTCCTAGCACCTAATACCAAATCTTATGTTAATTGGACCAGCCGTTCGGTCTGTAGGTCTGAACGCATTTAAAAACAGCCGAAAAACGAAATTGCGAACTTACATCCTTTTTATAAATTCCCTATAGTTCTAATGTCATATTATATCAAAATTTTGATTTCCAACATTTTTACGAAATTGAAATTTGCCATATTGTACCGAAAAAGGGACTTTCGGGCCAAAACTGAGAAAAATTATAAGAAATGATAAGGTTTGAATGGGAATATCTCTGTCAATTTTGTAGAAATATTAAATTTTGAGCATGCCATATTAAGGCCTTTAGTCTCTACTTTGTTTTGTCTGTGCATGTCTTGACCCTATCTTTGCTTCAAAAAAAGTTATGCACAATTTATTAACAAAATTAGATATCCTTGATTTTTTGATTTTTTTTAGGTTGGTTTTTGTTAACTTTTCCTGCTTAAATTTTTTCGTAAGGTTTTTTGAACTATCCATTCCAATAGAAAATATAATTTTGAACAAAAAGTATTATATGTAAAACTGTCAAATTCCGCTTAGTTTTCGAGTTATACCAAAAATACTGAAAAGTGGCCAGTGTGACCATTCTCTCAGAAACGCATGGGTGAATTTAGTAGCATTTTTGGTTTTAAGCATGCTTATGGGCCAAGCAAACATATTCAATAATATAAACCCTTGCACGTAATTGTTCCTTTATACCTCTCATTTTCCGGTCTATTCAATAGGCTATAATCAGAAGGAATTAAAATAAAAACTTTGAAGCATAAGGGGCGTTTGAGTTTCACTCCAATTTTGGAAGCATAAAACCACATAAGTCTTTATAGTTTGGACTTATACCATTTTTTCAGAAATATTTCTGGCTTTTTGAAGGTATCGTTTTGTAGCAAGTTATAAGAGTTTTATCCTCGTTTCTAAAATGTATAAAGAAGTACTCTATAGCGTTTGCAACACAACAGTCTTAGGATATTTATAAAGGAAATATGATATCTTGCAGGTTGGCACTTGAAGGGTTGTTTAATGTACGAGTAATTTTGAATTATTTCAGTAACAAATAATTATCGGAAATGTAAAACTTATAAGAACTTTTCTGTTTATGGAACTAATGCAGGACCCAATTCAATAGGAATGTCGTATTTTTTAGTGAATGATTTTCAATATTTATGAGCTTTCTGCAGTTCAATGTTTTTATGTTCTAGTTTAAAATTTAAAATACATCCATCAATTGTGTTATAAGCACAAAATTTCAACCTCTTAGGTGTAATGAAAGGTCGCTTACTTTTCTTAAGTTTTTCTAGAAAATTCCCAGTATAAATACTCGTGCATACAGGATGTCCCCTAATAGGCCAGGAAAAATGGGTTCCGAGGTTGAAAAAATTAATTCATGAAATATTAAAATTGGAATCGACGCAGAATTGAAATCTCTATAACATATCCAAAGTCCCCCAAAATCCCCGCATTGGCTTTTTGTGTAGATGCATGTGAAGAGTTGCAGATGGGAGAACTTGGAGGTCTATCAAACTAAAATATTTGTTTTGGTACAACCTAAGCATACGATACATGCTTTAAGGGTAGTTTTTAACGCTGAATCTAATGAAACCAAATTCAAAATAATACAACCACCTAAAAAGAAGTTATAATCCTTTTTTATGTAATGATGACTTTTTTCAGGCACAACAGGTAAAATATTTCCGAAAACCCTTTGAAAATAAAGGTATGTTAATGAAATTTGCAGTGAATGTTCCATTTGTCATACGAACTAAGAATCAAGACAGTCCCCAAAAATATCCATGGTGAAAGGGGTTTTTTTCAAGGGGGATGGGCAAGTGTAGAATGTTTACCATAACACCCACGAAAAAACTCTTACACTCATGAAACTCGCCAAAAATATTAAATTTGTCATGGCAAGAGAGGTTGCAATTCTGCGTCGATTCCAATTTTAATAATGAATTAATTTTTTCAAGGTTCCCCATACGATTTGTGCTATTTTTCCTGGTCTATAATTCGTGCTCGAATTTATTATATTTATATGAATTATAGCCTTGAGCCTCTTCCTTATTTTGTTAAGGCATGTTTTGAGCCTATCTTTGCTCTAGAAAAATGTACACTTATGCGAAATTTAGTAAAAAATTTAGAAATCTTTTTGAAATTAATTTTTCGATTTTCTTTTTTGCTTTTCCTGCTAAAATTTTGTTTATAATACACATTTTTGAAACAATCCATTTCGAAGGGACATTTTATTTTGAACAATAGTTTCAAGTGTAAAATTGTCGAATTCGGTTTAGTGTCCGAGTTATACCAAACATATTGAAAAGTAACCATTCTCTAAGAAACTCAAAGGGTGAATTTAGTAGAATTTTCGGTTTCAAGAAGTTTTATGCCCCCAACAAGTACCTACATTAAATAATAAAAAACCCTTGAGCATAATTGCTTCTTTATTCGTCTCATTTTGGGATGTATTGAGACTGCTAAAAGTAAAGATCTCTTCTTAGACCCAACAACCGAAATATTTGTTTGTGTTTCCACCCAACCTTGACTTTCTATTGTTTTGATGAATCTAATGCTACTCATGCTGCACAAGTAAAATAATTAACTTAACTTCTTCATTCGACCATAAACATGCAAAGAAACTATTTTATATTGTTTAGCAATTTATTCAAAGAATAGGTACCTACTCTCGACTCTCGTCATTCATTGAATAGATATTTTCCAAATCCTTTTAGTTTATTAAAGCTCTTACAATATATATACAGCTATACACGCCGAAATAATAATTGCAAACAAAGTTAATGCAAAAAGCGATTTAACATAAAACAAATTTAGCCCAAGAAAAAAGGAAACTAGTTCAACTCATTTGCGAATTTGTTTTGTTTCAAACAAAATTTTAATTAGAAATTTTATTACATTAGCATAAGTACCTACCAAACCATACAATAATTGAATACAAAACTCAATTATTTTTCTGGGATATGTAGCTTTAGAACAAAATATGTATCTCTGGAGAATTAGTAAAGATTTTCATTCTTCGAACTGATGCATTCAAATATGTAGATATGTATGGGGATGTACGACGACGTGTCTATGTACGTACGTTAACGATGTATAGAACTACATACTTATATACGAAAATCAGTCAGAGAGAATTAATTTAAATTGACCGCCTTCTTGCCTTGTGGCATCTACAAAATGTTTCTTATATATGGAGATGACGTATAGTTTCAGACATAGAGCAGAAGAGCATACATCCGATTAATGCTAAGCGGTCGGACTTGCTTAAAGGAGATGAACATAATATCTATAGGTTAGGTGGACTATGTTACATCACGTAATCTACCATCTCGACTGGCGTTAGAAGCTATGCCAGAGAAATTTATTCAATTGAATTCCCATAGCATTATTTGCAAGTCATACGTATAGTGTGTAGGGTCATGTGAGGACGAAGAAAAACCATCAAATTTGAACTGGATTTTCACCCTGTTTCTATTTATGTTCTTCTTCATCTTCATTTAGAAGGTAGGTTGAACGAACGGCCCAATGGAGCCCTATAGTATAGCAACAACCCTTCATTAGTTTATACAGCTCTGTACTAAAATTGTAAGAAGACCGATTGATGCTCACATATTTTGAGGAATTTTTCAAAATTTAAGTATCGATTGAATCAGTGAACCTTGATAGCAAATTAAACTTCATCGCGGAAAGGTATTTTTCACAAGTTTTGTGGAAGGTATTTCCAACCATAGCGGCTTGATATTTGTGATTATAATTGACAGGTTTTTAGAAAATTTAGAATTTCATTTTGGTCTAGCAGGGCGGTCGAGTTAATATAAAAATGGGACTGAGATGATGTGTGTGAAGTTAGCATATAACAATTTTCACCTACACCAATTGGACCACGATAGGAATTTGCAGTTTATTTGCATTCTGCCGTTCATCAAATAGTGGATGCAACCCAGTGTTTTGCTTACTTTACAGTGAAGCTAGAATCTTGAAGAAAGGTTCCAAAATGTTTGCACTTCCAGAATATTTTCAATTTAAGTCGAAATTTGACGAAAAAAATAAAATTGGAAATTAATTTTGTACTGTAAACTTCACTGCGAAGTTAGCATGACTCTTTTTGAATTTATCATAGAAAATAACATACTAGTAGCGAATAGAGGTAATGAACCAACATTTGTTACTAAGAACCGCGAGGAAGTACTCGATATCACCCTTGTGAGCAACTCGAATACTGTCTCAATAGAACAATGGAAGGTACTTAAGGAAGAATCTTTTCCCGATCACAGATTAATTGAATTCTTTAAACTTAATACAACAAACTCTCGAAAACCTTTTAGAAACTTTAGAAAAACTAACTGGGATATTTTTAATGGGGAAGTAGAGAATGGAATCAAATTGCTTAAGCCTAGTACATACTTCCTCGTGAAGTGAACAATCATCAGGGGAGAAAGTGATTTTTTGACATTGCTCACTGGTACATACTTGTGAATGTGTCGTGAACGTTTGACGTTTAGGACCACAATGCCTCCAATGAGGCATTTTTCTTTTGTAATCGAACTGTCAACTGTTCACCAAGAGTTCCCGTACATTTTGCACGGGAATTGCTCGTGAACGAAAACTCTCCACACAGCTTCACGAGCACGTTCACGTGTGAACAAAAATGCAAATTTTGTATGGATTCACGACATGATTCACAAGTATGTACTAGGCTTAAATACCAATGCAACTGATAATCCTGAGAACTTAGACAAAGCTGCCGAGAAATTCACAGAAATACTTAGCAATGCTTTTGCTAAAGGATGTCCATTAAAACCAGGTAAGAAAGGCAACAAAAAACCACCTTCGTGGACAGTAGAAATGGGCGACATTAGGAAGAAAACGAGGCGAATTTTCAAAGTTCCAAGTGCACTAGATCAGACATCGACTGGGAGATCTACAAATCCAGTCAAAGAAAATTCAAAGCTGAAACACAGCGAGCGAAACGCAGCTCATGGAGAACCTTCTTCGATGAAATAGAAGGCACCAATGAATCAGCTAGACTAAGGTAAATTCTCTCCAAAAAGCCATTTACCTTAGGTTCCTTTAAAGAACCAAGTGGTCGCTGGACAGAATCATGCAGTGAAACTCTTAGTTAATGCTCACTTTCCCGGGTGCAGCTCTAACCAGGAAACTGAGATCTATACAGAGCACAGGACACCGTCGGATATTGTAACGGAAGACAAGATTAAATGGGCAATAAATTCTTTCTCCCCTTACAAATCCCCGGGACTAGATGGCGTCTTTCCAATGATATTACAAAAAAGTGAAAACTTGAAAAACATATTCTTAAGTAGCTTCAGATGGGGATATGTACCTCAAGCATGGCTCGAAGTCAAGGTTGTATTTATACCGAAGGCTGGTAAACCCAGCCACACGGAGGGAGGCTAAAGACTATAGACCAATCAGTCTCACGTCGTTTACTCTTAAAACTTTCTAGAGATTGTTGGACATCTATATTCGGAGCTCACTGAACCCGAAGGTAATTTCTCCAATGCAGCATGCCTATACGAAAGGCAAAAGCGTAGAAACTGCACTTCACAGCTGTGTTGTTAATACAATTGAAAAAACTCTCAAAGATGAGGAATACACTCTCGCTGCCTTTCTAGATATTGAAGGAGCATTCCAATAATGTGGAAAATGATGCAGTTAAGAGAGCCCTTGTAGACCTGAATATAGTAAACTCAATTATAAATTGGACTATGTGCATGTTAAAAAACAATCTTATTAATACAGAACTTGGAGATTCACGTTTAATAGTATCCACATCCAGAGGAACACCCCAGGGAGGGGTGCTTTCTCCGCTTCTTTGTATAGGTACTAGTTATGAACGAAACTCTTGTAAAATTAAAATATAGTGGAGTCAAAGCAGTAGCCTAGGCAGATGACCTAGTACTACTTGCGATAGGTAAATTCCCATCCGCTATTAGTGAACTAATAGAATATGCCCTGTCAAAGGTCAACACATGGGCAAAGAATTGTGGTCTAATGGTTAATCCATTGAAAACTGAATTGGTTCTCTTCACTAACAGAAGAAAAATACCAATGTTTAGATTACCATCAATTGCAGGAACTCCACTCAAAATCTCGGATCAAGCCAAATACTTGGGTGTGATCCTTGATAAGAAACTGAACTGGAGTCTCAACACTAAAGAGAGAGCAAAGAAAGCTATGGTTGCGTTCTATTCCTGCAACAGGATCTTTGGAAAATCCTGGGGACCCAATCCAAAAATTATCAGGTGGATGTACACGGCAATAGTTAGACCGATACTTACCTACGGTAATTTAGTTTGGTGGAACGCGACTGAGAAAGCAACAAACCTGAAAACCTTGACAAAAGTTCAAAGATTAGCATGCGTAGGTATTACGGGGGCGTTGAAAACCACTCCCACAGCGGGACTGGAAGCGATACTCAACTTGAGACCCCTAGATCTATTCGTGCAAGAATCTGCAGCATACGCCCTGTGCTTAAGCCAGACTAAATGCTGGAAGCAAAGCACAACGGGCCATACTCAGATTCGCAGAGATATGTGGGAAATAATGTTTGCACAGACTACACAACACCCCAATTAAACTTCAACAGACCCTTCACTACCTCTTTTCCTAATAGAGAGGAGTGGGAAAACAACCAACCTTTCAGTAATGAATCCACGATAACTGTCTTCACTGATGGTTCGAAAATGTACACTGGAGTTGGTGCAGGAATTTTCTCGGAAACTCTGGGACTAGCTAGCTCCTTCAGACTTCCGGACTTTTGCAGCGTCTTCCAAGCCGAGGTCTTGGCAGTGACAAAAGCAGTTACGCAAATATCAATAATGGCGATACCACGAGCTGATATCACCCTCTTTATTGATAGCCAAGCAGCAATAGAAACAATTTCTGCCACCGAGATACATTCGAAGCTTGTAACTTGCTGTCGCGAAGAGCTAAGGGTTCTTGGCATGCAACATAACATTAGACTCTGCTGCGTTCCTGGTCAAAGTGATGTACAGGGAAACGAGAGAGCTGATGAGCTGGCGAGAACGGGTTCGTCGCTTGATTCAAGTCAAGCCGAACAACATATCAAAGTACCAACCTGTAGCATCAAACAGAAAAAACCAATGAAAGATGGAATCTGCTTGAAACATGCGGCACAACAAGAAAGTATGGCCAAATTTCAATAAGCAGAGGGCAAACAAAATTATGCAAATGAACAAGAAACATCTCCGTTCCCTTGTCAGAATAATCACCGGACACAACCTTACTAAGATACCACAAAAAGAAAATGAGGATCAATACTGACGACCTTTGCAGAGGGTTCAGCGACGAAGAAGCACATAAGGATACCTTACACTTCCTTTGCCACTGCACAGCACTCTGTCATTGAAGAAAGAAACACCTAGGAAATCATTTCTATGACGACTTAGAGGAACTTTCTAGAACTTCCGCTAATAGCCGTCTGAACTTCATCAACACCTCTAAATGCCTTGACAGCTTAAAGAGCACAAAGGTTTTTACATTTAGTGGCATACAATTTCCTAGGGTATCACAAGGGATTTACATAGATCTAAGTGTGACGTTAACACGATCAACTGCCTAACCTAACGTAACCTAGCATGACTCTCCTTTTCTCAGCAACGGAGCTAGCTACAAAATTCCAGTCTTTTATGAACTTCAAGAAAAAACTCAGTGCAAATTTTTCAGTCGAAATTTGAAAATAAAAATTATTTTGCACTAACTTAACTTAACTCTCTGTGAAGTTAGCATGGCAGCCTTTTCCTCAGCAACTGTGCAAGCTAGAAATTTGCAGTAAGGCTCCAAATTTGCAAAATGAGTTAGAACTTAAAAATTCAAACTTTAATTTTTCCCTCAAATACGAAAAACTGCAAATTTCGAGCCTTATTGCAAATTTCTAGAAAGTCCCGTTGCTTAGAAAACGACTGACAAGCTAGTTTCACAGTAAAGTTAGCAGTATTTGATGAACTGCAAAATCCGGAATAGAAATGTTAAAAACTACAAATTCCTGACGTGGTCCCATTGGTCTCTAGGTGAAAATTGTTATACTTACTTAAGAAACATACTGAAATATGCTCTTTTTAATTATTTGGAACCAATGTATCTGCGAGTTTGACACTATGCAATCGGAAGTTACGCTTACAGAACCAAGCTAGTGATACTGATTTTTCCTAAATCCGTATACATTTATACATTAGTCCGGTATCTGAATCCCATGGGCTTTTAGGCTGGGACCTTTTTTTATGATTGAAATTATTTCCTTAGACACTAACGATACGAAATTTGCTTTTGTAATACAGTCACTTGGACGCCATTTTCAAAAATGGCGCCCAATCTATGGTCCAGTCAAGAAAACGAAATTACTGCACTTTTAATGGTTTCCCTTACTTTTATATTTGTAATTTATTTTTGACATGCTAACGATGTAATTTAGTCAATGTTGTTATCCTGTCGCTTGGACTCCATTTTCAAAAATGGCGCCCAATCTGTGGAAAATGAAACAAGAAAAAAAAAAAAACTCATAAATTACTTGGAAAATTTCCATGATCAAAATAACGATTGATGCCTTAAAAGAAAGGTGTTGAGTAGACGTACCTTCGGGAAAAATTTCAGTTGTGCCACTTGTCGGGAACATACCTTTTTTGGTGTCAACGAGTGGAATCTCCACTTTTTTGATAATTTTTAATATTTTGAACATAAAAAACGTTGCGGAAACGACTATAGCTGCTAAACACGAATTGGGAAATAATAATCGATACCTTTAAAAATAGGTGTTGAGTGGACGTACCTACATTCGGTTAAAATGTCAATGTTACCACTTTTCGGGAACTTACTTTTTCAATGCCAAAAGGTGGAACTTCCCCTATTTTTTGGTAGTTTTTAATATTTTTTACATGAAAAAATAGCTACGGAAACGGTTCCAGACGCAAAACTTTTGAATGTATAATAAGGGTTGATGTCTTAAAAGGTAGGTGTTAAGTAGACGCACATTCGGGTAAAATATCAGCGTTGCCACTTTTCGGGAACATAATTTTTTTGATGTTTGATGTCAAAGGGTGGGATTTCCACTTTATTGATAATTTAAAATATATTTAACATGAAAAAAGTTGCGGAAACGTCTCAAGACGCCAAAGCGACAGGATTACAAAAATGACTCCTGACCTAAATTACATTCTTAACATGTCAAAAATAAATTACAAATATAAAGCGCAGGGATTTCGATTTCCTGACTGGACCACAGTTTTGGAGCCATTTTGAAAAATGGCTCCTCTGCTACAGGATTACAAAAATGACTTCCAAACTAAGTTTCATCGTTAGTGTCTTAGGAATGAATTTCAATCATAAAAAACGCACGGGATTCGGTTTCCTGACTGGACTACATAGACATACAGGAACAAAATGCCTTACTCTTTTTTGACAAGTACCTATAACAACCACAACACAAAAATATACTCTCTTCTTCGCCGATACAACTGCATATGCAGTGTTATTTTTTTGTATATCACAGTCCTACAGATTATCTTAGCCTCCTCAGTCAAGTAACAAGCAACTTTCCAGAGTTGCAATAAAATCTCCAATCTAATACTTCTAGGCTAGGATGATCGCCTATAAGACCTTTGGATGCGGAAAATAATAATAATCTTCGAAACTCGTTCTCTCCTCCGAATGATTAGATGCTTTTTTTTCAACCCGGATTGAGGCAACATCACAACTCACATTTAATGTGGTCCATATTGTGAGTGTGTTTGTGATTTGATACGTGTGTGATGTTAACTGGCTTGTGCTGCAAGATGATAATAATACATATAAACTTATTCTATGAGGCGAGTGACAATGGCGCTGGGGGGGATGCTTCTTGATATGGTATAGTCGTATAGAAGATAGACGAACACTACATAACCAGAGGAATCACCTTGCCTCTTTTGTAGCCTTTTGGTTAAAGGTGCTCTGCCACAAAATCGTTCTAATGGAATTTCATATTTTACTCGTCTCGTTTGTTGTCCGTTCCGTCCGCATAGGATGTTGGAGTACACTGCACCCACTGCCACTAATGTGGTTAAACTTATTGCTGCAGTAGGTATATACCATGAGGGTTTGAGCACAAGAAAACTTTAAAATCAATGGCATGCGACATTATTTTTACCTCACCATATTGCTGATGTTGTCGTCGTCGTCGTCGTTGTTGTTTTCGTCGTTGGCGACAACGACCAAAGGCAGTGGACAATGTGTCTAGACAATAGACTTAACTATCCGTTAAGCAAGCTGTCACATGCAACTACATACATACATATGCATGGATGGGTATATTCCTGGAAATTTGTCACCAACAACGTCTGTTTGTGTAGGAACGAAATCTATAATTTTTGATTTTATTTTTATCAAATTCAATTTCATGAAAATGTTATTTTTTAGTTGAATAGGTTTCAAAAACCATGGTATTGAAAAGCTTTTAAGAAGATGATACGGAATTTTTAAAGAAAAGAAAAACGACTTGACTTGTGCCAAAGGTTCACATTTGTTTCTGAGCATATCAAGCCAAGTGAAGTGGAACTCGCTCATTGTCTTCAGAAGCTTGACTGAATAGGCGTGAAAAAGGAGGAACCCCAGAAGGACTTCGTATCATCGAAGAGATTCTGAAATGCCACAAGATTTGGGTTTAAGTCTTAATTAGATTAAAGGAGTAGACTCGGACAAAATTGACGGCATATTCGATACCGACAACGTCATTTATAAAGGTCACAAGATGAATTCCAATCATAAAAAAGGTCCCCGCTGTTAAATTAATGCGAACAAAGTGATTGCAACTATTTTAATGTCAAATGAAGGGTGATTTTAAACTGAATTCAAAGAATGCAGTCTTTTGGTTGAACTCAATTAATGATTTTTAACAATTGCGTTCTTTATGACCCACCGGACCCTGACTGTTTAAAATCTCCTAAGTTTGGTGGCACGACAGCTCATGGAAAACCAGGGCCAAGTGACTTACAACTCTTACCATTCCAGTTTTCGTATTTAAGGCAGGAAAAGAAAGAACTTGCAATATTTTAGTCGAGCTCGAACGGCTTAGATGAGAAGCACTTTTTCATGACAACAGATGCTCTTGGAGAAATTTTCAGTTCCTTGCAAGAGTCAGTACCTCTGAAAAAAACATTTTTGTTTTTGGGTTGCAGCGGCTGGGAATCAATCCCAGACCTTCGGCGTGACAGTCCAACGCATTGACCATTACATCACGAGGAATACTTTAGAACCTTCTACAGACCGTTAAAATTTTACAGAGGGTCATGCTGATTAATCCCGAAGTACTTTAAATAAACTTTTAATAAACTTTGGATAAACTGAGAAATTTCTTGAGGGAGGAAGTCGTATACAAAAGCGTCGTCCAAGAGCCTTGGAAGGTGAGTTCAAGCCCTTTAAGACAAATATTATTGACCACAAACAATCTAAAACTTTTTTGTACTATTATATTTGAGCGCCTGATCTGCTAGTCACCTAACTGGAGAGTAAGAATGCAGAGAGATTATTTCTGGCTTCTATACGTTCCTGTCCCGTGTTTGAGGGCTGAAAACCGAAACCAAAATAAAGAAGCCAAACCTGCTTATTGGGTGCGATGCGAACGCTAGGCAAACTCTTTTACGTTCCGAATCAACGAATCAGGTGAGTTTCTCTTTGACTGAATTAAAAACAGAGATTTTCAATAGATGTCTCACTTTGACCTTCGTCTTTCCGAGTACTTAACGTAACAGTCGTTAGTAATAATCACAATCTATTGGTCGAGAATTTGAGATTACTGAAGTCCTTTTAGTTTAGACTTGAGTTAGTTCGCTAGAAATGTTAAGTCTTAAATTTTGAATTTAGGTACCGAATCAGAGCCCCGCATCGGTCAGAGATATAGATTCTGAGACAAAAGTTAAAACCCTTGAGCATACTTGGAAACTGAATCTAGGGTATTTTGTTCAGTCTGCCTCCAAGGCAGAATAAAAAATTCTATTAAAGATTCCAGAAGGCATGGCAATGTTCTTCCGAAAAGAAATTATTATCCTTCTTTTTTTAAATGGCCGATGGATTTTGGACAGCTTCTTCATCTTACCTTGGAATTACTGATTTCGGATGCGAGAACAGCATTAGAACTCCCAACATGTAGTTATGTAGGTATGTCTTATGATGTATATAAGACAGAATTTAACTTGGGCTTCTAGAATTTGCTTTCGATATAAGACCCCGGGACCCATGTTCTGTAACTATTGCATCGATAAAATTCGTCGAGAAACGTTCAAGAATGAAACAAAACTCACACAATTTGTTTCATTGTTTCTCGACGAATTTTATAGACGCAATACTTACAGAACATGGGTCCAAATCTAGACGCTATACGAATAATTATTCTTCAAATGATGGATATAGCAGTTCCGTCGCTGGAGATGATTTCAAAATAATTTCTTTCCTTCAAACACGTAAACATGTTAGAATATTTTTCATTTCGAGATTCGATAGGAGCAGACATCCTTAATGGACGTCCTCTAGTAAACTCTCAACAAGGTGGTTGCGTATGGTTTCGTTGGAACTATATTGGTTTTAATAAAGCTCACACTTGTGATCAAAGAAATCGCGGAGACATGGCTTTTGGGGAAGGTAATTTTAGAAGTAGTTGTTTACCACCAATTCACAACTGTTTCTAAATTTCAAGTCTTTCGCTTTGCTGTCTTTAGTTGACGAGTCCAAAATATTTACGTTTAATTCGACCCATCAAGGAGGCAATCTACCCAGGGCTACAAGGCCAGAACGGAAACCTGCCGAGACGAGAGTGGGAATATGGTAGTGGACACACAGTCAGTGCTAAGGATCTGGAAACAACACTTTTCTAGACTGCTAAACGACGAAGATGTCAAAAATTCCGCTGTGAGACAGAACACTCCATTCAACCTGGACAATGATGGTCAAAATTTCCGTCCACCCGACCTAAGTGATGTGCGGTTAGCGATAGCCAGGCTTAAAGCGTAGATACAAGGCTGCTGGTGCAGATGGCCTTCCAGCCGAGCTATTCAAAGCAGGGGGAGATGACTTGGTAGGGAGTATACACCAACTTATCTCCAAAATTTAGACGGATGAAAGTATGTCCGATGAATGGAACCTCGGTATAGTGTGCATTATCCACAAGAAAGGAGATGCTCTGACCTGTACCAACTACAGAGGTAGAAATAAGTCTCCTCAACGTCGCATACAAAATCCTGTCATCTGTACTGTGTGATCGCTTAAAACCGTTTGTCAACGATCTGATCGGAACCTATCAGTGTGGTTTTAGGCCCGGCAAATCAACTGTTGATCACACTCCGACAGATTCTGCAAAAAAACCAGGAGTTTCAAATCGATAAACACCATCTCATTATCGATTTCAAAGTCGCGTATGAAAGCACAGACAGAGACGAGCTATACAGAGCCATGTCGCATCTCGGCATCCCTGCCAAGCTCGTCCGCTTGTGCAGGATGACGATGGAGAAATCTCGCTGCTCCGTCAAAGTCCACAGGAGCACCACCGAAACATTTGATGTCAAGAAAGGTTTGAGGCAAGGCGATGCGTTATCATGCAACCTCTTTAGCATCGTACTTGAAGCAATGGTACGCAATTCGCAAGTCAACAACAGAGGCACCATTTATGAAAAGTCAGTTCAACTACTTGCTTATGCAGATGATATTGACATCATGGGAAGAACAAAGCGAGCTGTAACCGGTGCGTTTGCAAGTATTGAACCGGAAGCGGCGAAAATGGGTTTGGCTGTTAATGAGGACAACATCGTCGAATCGGGCAAAACCTTACGATGGATAGGTACAACTTCGAAGTCGCAAAATGACATCAGTGCAGAGATCAAACGAAGAATCTCTCGCAAATCGCTGTTTCTTCGAGCTAAGAAGGCATTTGAGTAGTAAAACCATCTCTCATAAAACCAAGAAGCCCTTATATAAGACCCTCATCATCCCGGTCCTGCTGTATGGGGCAGAAGCATGTACCCTGTCAAAAACGGATGAGAATCTGCTTGGGTGCTTTGAAAGGAAAATTCTTCGGGTGATCTTCGGTCCAGTATGTATCGACGAAGTATGGAGGAGAAGATTTTACAACGAGCTTTCAGCGACCGACGTCAACCTGGTCAAAAAGCTGAAAATGCAGCGGCTGAGATGGCTGGGACACGTGGAGCGTATGGGCATCGACGCACCAGCCCGACGAGTCTTCGAATCTACCGCTGATGGTCTACGCATCAGAGGAAGACCCCACCTTACGTGGCGCACACAAGTGGAGAACGACCTCAACCAACTCTTGGAGTGCGTTACTGGAGGCAGTAGTACCTCGTGGCATGGTGGTTAGTGCCTAGGACTGTCATGCCGAAGGTTTGGGTTCGATTCCCAGCCATGCCACCTAAAACAGAAATTTTTTATCCGAGGTACTGCCTCTTGCGAGGAACTGACAAATCCTCCAAGAGTATACTTGTCATGAAAAAGTGCTTCTCATTTAGCCGTTCGGACTCGGCAAAAAAACTGTAGGTCCCCTCCTACTGCCAACATCACGCTTACAGAAATGGTTGAGTTGTAAGTGACTATAGGCCCTTGTTCTCCACGAGCTGTTGTGCCACCCAATTTATTTATTTAACTAGAGGCAGCTAGCTAGGGACCGATCTGCCTGGAGGGGCTTGTTGGTTGAGATCGTAGTCCACCCTGGAATGTAAGCGCCATCCAAAGTAAAGTAAGTAAGTAAGTAGATGTCATTTTTCTTTTTTCAAATTTCTCATATACATATGAGGTGCCAAAAATCCAGAGCCTTTACGGTACCTTATTGACGGCAATGAACAGGCAGACGAACTAGTTAGGTAAGGATCAGTCATTTTTAGCTCTTTTGAGTCAACATTCCCGTGAAGTTTGAAGTGCAATATATTCTCTCACCAAATTCAATCGTAGGTGAACACTTTGACCATATTGACGATCCTATTATAAATGCCAAAAATTTTATCTGATATGCAATTCCAGGCAAGACATAGCCAGGGACATTGCAACCTACCATGGCAATGACCAAATAATGCGGCGTAGCAGGACATTCTTCACACAACACCACTGTCATAGTTGTGGAGTTCAGTCGAAAAGGAAACAATAATCAATTTCCTCGCGTGAATGCCATGCTCTGGCCAGATGAAAAAACAATAATTTGAAAAGGACTTTTCAAATATTATCATCCGCCAAACAGCAATATGTGATTATTACGTTTATCTGTCAAGAACCATTCGATCTCAATGAGAAAAATCTTCAAATGTGGTTTTTGCCTTTCTGCATAAACATATTTATTCTACGACTAAAATTTGGGTCAAGATCCTCAAGTTCCTATTTTTTGCTTTTTTTTTTGTATAACTCAAAACTATTTTTAAGTTTGTTTTAGAATTGACTTTTAAGCTCATTGTGGCATAAGTGAGGTTCACGTAAAAGTTATTCCGTATTCCCTATGTGTTTACCATTTATTCATTTTAATTGTTTACTTCAACATTAAATCACTCATCGATATTTATTAATACAAAATAAACATTGATTGAAATATTGAACAATTAGATACACTTTTTCAATTCTTATAATCACAAACGTGAATGAATTAAACTAATTAATAATTTTCCTACAATACAACTATTTACACTTAATTGGTATATTTTTTTTTTTTTTGCATTGGATTCATAGATATACAGTACATACACAATTCCACATGCATATACCTTTGCATAAGCACATTTTGCGTCCTTGGATTTATTCCAACATGTTGGCACGAAAAAAAAATTATTTGACAAAAATATCCTTTTATTGCAAAAAATTTCTATTTGCGTGCAAATGTGTGCATTTCTATGATTTACTTCCATGGCACGCTTGCAATATTCATCACAAAGAAACCAAACAAATGGCTCAATTTATTTTTTTAATTCAAATTCATAAAACCATAGGTACTCGTATATGTTGTATGATTTGGCACAGGGACATAAATACACAAGCAGAGAAATTGTTACGTAAGTTCGGAATGGTTTTTCTTTGAAATAAGATTTAGGTTCATACATAAGTCACAATATTATAAGTAAGAAAATCCAATTTGAGTTACGTTAAAACGGTTCCGAGTTTTGATGGTTTAGTGTTGCAGTTGTTGTTTGGAGAGAGGACTCTTCAACACTGGAAAAATTGATGTTTTTAACTTGCTTAAGGGAAATCATTGGTGGTTTTCGTCATACCATCCTTCAGTCTGGTGTACATACATATCTATACGTACTCTGGGTTGGAATCGGCCAAACTAATTGTCAATAATTTGATAGTCGTTTTGACTATAGCTATCTCTGTCATATCTATAGGGAAATATAGAGAGAGCAATCGTCAAAACGACAACCGTTTAGTACAGCGATCGCTTTGGCCTTATGCGATACGGGCCCTGTACATCGAGCTAGAACCTAATACCGTTTTGTTCAAAATTTGGTTCAGATCATTTTTATGTAGGTTATCCCCTGGAGGAGAAATTTAAATTTTTGTTTTAGATCATCTGGAACGGCTGGCTGATGCTATACGACGATTGAAGTTCTTTAAACATTTTCTCAAAAACTGCTGTAGCGATTTCGATTGAGCTTTGTACATATATGTGATGTCCTAAGTTATTTTATTGAAATAAGTTTCATGTTTTTGACAAAAAGTTCACATACCTAACGGAAATACGGTTTTAATATATTTTTAAAAAATTTTCGTTGTGGCGGTTCACAGTGGTCCGTTTGTTGAACTTTGGCGACAAAAATCATTTCCCACGTCAATTCTTGACGAACATTTATGAAATTTGGCATTTTAAACAATAAAACATTATTTAAATTAATAGATTTAGTAATGCGGATTTTCTGGTTGTAATATCTAAATCTACAACTACATAGGTACTAAACTAAATCGTCATCTACTCAGACCTAAAATCTGAATTCCAACTTTCAAAATTGACAAATTTCTTTCCGATTCGATCAATAATAAAATTTAAAAATAATTGTACCTACTAGAATTAGTTCTAGTCCCTTGGGAATATCGATCAGTATTTTGAACTAGTTTTGCTAAATTTGGTATGCAAATATGTTTTACAATCACTTTCATATGAAAGTTTACATTCGAGAAAATCGAAGAAATTTCAAACACAAATTTGACTAAGTTCTTAACTTGGGCAGTGCTTTTTTTATTAGTTTTGAAATTTTGGACTAAGTTTTGACCTAAATTGTGAAGCCTTCACTTGAAAGAGCAAAAAATAGGCAGTACCAATGAATGAAGTGACTCCAAATCATAAAGTGTGCCAAATTTAATTATTATTCATTAAGAATTGGCGTGGGAAATAATTTCTGTCACCAAAATTCAACAAACGGACTACTGTGCACTATCTCGATAGTGAAAGACTTAAAAGGGTGATGTACATAGTGTCGCACATCGATTTTTATAGATTTTTGACAACTGAAAGAAGTTAATCCTCAACTGAAAAACTGTTTCTGAATTAACTCGGGGTAAATTTTGCATCAGGATTAGCTAACTCTGATTTAACTTAGAGTTTATTCTGCACTGAAAAACTAGCCATAAGAAAAAATAAATTTGTATAACTTATTCCACACTTTTTCGTTAGCAATGGCGTTCTGTCTGCGCCGCCCGGGGCGAATAATGGTAACCTGTAATTGCGAAACTAATACCTGGAAAAATGGGATGCAATGCATGGATACATTTATTTTGAGACATTGTTTCAAAAAAAGATAACTTTTCCCGTTTAAAGGGGGAAAAGACTTGGCCCGGTACGAGAATGTTTTAAAATTATATCCCAAAGTATTGCCGTTTCATTCGGAAACACCCTCTATTTAAAGATAAGATAATACAAAATTTAAATAATTGTTTACAATACACATCTGAAAATTGGTAAGAATTTTATAAATAAATATGAAAAAAGCGCCCTAGAAATTGTCATTGGATAATAACTAATTAAGATAATTTCGTAAGGATTATAATAAAATTTGTAGGATTGTTGATATCACAATATATACCTTACGCATGAACCGAGAAATACAAAAATAATGTTAACAAAAACCTTGAAATCCTTATATAAAAATTTAATTCTAGTTATCATACGAGAACAGGATATAGGAGTAGCATAAAATACAAGTACTAAAATTATAGACAATATTATAGTGGAAATACAAACCTTAAATTTTCAGGATTTATATCTGTACTGTGTACATGGGTATCGTGCAACAGATATGGTAGCAGAAATAAAGTCTGAAAAGAAATAAGAAACAATAGAATAATTATTATAGGGTTGAGGAAATAATACATTAGAAGAATTATAGAAGGCTTATACGAGTATCTATTAGTTTCGTTCAAGATTCTTCTTAAATAAGTATTCTATGTCAAAAAACAGTGAGAGTGCGTTCAAATTGTAATCGTAGCGAGAGTATTGATATCGGCAAAATAGTGTGAATCTGGCAGAATTCATAAACTTTAAAAATCTAAGAAATCAGTTAAGACACAAAGTTATCGACTTTAAACCGATAAGTACTCGCCAGACTTTGATCCGGATCAAAACCACTTTCCAAAATATAAGCTTTATTTTTGCACTCATATGTCACTCATAATGGAAATGAAACCTCTGTTAAGATAAGTTTTATGACCTTCTGGACAGAACTTACGGAACCTTCTCAGAGTACGATATAATCATTTTTCTCGGAGAACTTAGCGCCTCTCGGGGAACTGAACGTCTCAAATTGGAAAGGAAGAATCATCCGACTAATTGACTTTACAAAAGCACACAATGCAACCGAAACCCGAAACCACAATTGGTTACCACCCCAGAAAAAGAACGTAAGGTATATGATGAATGCGTACAACTGAGAAATATGGCAGCAGATGTATCATACAAATATGCTGGAGCATAAAACAAGAGCAGCGAGAGAGTAGTATCAACAAGGAGAAGAGAGGAGAAGAAGACCCCGCGTTGAAAGAAAAGGGTGTACTCAGCCTCCAAGCTCAAGGAGATCAGAGAGTCTCGCCATCGAAACTACACCCGGAAGTTTTACAAAAAAAAAGGCAAGTAACTACCGGCTGGATGAACTTTTAGTTAATCTAGAAGCGGATGGTTTCAAAGTAATTTCATATGCTGATGACGTTGCCATTGCAATATCATCTTCACATCATTATAGAATTAATGCAAACCGCTCTCAACAAACTAGTTAAATGGACAGACAAATGTGGACTAGGTGTAAATCCCCACAAAACTGAGCTTGTCCTCTTTACAAGGAAATATAAAATTCCGAATATAGACCCTGCTCAATAAATGGTATCCCACTTAACTTCTCAGATGAAGCATAATATCTAGGTCTGATTTTAGACAAAAAGTTGAGCTGGAAACCAAATATACAAGAAAGAGTCGGAAAGGCCACAGTGGCACTTTTCTCCTGTAAAAAAGCTATTGGAACCAAATGGAGCTTGTCCTCACATATCACTCACTGGCTATACACAGCGGTCATCAGACCGATACTCACTTAGGGGGGGGCAGAATGGTGGACTGCTTTAGATAAAATAACTTATCGTGATAAGCTAAGCAAAGTGCAGAGATCAGCTTGCATGTGTATCAGCGGAGCTCTCCGTTCGACACCTTCCGCTGCCTTAGACATAGTGCTTAACATTACACCCCTCGATAAATACACTAAACAAGGGGCAGCGAGCACAGCTATTCGTCTCAGAGCCATCTCTCAATGGTCCAATAACTCTATTGGCCATACTATCATTCTGAACAAATTCGAATCAATCCCTTAACACTCCGACTGCACCATCCCTCAGCCGATTTTTGGCAAAAATTTCCAAGTCACAATTCCAACAAGATCCACTTGGGATGATGAGGAATTTTTGAGAGATGAAGCAATTCATTTCTACACGGATGGCTCAAAAACTGAAGAGGGGGTGGGTGTTGGCGTGTACTCAGAACGATGTCGATGCCGATGAACTCGCCAGGATGGGAACTATTACACCAATATTACCTAACAAGGTGAATATTGGAATACCAATCGCTACTTGTAAACCTATGCTTAAGCAAGATTCCATACTTACATACACTACTTGTCTGCTGACAAAACAGATCTGACCAACACTGGATCCGAAGCGATCGAAATGTTTGTTATCTCTAAGTAGATCGCATATTAGCTCCACAATTGGTGTCATTACTGGACATTGCCTCATAGGCAAACACGCCAATAGACTCGGCGTTCTTTCAAATGATTTCTGCAGAAGCTGCATGATGAGGAGGAGGAAGAAACTATCCCACACCTTCTTTGCTCATGCCCTGCTCTTTCTAAAAGACGTAAAATACACTTAGGAAATTATTTCTTTGACGATCCCAGTGATTTAAATAAAATCGACATTCACAGTCTCCATAGCTTTATTAACAGCTCCAATTGGTTTAATTAGCGAGGATAATCTCGCAGTCTTTATGTGGTATCACAATGGGCCTATCCTGGCCTAGGTGTGTCAGCAGTTTTCCTGGCAACCACCTTAACCTAACCTGCTGGATTTAAACCACCGAAACAGCAGGGGTAACCAAGTCAACGAAGCACAGGGAATAGTAATTATATTCAAACAGGATTTGCAGCAGCTGTTAAATAGGCATCAAGAAGAGAGTCCAGCTCCAATCAATAAAGACTCAGTACCACCACCCAGTTATAGAAGAGGTGAACTTAGCTAGAAAGAAGCCCAAAAACAACAAGGCCGCGGAATCTGATGGTTTACCAGCTGAGGTCTTCAGACACGAAAGGAATCAAAGGGCGCATAAATCAACTCATCAACTAAGCTTTAGCTGAGGGAAGCATGCCCGATGATAGGTCTATCAGCTCCATATGTCCCATTTACAAAAAAAAAAAAACCATCATTATGTCCAAGAATTATTGAGACATATCCCTGATAAACGTCGCATACAAGATCCTAACAAACGTACTCTGTGAGCTTCTGCAACACTATAATCGGCAAGTCCTAGTGTGGTTTCCGGCCAGGCAGATCAACTATAGACCAATTTTTCACTCTCAGGTAAATCCTGGAAAAGACCAACGAATTTCAAGTCGAGACTCACCATCTATTCATCGACTCCACAGCGGCATATGATAGCATTCATCGTAAGGAGCTACATGGCGATGGCAGAACTTGGAATCCAGAGAAAACTAATCCAGTTGTGTCGCATGACATACTGCAACTAAGGAAAAGCTCTTCCAAACTATTCCAAACAAATACAGGCTTTCGGCAAGAAGGTGCACTTTAATGTGATTTCTTGAATCTCGTTCCCGAGCAAATCGTGCACAGGGTAGGTTTTAACACTGAAGGCAATATTCTCTGCTTCAGAAAACCAGGGGGCAGACATGGTCGCTCAGCTGGAAGCTGTAGAAACATCACCCTAGCACTCCCAGACGGAACTAGATTAGCAGCCAAACGTAGCGCCAAATACCTAGGCATCAACTTCAACGAGCTGCTGAGATTCAACCCACATTCACGGACTGTCCTCAAAAAAGCCAATTTTGCTTTCCACCGACACTACCCGCTGATGAAGAAGAAAACTGGGCTAAGCCAACAGACAAAAGTTTTAATCTATAAGCAACTCCTGCGACCAGTCATCAGTTATAGCTTCCCAGTTTGGTTCACCATTTCCAAAACGGCTATGAAGGAACTACAAATATTCGAGAGGAAAATCCTGAGGATCTGCACTGGGCTGTACTTCGATCGTCAACGGCGTAAGCATTTCAAGAACGAGCAACTCTACTATGAGGCTAAGGTAGTCCCCCTGGACAAGTACTTATTACTATCTGCCGAAAAGCTGGTTAGAAACATCGCCAATCACCCTAATCAACTGATGAGAAGGATGACAAACCAACAACGACATCCAGCACCAAGGTACATAAGCGCTATAGAAATCCTGGATATAGCTTCAACAACCAACGATGAAGCAGTACCCTTCTACACTGACCCAGGGTCGGCACATTATCGTGGCTAAACGCCAACTCTACCCCCACCCTAAATAAATATACCGCCACTGGACAACCGGGATTGAACAACCCGAGGACGACAAAGTCAAGCCGACTTTTATGTTAAGTTTTTACATATATTATAAATCTAATTTGTATTTTATATTGAATCAATGTATAGCGTTAGGCCCCTTATGTGCCAACAAAATCTTATTATTTGTCAATGTATCTTATAGTTATAAATTATCTTTTAAGCCAATTGTAAATAGAAATGTTCAATAAAACAAAAATTGAATTGAATTGAATTGGCAATATTCTCAACAGAAGTGTCCAACTTCTAGGGAATGCCGATGATATCGACATCATCGGCCGCTCCCAACAAGCTGTTATAGACTGTCCCGGCAATCGAAGAACAGGCGAAACTTGTTGGTCTTAAAGTAAACGAGTAAATAATAAATTGGGTGGCGCAACAGCTCGTGGAGAACCAGGGCCTTGTGAGTTACAACTCTCAACCATTCCTGTGTGCGTGTTTTTGGCAGGAATGGAGGGGACCTGCAGTTCTTTGCCGAGTCCGAACGGCTAAATGAAAAGCACTTATTCATGACAAGTACACTCTTGAAGGATTCGTCAGTTCCTCGCAAAAGGCAGTACCTCGGATAAAACATTTCTATGTTTAGGTTGGAATCGAACGCAGACCTTTTGCCACGAGGTACAACAAGTAAACGAGTATAAGACCAAATGTATGTTTTCAGCAAACAATGACAGATCTGTCAACCAGGTAGAACAAATCATCACTGTTGATAAGAACAACTTCGAAGTATTTAGTTAAGATTTTCATTTACCTCGGAGTTAATATTAATTCCACGAACGAAATCCGAGTGGATATCCGACGAAAAATAACTTTAGCAAACAGGTGCTACAACGGTTTACAACACCAAAAATCGGTTCAAAACCCCACACACGTAAAACCAAGTACACGCTCCTTAAAATATAACTAAGTTTTCTATAATTTTTCAAAACCAAAGAACCGACAGATTTATTTGACTAATAGCTCCATAAAACAGTTTTAACCTTCAACGCGCGTAAGGAAATATGACTTCAAAGAAAATTTAAAATGTACCTAAATCTAATTTTGTATCAATATCAATCTAGCCGACGCAGACAGCCCATATAGCCAATGTCATTGAAGTCATTAGTTATTTTTTGTAATAATTAGGTAAACGAAAAAGTTTTAAAATGCTTCCAATAAATTTATCTTAATCTCTAATCTTTATTTATCTCACAGACACGAGCGAAGTCTTTGACAAAACATCACCATACAAAGCTATAACTTTAAGGTAGTTAGAGACTAATTATGTCTACCTAAGCTTGGTTATCAACTTAGACACACAACGATACAAGCGCTGAGATCAAACGAAGAATAACTCTTGCCAATCGATGTTTTTTTGGGCTAGAAGAAGGTAACTGATTATCTAAACCTGCTTTTAAACAACCAAAGTTTCTTCTCTTTACAAGGCACAAATCATCACAGTAGAAAAATGAGAACGAGCTAGCTCGGAACTGAACAGGCTGAAAGAACATAATTGGTTGAGGTTCTGGTCCACACCTGACTCTAGCGCTACATAATATTTACTCCATCATATAAGTCTTCCAATGAAATTGAATTTCGATGCAAATAGAAATAATGACGTTTGAACTGTCATTGTGATAAAAGTGCAAAATTTGTAGTCTTATTTTAAAACAAGAAAATTAAGAATAAATTCTTAATAAAATAACAATCGGAAGTATCTATGTATATTCAACATATATTTTTGACCAAAAATTAAAATTGAGTTTAAAATTGAATCCAAAACATTAGGTATTCTTCTTATTTAAGCTTTTAAGTCCGTGCCTTCAAGGTTAAGTAAAGGATATAAATAATACTGCAAATCACTGTTGGTAAAGACTTACAAACAAAAGGCAAAGTTTTTCTTCTGAGTATAACCCAAAACATGGCTTTAGGAGCGATGCATATCGAGAATCTTAAACTTTTCACCACCGAAGCGATCAAAGATGTCACAATCAAATCAACGATGTATCCGCCATTGCTTTGGATAAACAAGCTCTCCGAACGCCAAGATGAAGCACTGACCTGTCAACTTTTGGAGATGCAGGAAAAATATGATTTGCTTGAAAAACTGGTGGAAATACTCTCCAGGGAAGCAAAAGAGTTGAATTTAGTAATACCCCTTCCACGTGACCCGTCTATAAAAGCGCATGAATTAGCCCAACAAACGTGAGCAAGTTTGCTGAAGGTACCAAAAAGCAAGTTGTTTGTTAAAAAAGCTAAAGAGATACCAACAAGGAACAACGACAAAGCACTTGTGACACTAGAACTTGGCTCTGTGATAAAGAAGGAGAACTTTCATTAATTGGTGGACAACGAAGCTCAACAATAGATTATTGTGCAACCAAAGGTGATTGGATATAAATGTTACAAATTTTGATTCAAAATAGCTTTTATGGCCTTTACTCCTATAAATTGGCGTTTCGTTCGGCATACTCACTTGAACTCATCAGTGACATAGTGAGGGCTATTTTGAATCAATAATTCAACAAGTCCAATCCTTAATGCTAAGTCTTCTACTTGGCTGATATATTTCAGTAGTATATAGAATTTGTATTATAAAACCTTCTTATATTGTTACAAATTTTAAAATCGAAAAACAAAAACTTTTTCAGCTCATTTGACAATTTAATGTATAACTTTTGTCGATTTAGAAATACTTGTTCAACTAGAATTTACATAGTTTAAACAATGTATTGCCAAATCTAAAATGGATTGATAGAATAATAATGCAGTACCAGGCAAACTTGAATCAATGCTTGGAAAGAGCCCGGGAAATTGAATTTGCAAACATTGATCAAAAGTGTGAAAATATACCGAAAATTTTACTTGATCCAGTACCCAGAAGATCCGCTTCTTCTATGACGGATAAGCGCAAACCTTGGTTTGACACTGAATGCAAAAAGCATAGAAAATCGTTCTTTGCCTTTCTGAAGCCATTTCAAAAAAGGTGACAGGGATTTGCCCGAAAATTATAGAGGAATATCCTTCTCAACTCTTTAAGAAAAATATTTAATCAATAGCAGACTTATTTCTTGGATAGATGAAAATGACGTGCTAAGCTGTTTCCAGGCAGGCTTTCGTACTGACTACTCCACAGCCCACCAAATTTTTGTTCTTCATAAAGCACCATAGAATAACAAGAAATTGTTTTTTTTTTTTGTTGATTTCAAAGCTGTTTTTGACAATGTCAACCGAAATAGTCTTATTTAAAGCTGTCGACTTTGGGATTATCCACAAAATTTTTAAGAATGTACACGGAACTTTTGTCAGATACCACAGCACCTATTCATGCAGGATCGCAAGCATCAGACGCTTCAAATACTTCGACTGGAGTCCCTCAAGGATGTAAACTGAGTCCTATAATGTTTTCCTTATTAATTGATGACTGTTCAAAAGCTTCCTGTAGGATAAAGATAAAGATTTTACTATACGCTGAAATCTAGTACAATCGCCACAATACCTAGAGATGAACATTCTATATCGATAACTCCTCAAAATTGTTTTTAATAATAATGCCGTCAGCCAATTAACTAATTAAAGCCAAGTTTATAATTTAAATATTGTAGCGTACAATATATCAGGTTTAAAAAATAAGCTACTATTTAATGATTCTTTTGAATTTTTGTTAAACCAAGATATATTTTTCCTTTTTGAAACATTTGTAGAAGATATTAATTTACATTTTTTCCTTAACAAATTTCCCAATTTCACTCTACATTGGATTCCTGCAATTCGATTACATAGAAGAGGAAGAGCTAGTGGTGGCTCTTTATATGGTATAAATAAGAAGATTTTTAACTCTAATTTTTGCAAATTCGCGGAATATAATGGAAGAACCATAGTCGAATGCTGCATCAACAATGAAAGACTATCCATCATCCCCATCTACATAAACTGCAACCATTGGACAGAAGATTTCGAAGATTTATATAAATTTCTCTTGAATTACAACCGCAACAATCTAATGCTCATGGGAGATTGTAACACAAGGTTAGGCGAGGCTCAAGTGCTAAACGATGAACAAGAACTCCTTAATACGAATTTCACTGCGGAAAGAAAAACTCAAGATTTAGTAACGGATGGAAAGAGCAAGAAATTTCTAGATATGTGCGTAGAATTTGGTTTAATTCTTTTGAACGGTCGGAGCAAGAGTGATATGGAAGGAAATTACACGTTTTTAAGAATCAACAGCTGTTCGGCTATCGATTTCTGCCTAATTAAAGGAGCGTGGTTAAAATATTCAACGGACTTCAAAGTTCAATTACTACAATACTCAGACCACATGCCACTCGTTACCTTTAAAAATTCTGTCAACAATCCGCGATCTGTGAATACCTTATCTTTGCCCGCCAAATTAAAATGGAAAGACACGAAAAGCACTGTTTTCAAACAAAACCTCAGCGACGAAACAACTCGGTTGTCGGAACGAGACCTGGTCCCTGAATATTTTTCAAATGCATGTGTTTCGGCGATCAAAAATGCAGCCCAATCTTTCCAAGGCCCTTCAACGAGCCATAATAAAGAAGCTAGGTTTGACCAAGATTGTGCAATTGCGAGGAAAAAGTCATTTAAATATCTGAAGCTGACGAGAAGAATGAACACGAACTTATCCAAATTAATGTACCAAGAAAGTAATTGGGCTTATAAGGAACTCTGCAAACAGAAACGAAGGTGTTTCATCCAAGCAGCTATAAACGAACTTTCGCAAGCTAAGGACCCGAAAACTTTCTGGAAGATGCTGAGGACGATCAACGGATCGGAAAACGTAATTGGTTGTAATGTCGATACAAGCATCCTTGCAATACATTTTCAATCCTTACTGAATGCCGACTCCTGTATTACCTCTCACTATTTTGCTCTCCTATCCGTACAAGTGGAATATTTGGATAGAGATATCTTTAGAGATGAAGTTGAACAAGCTATAATCAAGAGCAAATTTAACAAAGCACCCGCAGAAGACAAGATAACATTTGAATTTTATAAGAACGCAACACCAGGTTTCATCCAGTTCCTGACGGATGGTTTCAATAATATTTTCAGTAAAGGAGATGTACCGGAAAGTTTCCAAGAGAATATTATATTTCCAATTTACAAAAAAGGAGATCCGAATGATCCGGGAAACTATAGAGGGATTTCATTCCTCAATACGCTCTTAAAACTCCTAACAAGTATACTTCTGGACCGACTCACGATCTGGGTTGAAACAAACGGATTGCTAAACGAATTTCAGGCGGGTTTCAGGACAGGCTATTCAACGGTAGACAACATCTTTGTACTAACAAATATTGGGAGAACTTATCTTAGCAGTGGCCGCAAACTGTATGCCTTTTTTATCGATTTCCGGGCTGCCTTTGACTCGGTGGACAGAAGAGCACTTTTCCTGAAACTAAGCAACATTGGTTTATCCTCAAAAATGCTTCGCTTACTTCAGAGTATGTATACAAATAACCAAACGGCGGTATGGGACGGATTTCTGATGTCTGAGTGGTTCAGTACTTCTTCGGGAGTCAAACAAGGTTGCCAGCTTAGTCCGCTTTTCTTCAGCTTGTTTTAGGACGATCTTTTACATTCTTTACCTGGAGGAATAGTTTTTAATGAAGTCCAGATAAAAGGTTTGATGTTTGCAGACGATATTGTTCTGCTAGCGGAAACTTCAAACATGCTTCAGCTCATGATTAACCGGCTCGGTGAGTACTGCAACCAATGGAATCTCCATATTAATCCAACAAAGTCGAAGGTAATGGTGTTCCGTAACAACACAGGTCGATACACAAGGGAAGAGAGATGGTTCCTTAGCTCTGATGCCCTAGATGTTGTCAAACAGTATCGATATCTTGGAATTACGCTCACATAAAAATTAACTAACACTCTACACCTGCAAGATAAACTGAAGGAATCAAAAAAAAACTCTGAGTTGCGCTTGGAATAAGGTGGTAAGTCAGAAAGATGTTACGAGCAAATCCAAGTTCAAACTCTTCGAGGCAACGGCAAGAGCCATAATGTGCTACGGTAGCCAAGTTTGGGGATATGAAGATCACGATGAAGTTGAAAAGCTGCAAAGATACTTTATAAAACACCTCTTCAGGCTCCCAACTAATACCCCCACCTACATGCTGTATGCTGAAACGGGTCTACCATTGCTGCGTCTTTTCACGTTGAAAATGCATTTCAAGTATGTTATGAAAATTGTTCAACTACCAGATCACCGCCTACCAAAGGTAGTGCTTCTTGCATGCATCTTCTGAGAAGAAAAACGGGTTTTTTTGTGAAATGGCAACAATTAAGTGAGGAGTTAGAAGTGGAGTTGTCTCTTAGCTGGGTGAATAGATCGACATGGAGAGTATCATTGGAAAATATTCTTCAGAAGCTGGATGAGAAAATCCACGCTGGATTTTTGGAACAAGCTGCCAGTTCATCTAGTCGTTTAGTGTACAAAGAACTCAACCACAGTCTGTTGGAACGGAACTATTTTCATGACGACTACAGCCAGCAAGAAATCAGCATCATATTCAAAACAAGAGGTGAACTGTTGCCTTTGAACTTCAGACCACATAGAGAAGATTTACCTACACTTTGCACCCTCTGCAACTTACGAGAAAAGGAAGATGTCGTTCATCTATTAGGGAAATGCCCAATACTTCAGGAGACTAGAAGGTATCATTTTAACCAATCCTTTCTAACGAGGGAAGAAGTCGTGGAGATATTGAACGGATCAAACTGGAAAATTCTCAGTAAATATGTCACTGATGCGCTTGCCTATAGAAACCAATTTATGGAAGATTAAATCTTATGCCACTAAATCGATAATAGAAAACCACCGGCATAATGTCAAAAAACCAAAAATCCATCTTGGAAACCACACGAAATTCGCGGAAAAAAGTGATCCAATTTCAAATTTGTTTTATGTTGCAAATCATTAAAACTGCCCACCAACCACAAATGTATATTGTAATTGCCTGTTACAAATCAATAGCTTACTTTTAGAACAACAAATATATTATTGTAAATATGTTAAAATAAGTATTCATAAACTATGTATTTACCAAACACCCACAAATCATCCAAATTGTCAATCTGGCTGACGGCTTTTGCCAATGCTCTAATGAATTGTAAACAAAATTAAACTGTAAATATTTTATGATGATGAATAAAAATTCACTACTACTACTACTACTACTATACGCTGATGATCTAGTTATTCTAGCCGAAAGTCCAGCGACCCTTCAGTTCATGATAAATAGATTATCAGAGTATTGCAACGTTTTGGGATATGCGAATTAATGCAGGCAAATCTAAAATAATTGTTTTTGAAAAAAATGTTCGAAGGCGTGCTGTTATAAGAGATGGAAGCTGGATAACGAGTTGCTTGAGGTGGTGAGAGAGTGTAAATACCTGGGAGTAACGCTAAACCTCAAATCTTTCCTGGGAAAGTCACTTTAATGCTAAAAGTAACACAGAAAAACTTGCAATAAAAATGATGTGGAAAAATTATTTACGCAAATAGAAACATATGCACTGCTGCTAACTACAAAGTTTTTGATGCAACTACCAACGTGTGTTTAAGCTATGGGAGTGAAATTTTCGGATGTACTAGGGCCGAAGAGTTTGAAAAACAGCAAAAACTTTTTTAAAAGGCTCTTCAGACTACCAAACACGACCCTAATATATGCTTTTTCCTCGGTGGAAACTGGTCTAGCAGAAATTTTCCTCAAAAATCTCAAACCCAACTGCAACTATACATCATTAAAACGATGAGTAAAAATAATGCAAGTATCAAAAAACTACAATGATGTATCTTTTCAGGTCAAAAAAAGGTGTTTTTGAGGAATGGTACAGGCCAGCAAATAATCACAGTTGGGAATTGCACTTAACGAAGGATTACAATGGCGAGATGCGTTTTTTGATCTGATAGCTGCAATTGATGAATCAAATTATAACGAACAACTTAGAAGAACGGTCTCATGGGAAACAAGACTTATTTACAAGAATTTGAATCACCATCTTGGTATTATGAACTACTTCAATGACGGTCTAAGTTTAGATAAGATTGGTTTGATACCTATTTCGTGTGAGGACAGAGCTTTTTAAACTTAATTTTATGCCATACAGGCATGATTTGTCTGTTGTATGTAACCTTTGTAATCTTAATGAACGTGAGGATGTGCATCATTTTATAGGTGCATGTCCAATTTTATACGGACTCAGAAGGCTTTATTTTGAATAAAAAAAAAAACTACTTAACTCGAAGCAAAATATATGATATTCATAATGGTATTGGAGGATGGTTAAACCTAGCTCATTACTGCAAGGAAGCTTAAAAGCGACAACAACGAGCGCGAGCGAGTCGGGATACTTGGTCTTGACAAAACTTCATCGCATTAAGTGGACTAAATCGCTTTTAGTGTTCTTCCATTCATAACTAAACTAGAAATAAATTTACAATCAGTAAATATTTTAATATTTAACCATGGGAAGCAAGATTAGTGTAAAGAAGATAGCTTAGCTTCAAGAGGTATTTTCTTAGCATTATCAATTTCAGCATCTTAATACAAACAACATTAAAAGTTAATTTAATTTAACAAATTTAAAAACGCTCCATTCCCAACAATATCAAATTCATTATTGGTTTCCTTGCGCTGATCTTTTAAAACTAACTCAAAAGGAGTTTTAAGATTCCAAATATTATTTGTCATTAAAGCTATCTTCTTATCGTTTTTGAATGCATAATATCAGATAAATGCATATCTATCTATGCATCCATTACAACTATTAAAAAACTTGGAAAAAAAACCTCTAAACCTTATACTCATCAAAATCAGTTCAAGATAATTTTAAAGGTCATTACACTCCTGACTTCTGGTCATTTCTTTAAGAGATAATTTAAACGTTGATGTGTTTCAGATGAACAATTTGAAGGTAAGATTGTTCTTCTGATAAAACAAAAAAAAAACTTACATTATTAATTGTCTTGCCCGCTTTAACTTGATCAAACGTTTTGATAAGCTCCCATCTTTAGGGAAAGAAAAAAACAAAAAAAACCTAAACTGCGTGCCCATCATGATGTGAAAAAAAAAACAAAACGAATTCAACTCGTCAAGATTTCTGTCGCGCTCGTATGAGAAATACCAAAAACAAAAAAAATGAAAATTAAGGAAAATACCAGATAATATCGCTGAATAATCGTTTTGAACTTTTCTAAAAGAATACAACACACGCAAGATAAAAAGGTGAGGAAAATTTTAATTTACCTAACAAACAACCCCCCCCTTACACTCACCCAACTACTTTCAACAATCGATTTGGAAATGATTTTTGTGTGTGCTATTGAATGTTTTTAATTACGTGTTAATGGATAACAAAGTGTTTTACGAAGTTTCATGAAACTTTTCCGTTTCCATGCCATGATGGCTGCCGACGACCGACGCACGACGACAACCAAGACATTTCTTGGGGGCGAAAAATAAAAAATAAAGATACATTTTCAGAAACAGCAAGTTGTGTTTCGTTGAAAAGCTATCAAGACATACAACTTCTTCGGAAATACAAATCGCCAGCGGTTAATAGGAAGAAAAAAAAAGTGAACAAAAATACTTGACTCCATAATCTGTCGGTTTTTTTTTTTTGTTTTTTTTTTTTTTATTTTTCAAGTTTTGACGATTTTATCTCAGTAATTTATGTTTGTCAGAATGCCCACATACACACAAACACCTGCACAAACAGCCAACACAGGAGGTGGCAAATACAAATAAAAAGTACCCAAGGAGTTTCAGGCGACCCAATAACCGAAACATTAAAGCAAGCGACCCGACAGATGGTGTTTTAATCCAAATAAATGTCAAGTGGTTTTTCGCCTTAGTGTCACATTTTCCCTTTTCCTTGCTGTTTCGGCTTTAAGTATCCCTGAAGCACCAGTTTGTGTGTGTGTCCACAGGATCGGATTAGGCCGCGAAGAGTCCCTTAAGGACGGACGACACATGTTTTTACACAAATGGTTCGTCCTGGTAAAAGTTGAATGACGGCAATAGCTTCAAGCCTGTTTCTACAACTGATTGTTCGATTTCTATATGATGAACACCAACATATTGTCTTGTCTCTTGTGTATGGCCCGTTTTAAGGATATTCCAGCACTGTGTGTCCCTTGAGTTCGAAACATAATAGGAAGGCAGGTATATGAGAGTACATATATATGATGTATGTGTGTATATAGGACAAATATCATAACTCATTGTGAATACTTCTGCTCTATGCCAGCAGCTAATTTGGTTCGCTTCATATTTGCTCATTTGAAAATGCTGATTGGCCTATAGTGACACAGTGGAATAAAATTGTAAAGCTGGCAAAGTTTTTTTTTGTTTTTGTTTTTATGAATTTTTGTTTTCATATAGAATTTATGAAAAGTGGAGCACAAATGAACAAACAGGATAAACATCAACAAAATGAGTCAACAGAAATTTGTCAGAGATATGTGACAGAGATACAATCTAATCTCCGAATTGGATGCGATGTGATTAATAGTGTTATTTTACGCAGGCTGAATTTGGTCATGGTATAGTAGGTATAAAGCTTAAGTATAGTCATAAACATACTCGAAGTGGTGGCCATCATGATGGTGGAGTTCCAGCTGGGGACCATCATTAAAAATAATGTCACAGCTTTATAAATATCTTCAAATTGTTTTCGAACATTTCTCTTATTTGCCATCAATTTAATTTTTCTCTCATTGTTGTTCTTGAAATACGTAGGTTTCTATACAGCCCAGTACCTCACCAAAATGCTGGTAATAAACCGAATGCTTGAAAACATCTTCGACACATGAGCCATAGCAAACTAGCTCTGGGAAATGGTTTTCTTAGCTTTTCAAAGGTTTCCTTTAATTTTTTTTGTTACCTTTGTGTCAGATTTCAGAGCATATACTTTGAGTGTTAGTTCTAAAGTCATTCATTTATTGAACTTGGGGCATTGAATGAAAGTTAACAGCGCAATTTGAATTAGATACGTCTACACGCTAGAGCAGCGATTCCCAAAGTGTGTTCCGCGGAACCCTGGGGGAGAGTTTTCAGGGTTCCACAAATTTCTTGAAGTATAAACAGTAAAATATAAACAGTTAAAGAAAAAAAAAATTTAAAATTTCCCAAAAAAAAAATTTGAACAACATTTTTTTATGAAGTTTATATTTTTTAATCGAAGTGTGAACTTCAAGGTCGTTCATGAGTAAACACATCATTAATTGGGGAAAATGTATTGATATATGCAGCGGCGGCGGAGCCGCAGCAATGGTGGGAAAGGTTAAAGGGGTTGTTTCAAATATTAAAAACTTTGCTCCTCGAAGCACCAGCAGTCATTGTATTTTATCGTTATGCACTTGTTATGAAAAGAATGAAAATTTATTTAAAAAAAAAGTTCTCGGTGAAGCTGTGAAAGAGTACGGAGTCGTCTTCTCCAATCGAGATTGTTTGAATTAGTGTGTAAAGATATGGGCAGTCAGGACGAATCGCTTCTTCTTCATACTGAAATCCGATGGCTTTCCAGAGGGGAAGCTTTATCCAGGTTTTTTCAACTTCGTGATGAGTTGAATGTGTTCAAACTGGAAAAAAATATGTCTTCAACTGCAAACCTCTTTGATGTATTGTATGATGAGCAATATGGATTACGAAATTAGCTTATCTTGCAGACATTTTTGAGAAGATCAACGAAACTGCTACATCTCTGCAGGAAAAATCAATTACAGTATTTTTGCGGGAGACAAACTGGCAGCTTTGAAAACAAAAATAAATTTCTGGCTCTTATGGCCAGTTGCACCGACCTCTTTTGAATATTTATTGCTTCGTTTAATTTTTAAATTACATTTATCGGTTGCACCAACCACTTCTAAATCTAACAGGCCAATAAACGAACCAATAAACTAAAGTTCCATTTTCCTCCAAATAAATTTTAAAAGCAAGTTTAAACGAACATATCTAACTACCATTATTGAATATGAAGAAAATTTGAAAAGAAATTCTTCTGTTTAAGTGGAGTGACCGAATATATAATTCAAAGTTAAAAGTTCAAGTGAGCTCAACTCCATGATTGCGTTTCGCCCAGGTACGATAGTTGGGCTCATCAGTTAGATGACTATCATACCCTTCTAAGACGCAATTTTGTATCGATGTTTACCGACTAATATAAAAATCTAACTGATGAGCCCAACTATCGTACCTGTACCAACGTTCTGTAACTTTCGCATCGAAAAAACTGGTCGAGAAACGATGAAAACTGAAACAAAATGCATGAGTTTTGTTTCATTTTTCAACGTTTCTCGACTGATTTTATCGATGCGAGAGTTACAGAACGTAGGTACTGGGCGATACGCAATCATGGAATTGAGCTCACTTGAACTTTTAACTTTGAATTATATATCTAACTACCTACAAACAAAATAATTTAATTTTATTTGACGGAATATTGTTAATTCCAAACTAAAATAACGAGAACAATAGGTGAAGGCATTTTCTTTCCTATTTATAATTCACTACTTAAATAAATAAATTATTCCAGAAAAATTATAGACTGGTCATCATGTGCTCATCTGATAACGAACTAAACCAAAAAATGGCGAGACGTCGAAGAATTGTTCAGGTGCACAGACAAATCCATTTTCTGAATTCGATGAAGTCGCTTTAAAATATTTGTTCATAATTTCCAAGAGTGTGTCGAAAAAATATTAGTGTTGGTTGGTATCTATTTCAATAGTTTTATTATTTCTCTAAAAAAAAAAGAAAATAATAAATAATAATAAAAACACCAAGATGGCGCATTGGCTGTATCTAATGAGAATACCAGAATACCTTGTTTCTGTTTATTGTGTTTCCACATTTTCCTTATTGCTATCTCACTTGCACTGGTTAAATTTTTCGTTCAGTTTAATAAACATATGGTAAAATCCAGGGGTGGTTCATGAACTGCATTTTAGCTAAAAAATGATCGAAAGAGATTGGTGCAACCCAAATAAATTTATCAGTCCGATAAATTTTAACTCCATTTTAGCAAAAACCGCTTTTAGTGAATTTTGGAGCAACTGGGCATTAGTCCAGTTAATTTGAGCTCAAAAAGGCTCTTCGCGAGCAAATTGTGGGGTAGTTTTGATTTGTGCCTTCCTATATATTTTCGGGGGTGCTGAATCCGAATCTGAGGTTTACCAACAAAATTTCGTGACGCAACATGCAAAAAAACGCAAAAAATGATGCAAAAATGCATTTCTTGCCATTATTTCACGAATGGCTCGAAAACTAACAACTATTAAAAAAAATGATGCAAAAATGCATTTCTTGCCATTATTTCACGAATGGCTCGAAAACTAACAACTATTCGAAAATTACATCAAATTATCATTGAAAGTATACACAATTTCCAATAAATCTCTATTCAAAGTTTTTTTCTGCGATAACCCATTTGGACTAAAGCGCTGGTCGAAAATTGACGTATTTTTACTGTTTTCAAAAATCCACTCGAAAGCGCTTAAAAATTACTTTGTGTGACAAAATTTAAACTTTTGATTGTAATATGAACCAAAATATACTTTTGTGATGTGATGGTCTTTGATGCGCTGAATCTGGCCTTGGAATTGCTCTAGCACGTAACGTTTTTGAGATATTCGAATCTAAAGACTTTAAAAAAATGCATTTTGTATGCAAATTTGACTCTATATTTTTTTCTCGATGTAATTTTTTTTTTCGAAAAAATGTTTGTGGTCATTCTGAAGTGTGAACATTTTACTTCAAAATTCTATTTGAATCTTTCAAATACCTCTATTCGTCTTCGAGAAATCGTTGGTTTTCGTATTACTACCTTATTCGAAAAATCCAGTCAATTTGTGGTCAAAAGGGTAAATTCTGGGGTTTTTCGAATTAGGTAGTAAAACGAAAACCAACTATTTCTCGAAGACGAATGGAGGTATTTGAAAGATTCAAAAAGAATTTTGAAGTAGATATTAGCAACGTTATTGCTCTCCATTTGGTAAGTCTCGAAAGATCTATGCCGGATTACTTTCCAGATACAAATACTGACATTGAATGGGTACAAAATCCATTTCTAACGAAAACCATCAAGCCTATAACCCTGAGTATACACGAATACGAGTCCCTGATAGATCTGCAGAGCTCCTCTTCATCAAAATTTGTAATTGATTCTGTATCATTAAACGTATTTTGGATTGGTATTAAGAATGAATTCCCTGAGCTTGCCAAGAAAGCTATATTAAATTTGCTACCTTTTGTTACAAAGTACCGCTGTGAAGTAGGCTTTTCAGCGTATACTTACACAAAAACTAAATACAGATCGAGGCTGGACGCTACCCCAGATATGCGAATACAACTTTTGGACACAGAAGTTAATTTTAAAACAATACTTACTTAAAAATAAAACAATGAAACAGATTCATTCTTCACACTAAATAAAAAATTGATTTTGAAATGTCCTGATTTTCATTTTTTGCTATTGTCAGGATGGGGTTCCGAAAAATATTTGGGCATTGTTTAGGGCTCCACAGCTTGAAAAGTTTGGGAACCGCTGCGCTAGAGTACGTAGGCTGGATAAAAAAAAAAAAAAAAAAAAAATCGCTTTCGAGGGGCGTCTACTTCCCCAGTTAAGAGCGTTGTCATTTGAGAGTAAACATGCTGCGAGCAGCCTTCTAGCAGATCTTGAAAGTAAACTCACAAGTGTACACTTTCTTGGGAGTAGCTCGCGGGGAGTATGTGGGCCAACGGATATGCTCAACTTCACTAGATGTCAAACGGTAATATTGCCCGCACTGAATTTGCAATGCGCGACGGCTTAACCCAGCATTTGTCAAAAAGTCTGTCCAGACATTGGTATCGTGTAGAGGACAGCCTTAGCCATCATTTAATACCCCACTTATAGAAGTTTCTTTTACGATAGGTGCATTTAGCGGAAAATGCAACCTGAAAAGTGCATTTTCTAACCATTTTGACCAGAAAAAGCTTGTCCGACCAGTAGTTTTGTGAATGTTTGGACTAAAACTATTGGTTGGCATCCAATTATTGCGTGGCCGCGATGAGATAGGTAAGCTTACGGTCGGCTCCCAGACTATAGCAGAAGAAATAAATGTGCGTTTCTATTTGAGAATACTTTCACTCAAACAAACAAACTCTCGAGTGTAACACTGTTTCCACTTAGAAGTTGCTTGCAGTCTTTTTACTCTCAAATGGATACTCAGACACACCTTAAAGCTATATAGTGGACACGGTTATGAAAGTAGGTACTCTAAGGAAATTAACTCTCAAAATTCTAACAGGTTACTCTCGATATCAAAATACCAAAAATATTTTTTTTTTTTCAAATTGACTATTTGACAGCAACTTGAGAGTAACTCTCGAGAGTTAACTAGCGAAAGAATTCTCAAATGGCAAATTTATAGGACAAGAGTGGCAGTTTTGTAAAATTTAGTTAATTTTCATCCCAAAAGTAGGTACTATAACTAGTTTCAATAAGAGCGCCACAAAAGTTTTTTAAATAAAACAAACACGGTTTTGGATATTTGGACCGAGGCGGCCAAGCGACTGGACCATTTCGTGAGATATCACGTTCTCCAAACTTGGTTTGCAATAAATTGATTGTGACATTCGCTGTGTTGCTTGTGGCACGGCCGTCCTGTTGGAACCACATGTCCTCCAAGTCCATATCATCCAATTGGGGCCAAAAATATTCGGTTATCATTGAACGGTAGCGATCCCCATTCACAGTAACGTGCCGGTCTTGATCATCAAGGAAGAAGTACGGCCCAATGACGCCGCCGGCCCATAAACCACACCAAACCGTAATTTTTTCGGGATGCAATGATGACTCATGGAGTACGTGTGGATTGCTGCCTGGCCAATACCGCATATTTTGTTTATTGACGAAGCCATTCAGCCAGCCTCATCGCTGAAGATGATTTTTCGATGAAAATACGAATCATTTTCAAGTTGTTGCTCAGGCCAATTCACGAACATACGACGACACTTCTGGTGGTCAAGCGGTTTCAGTTCTTGCGTCAATTTAATCTTGTAAGGGTGTAGGCCAAGATCTTTTCGCAAAATTCGCCACAACGACGTCACAGAGATGCCCAACGCTTGAGAACGACGTGTGAGAGACACATTTGGGCTTTCTGCAACTGAAGCCTCAGCGGCAGCAATATTCTCGACACTACGGGCACTTCTTTGTCTGACTGGCACGGGAACATTTTGTACTGTGCCTGTGGATTCAAATTTTTCCACTAGACGCTCAATTGTTGATCTGCTAGGACGATAATAACGACCATAAATTGGACGTAGCGCTCTTAACGTTGAGGCCACTGACTCCGAATTTCGGTAGTAAATTTTAATAATTTCGACTCGTTGTTGGCTCGTATATGTTTCCATCATGAAATGAAATGGCAAACCTTACTGAAGAGAAATGTCAAAAGAGCGGCAAGAAATATGGCGTCGTTTGCTGTCCCTGTCACTTTACTTTTGTAGCGTCCCTGTTGATATGAATTATAGAAACCAGTTGCTAAGAACTTAATAGTTTTTTGTATAAAATATCTTCAATTGAAGCTTACACACCATATAGTTTGTTTACCACAATTAAGGAACGTGGCCAACCCCTTAAATGTGAGATACAGGACCGCCAAAAACCTCTTTATGTCCTCTCAAGCGAAAACATCGAGTCCCAAAAACATTTAACTTTTGGATAGAAGCTTGTTTGTAAATGTGCAACCGACACACACTTGGGGCCTATTGTATGGAGAGCGTGCTCAAAATGCAAAATTGAGATAAACGGTTTCTTCCAAAAACTGTTTCGCTGCTTTTCATTTTTTGTGTAAGAGTAACTATTAGGGAGATATTTATGAGTAACCTTTACCATTGAATAACTACAAATAGAAGGGACAGCGGGCAAAACGTTCTATCAAATACAACACCCCTGTAATAAATTTTGTTCCTTAAAAGTTTCTTCCTTTTGGGAAATTTCCTTTATTGCCGAATAAGAAAGGGAAGACATGTTTTTTTTTTTCATAGAGCATGAAAATGATGAAAGGATTTTTTTGAGGCTCTCTTAGCCGAGAAGAAAACCAATAATTGTTTGAAAAGGAAATTAGAGCTTTATGGGCGGCCATTGCATTTGATTGGTGTGACTGTCGTTTGAGCAATGTTCGGTGTCCCATTCTATTTGTAATTATTCAATGCCTTTACCAAAGGCTTTTGACCACCCTTAAAATATAGTAGCGACACTATCAGTGAAGGAAGAAAAAATCTCAAGCCGGGTTTTCAACAGAGCAAATAACAGTAGTGGGCCTGCGGACTTTTGGATGTCTGCAAGATCAGCAAAAATATGTACACAAACCAACAACCTATGCAAAAAAAGCAGTCTGGCAAAAAAAATAGAAATATTGAGTCAAATAATGAAGCTGCTAGGCTCAGGAAAGTCATGTCTAAGGTTCATTCCCCTCCAGGTTTCCTAGAAAGACCTGACAAAACCTGGACAGACTACTGCTCTGAAACTTAAGAGTAACTTTTGAGAACTCACTTCCCAGGACGTATGTATGTACTATTGATACATCTCCTGTAGCCAGAGGCCCCACCATAAGTGGGCATAGGCAACCAAATCGTATAGCAAGAAAGTGACGTGGGCTATTGACTTCTTATCTGCATACAAATCTGCAGGGCCAGATGGAATAATTTCAATTGCTGGAGAGAAGTCAATATCATCTTCATTCCGAAATTTAGCACGCCCACCCATACTGAATAGGCCTGAAAAGATTTCAGATTTCAGGCCTATAAGCTTATCGTCCTTTCTTCTCAAAACCTTTAGGAAAGCTAATTGAAACTCATATTTACCTGAAACTCTCACAGTTGAGCCCACGCTTCACGAAGTGTCAGCACAATCGAACAGTCAATACATCTCAAAAAATTCACCCTGGTAACATTCGTTGATATGGAAGGGGCCTTCAATAATCACTCTTATAACGATAGTCGTTTTACTAAAACGCCAGTACAACTACACGGTTCTAGAAGCGACTTTGGATGTTTCAGTAAAACAACTACCGTTAAAGTATTGAGAATAGTGAAGAGCGGAGTGAACGCTTAACTTTTAGTTTCATTCAAACACTTATTGTCGTTTCTGGAGCCTTGTCGTTTTTCTGGCGTTTCGGTGAAACGAATATCGTAATAATGGTGATTGTTGATAACAGTGCAATCCGTTAAGTCCTAAGCTATACGTCAGCATTGATCCGATACTGATAAAATTGATTGACTTCATGCTCCAAACGAGACTTATATGTAGAAATGGGTGTTAGTAAGTTGAAAGTTAGGACGTGTTAGGGCTACTCTACAGGGTGGATAAAATTCAAAGACTAGCATGTATTGGCACAACCAGGGCTATGAGAATTTCACCAACGACAGCCCTTGAAGCTTTCCTTTCGGCTCGATCAGTTTACAAGAGCGCTGGCGGGCAAAAGTGCTTTAAGACTTAAACAGTGTTATAACTATAAAAGGGGCCCCTACGATTATAGATTCCTAATAAACTTTAGTGACATAGACGTTCAAGCAGACTACGTCACAACGCACGTAGATTTTAAACCCAGTGGCGATTCCAACAAGGCAATTCTGGAAATAACAGGGTCATTGATGCAAATCATGTTTCGGTGTTTACTGACGGTTCCAAAACATACGAGGGAGTAGGGTCACTCTAAAAATCCACCTATCAATAAATCGATAAAGTCTCCAAACTTTTTCAGTGTATTCCAAACGGAAGTGATTGGGTAGCGCAACAGTTCGTGGAGAACCAGGGTCTAGTGACTTACAACTCACAACCATTCCTGTGTGCGTGTTGTTGGCCGGAATGGATGGGACCTACAGTTTTTTTGCCGAGTCCGAACGGCTAAATGAGAAGCACTTTTTCATGACAAGTATACTCTTGGAGGATTTTTCAGTTCCTCGGATACAAAATTTCTGTTTTAAGGTTGGCACGGGAATCGAACCCAGACCCTCGGCATGACAGTCCTACGCACTAACCATCATGCCACGAGGTACTCCTAACGGAATTGATTGCAGTTTGTGAAACCGCAAAAGAGATTGTCTGCCATGAAGTAGTCAATAGTAATACCGACATCTTCATAGATAGCCAGGCGGCGATTTAAACTATTTCTTCAATCAGTATAAAGTCCAAACTGTCTAACAGTTTGCCAAATTGAGCTGAGATTTCAAGGCACAACAAACACAATAACCTTGTATGGGTTCCAGGCTCTCAGGACATCGTTATATATTCGGCAATGAAATTACTGGCCAGTCATCTCTTGATCCGAGCCAAATAAAATAATCGGTACTTGTGCAAGTGGAGCAGGAAAAAAAAGTAGTGTTCACCAGAATTTCCTTGAAGCTGCACACGTCACATGGTCATCAATTGACACTTGTTGAGTTTCAAGAAATTTATGGCCGAATATTTCAAAGACAATAAATCAATAGTTGGAGTTATAGCGGGCCACAACTCAATAGAAACATTAAAAAACCACATTGACAGAATGGGTATATTAGCCCATCGGACTTATGTAGAGGGCGACAGTGTGAAGATGCGGGGGAGGGCTTATCCCACTTCCTTTGTGAATGCCCTAGCCTAGCCAGAACTAGAAATGAAGCCTTTGGAGAATACTTTTTCGACTAAATGGGCGACATCTCTACCCTGCCACTCAAGAATATCCTGAATTCACTCAGAAGTTAGAATGGTTCAAGTAGATATCCTACTCCTCCTTATAATAATAATAATAACGAGATTTTGACTGATTTTAACTCCGTTTTTGCGTATCCTCTGTACAGTTCAAGCAACTCCGTTGTCAGTATAAAATTAACAGTGTGTCGGATATACTCTACGCGGTCAACCCAAGGTACTTTCGATCTATGTACCTCTACCTCACCTCCAGTCACAAACTCATACTTTAAGCTCCCACTTTGACACAGTATGTCTCTCTTTTTAAAATTCGAAACTGTTCTGTTCATCGAAACCTTTGAACAAAAGATCCATTTATTCTCATATTCCTTTATTTAAAAATGACCTTTCATATGAAAATCAAACACAAAGGCAAAACAACTATACTTTAATGGCACAATTCATTTCAATTCCATCAGTATGTTATAAAGTTAAAGTTTTTATTTACAAAACCGACAACAATAGCTTTTTACTAAATGAAACTTTAGAATCAAATCTTAAAATCCCACGAACTGTAAAATGAACGAACTTTCGCATATATTCGTTTGTGTTTTTCCCAAATATCATGTTACATTTTCAACCTAGAATTTAGACCATCAAACTCGCATTCAGATTACGAGATATAAAATAGTATAATATAACACATTTACTTAGATGTGTTTGTGTATTCTTGTTTATTATTCACTTTACTTAAACAAATTTCAAAACTCAAATCCACTTTTATATTATCATTGTATTTGATGTTATTACATATATACTCGTATATTATATATGTGGGTGTTTTGTTGTTGAAAGAATTACCAAGTCAGCCAAACAAAAATCACATAAAATTGTTATGGTGGTCCTTGAGGATTTTGGATTATTCAAATTTATATAACTTTATATAAAAAAAAAAACAACAAAAACAAATAAACGCAAAGAAAATATGACATAAACATCCTATGGCATTTATACTGTATAAATATGTATAGGGGAGTGTAGGGTAATTTTAAACAATGAGTGCATAGTTTTTCATATTCAAAAATAATTTTTCAATATTAATTTTTTAATTCAAAACTGTGAATTTTAGTACCCAAAACCGGGTATTTTTTAAGGTCCCGAACACTCTTTTCTACTAAATTTCAGGGTTCGTAAAATATCGTTCGCGAATCATAAAATATAGATTTTTATCATTCTTTATCGATCTTCTCATGAATCATACCTTCAAATATAGTTCGCATTAAAAAACCTCTAAGAAATCAGAAATTTTCACAACTTTTTTACTGCTCCGGAAAAGGTGATTTTAGGGCAATTCGTATTCATTCGTATGTTTCAAAAAAATGTCAACATTTTGCAACTTCGTTGTTCCTTGAGCAAAAATATTTGTTTCTCTTTTAATTCTGTATGAGCCATTCCCTGGGACAATTTTATTGAAATCACTGAAGGAAAAATAAAGTTGCAAAATGTTGAAATTTTTGTGCAAACACCCCGTTTTGAAATTATTTTTTTTTTCTTTTTTAATGCTGTCACAGCTATTACCTGTGGCAATTTCATTGAATTAACTCAAGAAATATGATTTTTTTTTTATTTCAACGGATCGTGAATGTATCTTCAATAGTTCCCGCGTGATGAATTAGGAATGGATTCATATTTTACGGATTGCAGCAAATTAGATTCGATCGTGATAACGAATTATATTTTAAAAGATCCAAAAAAAAAAAGATTCGCGACCGGATCAAAAACAAAATTTTATATTTTTCACGAGAGAACGTATTATATTTTATCGTTCTGCGAACTTTGTTAAATTTCAGAATCGCAGAATTTATTTAAAAAGCAGGTAATGAAATGATCATTCATGAGCAGCTTGTCGGTGAGCAGAACTAAATGAGCATTTATGATAGGCTCTTGCTCATGAGTAAACCGCTGTACGTATTTTTATTTTTTGTTCATGCTCACCCCGTGAGCGGTTTCATAATGCTCATTAATGCATATGCTAGCTCCATGAGCATGAGTCTAGATTGAACAATTTAGTGCTCGTGAGCAATTATTTTTTAGACTTAGGAATTAAAACACATAGATATATTTGTTTTATTTAATTACGTACATCAATGCATATTGCTTGGAAAAACCGGCTTTATGCTCACCATTGCTCATGAGCTGCTCAGAATTGCTCATTCATAAAGTGAGCATTTAATTATTCTACGTTTGCTCTGACTCTATGAGAGAGCATTTCCTTTTTACATGCAATGTATAGGTACTACATACATACATACATGTGTTGTATATGGCAAGTTACACATTCTTAGAAAAAAATGAACTCGAGATTTTGATCAGACTTCAGACTTACGATGGTAGAGAAGACAAAAAAGTGGTTCTCACAATTATGTTTGTATGTTTGTCTCCTGTGTGTTCGACTACAGCCCAAACGGATCGATTGATTTTCTTAAAACTTGGTAGGTATGTACAATGTACATAGTGGTTTTTTGGTGATTCTGCCAAGTTTTTTATTTTTTTTTTTACAACTTAACAACTTTTTTTATTGAAAAAAATTAATACATTTCTTCTGGGTAGGAAACCATTTTTCAAAAAATGGTTATTTATGCTTCCTCCCAAAGAACCATTTTTATTTTCGATATTTTTCAAAACGGAATTTCTGATTTCAATAATTTTTTTTATGCAGAAGCTTCTAAAAAATATCTGTGGTGTTTGGGAGAAACATGACAGCTCAAATTTACAATTTGCTGCTATACGAGCACTTTACCTCAAGCTAGAGCCTAAGCACCTGAACCCTGTTTTCTTCAAACTTTAAGAAAATTGGTGAACTCGTTTAGTCTCTAGCTCGATGAAAAGTAGACGCAAAGACGAAAATAAAATTTTGAAATGGAGTTATCATGGAGTTATCGATACGTAAGAGTTTTTTTAAATGGAGTTATCGATATGTAAGAGTTTTTTGAACACTTTAAAGGATATTTTAAGAAAAATTTGACTGAAAAGAAAAAATAACGGTATCGTCTATATAAATGTTAAAATAAAATGCTCGATTCTGGCAAGGTGGAACCCAATTTCAAAAAAACGATTATTTTCCCTATATTCAAAAAAGGTGATCAAAACTTGGTACAGAACTACAGAGGGATTTCCTTTATGGACACCATAGCAAAGACTTTTGCAGGAGTTCTATTAACAAGACTGCAACAATGAGAAAAGGAGTACAGTATTCTAAATAAATTCCAAGCTGGATTCCGAGAAGGTTACAGCACTGCGGACAACCTGTTTAACCTCTTCAATATTATAAAATTGGAAATGAATGAGAACAAGAAAGTCTACAGCTTTTTCATTGACTTCAAAGCGGCTTTCGATAATATTGACCGAAGAGCCCTCTTCTTCAAACTGCAAAATCTAGGAATTTCTGAAAAACATATCCGGATCATAAGAGATCTCTATGATAAAACCGAAGCAGCAGTATGGGATGGTGAAAAATTATCGGACTGGTTTGAAACAACAATGGGTGTAAAACAAGGCTGCTTACTTAGCCCATTATTCTTTGCTCTCTACATAAACGACATTCACGAGTTCATTGGAGGCGGTATTTCACAGAATGGAAGGCAGATTCGACTGCTTATGTATGCAGATGACATTGTGCTGATAGCTGACAAGCCAAATGTCCTCCAGGCCATGATCAACAGGATTGCAGAGTACTGCCAACGCTGGAACCTTATTATAAACTTGGATAAATCCAAAGTAATGGTGTTCAGGAAAAGAGGGGGACGGTTAAGTCAACAAGAAAACTGGAAACTTAATGGAGAACGTATAGAAGTTGTACAGAAATACAAGTACTTAGGAGTATGGCTAACTCCTTCATTAAGCCTAACAGAACACTTCAAGGAGCGCTCAAAACAAGCCAGGCAGAGCTTAAATTTCACGTGGAATGAGTTTATCTCCAATTAAGATGTCAAATTATCATCTAAAATCGATATTTTCAACGCGGTCGCCAGATCTATTCTTGGATATGGAGCCCAAGTCTGGGGAGATGCACAACACGATGAGGTAGAAAAGCTACAGCGGTACTTCTTCAAAAAAGTTCTGCGCTTACCAAGAACAACTCCGAATTATGTTCTTAATTTTGAATGCCAAATGAAACCGGTTTTCGAGTACACAATGAGATGATATAAAACTAAGTCGGGTTAGTTTGACCATTTATAACTCAAGAATGGCTGGGCCGATTTCAATGATCTCTGATTTGTTGGATTCGTATCCGATTAGGGACGGAGGCAACAATCCTAACAAAAAATTTTGTCTTCTTTAAAAGGCAATACTTAGACGGATTTAGAGCTTAATATTTTTAAAATGTCATCTTGACATGTTTTCCGTGGAGCGCAATCAATTGTGGGATATACATAAGTATACAAGGACGGCATGGCTGACGTTTTTTAACTTGCATGGAGTTTGAAGATCGAGGACATGTGTGTCGGCTAATGTGCGGTAATCTGTTGAGTAAATTGGAAATGTATGCCTCTAAACATTCGGTGCACCATGCATTTAAGGGAGAGTGACGAGTTAGCATGTAACAATTAAAGACACTCTGCGATGGAACAGATTTTGAGAGCTTGCAATATTATCATCGGGATGAATACATAGGTACAGAAGCAAGCTTGGAGGTACTTGATCGAACAATTAAAGATTTGTGTAAAAATGCGGGACGTTTCGAAAAAGTAATGATATTGCTTGCCGACGACGATTTCCGTCAAATTTACATGGCATCCCGCAATCAACATCTGCAGACGAACTCAGCACTTGCCTGAAATATCATCGTAGTTCTGACGATACGTAAAAAAGCTGCAGTTGACGGCGAAAACTTGAGTTGCGTTCCAGAACAATCCGACAATAGAAAACTGTTCTGCGTTCCAGAACAATCCGACAATAGAAAACAGTTCTGAGTATTGGTCGCAATTATTGTTAAATGGTTAAAAATTCAGTATTCAAAATGAAATCGCAAACTAACTGCATTCGTCGAAATCGATTAATTGCGTTTCAAATGATGACGAAGCAACATTCTATCTAATTGAATTTTCGGGTTCGTTAAATGTGCCTAGTCTATTAACTCACATTTTGTAACAGATAGTCGGGTCTTTTGACATAATGCTGCGCAATCTGAACCATCAAAAAAAAAATCAAATTTCGGTGGTACGAAGATCGCCGGGTCAGCTAGTAATATACATACTTAAGATTTACAGCAAAGTTTTTTCATCACAACTTTTTTGTTAAGGTAAATAAGAAAAAAAAAATTGGCGTATCAGGATTTTGTCGTTAAAGATCGAATGCCGTTACATTTTTTTTAATCGATAAACTTGTAGGGCAGCGGCACTACTTACTTTTTTCATCATAACTATTTCACTACGGTTCATTAAAAAAAAAAACTAAAAATGGCGTTTCGAGATTTTTTCATGACAAATCGATTGCCCCTTATTTATTTTTAAAATGTATGCATTTTTACGGCACTGGTGACAGTCGAAAAATTTTCAAAGTTTTTTTTTCGGCACTTCCTTTGTTTCTCATTATAACTTTTCTGTTACGCAAAATAAAAAAAAATAAAATAAAAATGGCATATCGAGATGTTCACGTGAAAAATCGACTGCCGTAACATTTTTTTAAAATCGATACATTTTTACGGCCGGCGGTGATGAAAGTCCAAAAATGTTCACTATTTTTTCGGCACTTCTTACTTTTTTCATCATAAAATAAAAAAAGAAGTATCGATATTTTCACACCACTGGTGACACTTTAAAATATGATATTCAAATTCTCGGCAAAGTTTAGGCTCACACATTTTTCCTTAAAAATGTTTAAAGAACTTGTTATACAAAAAACTACTTTTTTAAAAAACCGCTCCAACAATTTAAAACTTTTTTTTCATACAATTTTATTTCATCAAGAATTCAGAGTCCTTTCTTTTTTTTATCTCAAACTATTAACGGACTTGTTTTAGCTAATTTAAATATTGTATTTTTTGCTTTAAGACATTTTTCTCTCATAATTATATAAATTAAAAACTTCCACCTCTTGAAAATAAGGGCAAGTTCATCACACCCAGTTGTGCGTTTTATTTTATTTTTGCTCATACTGCTGCTCATGAGTTTTTGGTAACTACTCATGCTCATGAGCAAAATATGACCAAATAGTAAAAAATTAGCCCTCATAAGTGAAAATTTCCGTGCCCTGTTTAAAAGACATAATCGACCGCGAAAAAAAAACATAAATAAAATGAATCAGGGTAACATTGAGCTGAAAAATTTCAATTTTTAGTTTGCTGAATGAGCCCTACATTTAAATGAACCCCACTTTTCTCTATGCTTTCGCTTTTAGAAAAGTAAATCCCACAATATTATATTTTGTTTCATAAAATAACTATAAAATAAAAAAGCTTTATCCCAATTTACTGAAATAAAAAAAAAAAACCTCCACCACATCAGATTGCATGTTATAGCAAAATTAATAAAATTTTATACTAATTTATACAATAATAAGTAGATATACATTTTACGATGGGTAAAACAAAATTAATTTTAATTAGTAAACGCACTGTCATTGTACGAGTAGCGGTGTAGTAGGATGTTTGCGTCTGTCGAATAAGAATTAGTGTTTGGCAAAATACGTGCCTAAATAATCGTTTATGAGACAAATGACTGTGACCTACCCTCTGAGCTGAATATATTATTACACGAATACGATTCCTATAACCTAATAGCACTTTAACATTAATTTATTTGCAAAACGTAAAAGTTTTAACGTGTGTTTTTGCTGCAACAATGTTATGTTTTTTTTTTTTTTTTACCCGAGACAACAACCTTTAATTTTATGGCAATATATAGTCCTTCCTTAAATCATAAAAGGGTAATAACTATTTTGAAATAAAACATTCGGAATATTGTTTTTTTGTTGAACCATCAGTTGATGGGGGATTGTAACAATATAGTGAATATAAAAAACTAGAAATATCTGAGCATGACACCATACTTTTTTGTTGGATTTTTTCTGTTTTATAATAAAAAAAAAAATGTTATCAAAAAATTCCACACAATAATGTTTTATGTATTTTTGTTCAGTTTTCACAGTGTCTGTACATGAAATATTCTATAGAAAGGTTTTTTGTTGTTGATAAATTGCCTACAATAGAGAGAATTTATAAAACAATGATTTGAGAGGGTGCTGGGTAGGTATAGCTGTTTTGAACAACAAACTAAATTACTGTAAAAACATAAATGTAAGGCCTTTCAGTTGAAGGATCCACCCTCATCTCCTCCTTAGTTTTAAAATCAATCTGCAAACATTACCCATAGCGTCATTCATTCTATGTGAATCACCCTGTATGATTTGCTTTTAAAGGGTTAATAAGCTGGTTGGCTGCAGAAGAAACTACTCAAGAGAAGTCTATACATATATCTAAATATTATTAATTATTCTGACATACTATAGTAATTTAAATACGTATCTATTTTAAATTAACAATGACAGCACAAATTGATATCATACAAAAAAAAGAACGAAAACCATAAAGCAACGGGTGTACGTACATACACGCATGCCAGCAGCACGCATAACTAAATATGTAATATTCTCGTAGACAGAATTTCAAAGCTCTATAATAAATATAATACCATAACAATCTTGATTACGATTTCAATTAAACAGCTATCCATCTCAATTATTATTGATGACAATTATTAATAAGTTTTGCGTGCTTCTGGGTTGCGTCTATATTAAATTCTTAACTAGAAAAATTATTGAGGAAAAATAATATAAAATGATTTTAGGTGCATTTTCTGTCAAGAGAATGAAGAGAGTGCTTTAACCCTATATAATTTCTCAAGGGTATTTAAGATATAAGAAATAAATAGATAATTACCGATAAACAAGAGAGTTTATGTTGAAAGATTAAGTGATGGCCTGTTTTCATAATAAAACTATGCAATTTATTTGTGATAAAAGATCAATGTTTGCAAATTATACCGGTTTATAAAACAATGGAGGCGTTAGTACCGGTAGAAGTTCATAAGCTAGTAGGTAGGTACTCAAATTGGTATCTATGATTTATTTACTCTTTTGATAATGAGGAAACAAGAGATACCGATGTGAGTACCTGCTAACTTGGGGTGTTTTACTGGGGCCCAATTCCGCAAGAGTATTTTCTGTGTACACAGAAAATCGTGTTCACATCGATTTTTCGCGATTCCGCAAGGTTAGGGTAGGTTAGGTAGAAGTGGCTGTCAATACTAAGTACTGACACACTTAGACCAAAATTGGTCCGTTGTGATACCACATGAATCTTAAAAACTCTTTCCTTACTCGCTAAAACCACTTTGAGCTCCTGACGAAGCGTGTGAGACTATAAATGTCTGTGTTTGCCAGATCACTAGGATCGTTAAAGAAGTAAACTCCTAAATGGAGCCTACGTCTGAGGGAAAGAGCAGGGCATGTGCAGAGAAGGTGAGGAATCGTTTCCTCTTCCTCCTCGTCCATGCAGCTTCTGCAGAAATCGTTTGAAGGTACGCCAAGCCGCGCTGCGTGCCTGCCTATTAAACAGTGTCCTGTTATGACACCTACAATAGAGCTAATATGCATTCTATTTAGAGATATTAAACACTTGGAGCGTTTCAGGTCAAGGTTTGGCCATACTTGTTTTGTCGCCAAACAAGTAGTGATGTTTTCCCACCTTGTGTTTGTTCTCTTCAACGCATCTTGCTTCAGTAAAAATTTACACGTAGCGATGGGTATACCAATGTTTACCTTTTCAGGTAAAATGGGTAGTAATGTTCCACTTCTAGCGAGTTCATCAGCTTTACAATTACCTGGAATGTCACTATGACCCGGCACCCAACAAAGGTGAATATTAAACTGTTGCGCCATCTCCAACAGAGATGATCGACAGTTGAGGGCTGTTATAGAGTTTGTACGGACAGAGTCCAGGGATTTAATGGCGGCTTGACTATCAGAGAAGATGCGGATATCCGAGCATGATATCACGTTTTCTTTGAGCCAAGACAGTACTTCTTTTATCGCTAGAAGTTCCGCCTGGAATACGCTACAGTGATTAGGAAGACGGAATGAGAGACTTAAATTTAGTCTTTCAGAGTACACTCCCCCACCAACCCCATCTTTGGTCTTCGATCCGTCAGTGTAGAAGTGAATTGATTGATCTTCTAAGAATTCCACATCCTCCCAGGTGGATCTGGAAGGTATGGTCACTTCAAAAATTTTATCGAAATTCAATAGTGGGATTGTGTAGTCAGTGTTACTAGGAAGTGTTCCGAATGAATTCAGAATAGCGGAGTGACCAATCTCATTATTGATCCACTGTGAAGAGGCTTTGAGGCGAATGGCTGTGCTCGCAGCCGTTTGTTTGCTGAAAATATCGAGAGGTGTCAGATGGAGAAGAGTGTCTAATGCAGCGGAAGGAGTCGACCGAAGTGCTCCAGTAGTACATAGACATGCTGTTCTTTGGACTTTGCTTAGTTTGTCGCGATGTGTCGCTTTATCCAAGGCAGTCCACCATACTGCCACGCCGTAAGTTAGAATCGGTCTAATTACCGAAATGTATAGCCAGTGAGTGATTCGAGGTTGGAGGCCCCATTTACTACCTACGGCTTTTTTGCAGGAGAAAAGTGCCACTGTGGCTTTTTTCACTCTTTCTTGTATGTTAGGTTTCCAACTTAACTTCTTATCTAAGATGAGACCCAAGTATTTAGCTTCGTCTGAGAATTTTAGTGGAACACCATTAATAATAGGGGGGTCTGTTTGCGGAATTTTGTATTTCCTGGAGAAGAGGACAAGATCTGTTTTATGGGGGTTAACTCCAAGTCCGCATCGATCTGCCCATCGTGTTAGCTTGTTTAGAGCGTTTTGTAGAAGATCTCTTAAAATGTTAGGATGTTTTCCTGATACTGCTATAGCAACGTCATCCGCATAGGCAATCACTCTGTAGCTCTCTGCATCTAAGGTATTCAGCAGTTCATTAGCTACCAAATTCCAAAGAAGGGGAGAAAGCACCCCGCCTTGCGGTGTACCTCTACTGACAGATCTTCTTGCCGAAAAGCCGCCCAGTTTTGAATTGATAACCCTGCTTGTAAGCATCTGATTAATCAGTTCACCAAGCGACCCATCCACATTCAGAGAAGCCAGTGCAGATGTGATTGCAGATGTATCAACGTTATTAAAAGCACCTTCTATATCTAGGAAGGCAACCATTGTATATTCTTTATAATGGAGGGAATATTCGATGGTACGAACTAGTGTGTGGAGAGCTGTCTCCACTGACTTCCCTTTGCAATAGGCATGTTGAGCTGCAGACAGTAGTCTCGTATCAATGCTTGACCTTAGTTCGATATCAATCAGTCGTTCAAAAGTTTTTAGAAGGAAAGATGATAGGCTAATAGGTCGTAAATCTTTAGGGTTTACGTGGGAACATTTACCGGCTTTGGGTATAAACACAACTTTGACTTCTCTCCATAGAAGCGGAATATGTACCAGATTTAAGCAACCATTGAAGATGACTTCCAGAATCGGCAGAATTACTTCTGAATTCATCTGTAGTTCAGCCGGAATGATGCCATCTGGCCCCGCCGACTTGTATGGTTTGAAGCTATTGAGTGCCCATTTCGCAAGAGCTAGTTTAAAATTTACGTCAGATAACTATCAGACTATCAGTCAAATTTATTCACACTTGGTTTGGGTGTGAATAGAGTGCGTACACGGAACATCATTCACGCTTGTGGAATTTGGCCCCATGGTACCAAAGTTAGGATTCTATAAAAAAATTGATGAGTGCCCATTTAGCAAACCAATTTTAACGAATCGGAAAATGAATAGGTGCATTGATTAATCGTTAATTAGTTGTGAAAATTTCAAATGTGTCGTTCTATGTTTTCTATGTTTTTTTTCGAATAGTGGTAAAAACTTCTTAAAATCAATATTTTACTGCTTAATAATTTGTCTTTAAATTGTTGTGACAAAGTCAGTTTTTATTGTGCGATGTTTTCTATGTATTTTTGGTTGATTTGTTTTCTGCGAGTGTCAAGTTAGCAACGCAACTTTACAAATCGAAAATGGGTAGGTGGATAATTTGTTGTTAATTAGTTGTGACAATTTCGAATTTGACGTTCAATATTTTCTATGTTCTTTGGGTGCTTTGCTAACATAATATCAAGTTAGCAACTCTCACGGATCGATAGATCGGAAGGTAGATAACTTCTCGTTAGTAATAGTTGTGACAATTTCGAATGTGTCACTCTATGTTTTCCATGTTTTTTCGACAATTGGTAAGCACTTCTCAAACTCAATATTTTACTGCTTAATAATAATGTGTCGTTAACTAGTTGTGACAAAGTCAGTTTTTGTCGTGCGATGTTTTCTATGTTTTTTTGGGTGATTTGTTTTCTGAGTTTCAAGTTAGCAAAGCAACTTTCACAAATGGAAAAGGATAGGTGGATAATTTGCCGTTAAATAGTTGTGACAATTTCAAATTTGTCGTTCAGTGTTTTCTATGTTTTTTGGGTGCTTTGCTAACGTGACACATCTCGAAAAGTGTGGAAAACTTCTTATACTGAATGTTTTATGGCTTAATAACATGCCGTTAATTAGTCATTAATAAGTTGTGAACAATTAAATTTAATTGTGTAATGTTTTCGATGTTTTTTGGGTCCTTTGCTAGCTTGATATCAAGCATCACCTAAAAAAGGGGTCAAAACTGCTAGTACCGAATGGTTTATGGCTTTATTATTTGTCATTAACTGGTCTTTAATTAGTTTTGACAATGTCGAATTTTTCGTGATATTTTCTACGTTTTTGTGTTTTTTGCTAACTTGACATCAACTTAGCATAGCACCACCTTAAAAAAAGTGTAAAAACTGCTTTAATCGAATGGTTTATGGATTAATAACTCACGGATCGGAAAATGGGTTTGGTGGATTATTTGTTGTTAATAAGTTGTGACAATTTCGAATTGGTCGTTTTATATTTTCTATGTTCTTTTCGAAAAGTGGTAAAAACTTCTAAAACTCAATATTTTATTGATTAATAACACTGGTCAACAAAATTTAATTATTTTTTTGTTACAGAAACCAGAATATACTTTTCCGTAGGTTTTTGGTGTGCTGAACTTGAATCTGAAGTCAGAAAAATTCTATCGGGCTACGTTTTTGAGATATTCCCGTTACAAAATCGAAAAAAACGTTTTTTTTGCTGTTTTCAAAGTTGTATTGTAACGTGAAGTAAATTGTTTCAACAAAATTTTCAATGGTTTCTGAAAGAACTAATTTTCTTCTTTTAAAATCAGTTTAAATCTTTCCGATACCTCTTTTCTTCTCGGAGAAATCTTCAGTTAATTGTAGGCCTTCCATTTATGACATAAATACAATGTTAAGGAGAATGGGCAAAAATTTATGGGAAATGGTCCATTTCCCAATACGAACGTGTGATATATCGTTGAAAAGGTTATTTTGAGTACATCATTTCACTATATGGCCGTTAAGCTCTAAACCATGGGGCTCACGAGATATTCAGCTAATGTGGATTGGGAACACATTATTGTTCTTTCGGTGCTTTGAAGCCGAATATCTCGCGAGCCTCATGGTTTAGAGCTTAACGGTTATATAGTGAAATGATGTACTCAAAATAACCTTTTCAACGATATATCACACGTTCGTATTGGGAAATGGACCATTTCCCATAAATTTTTACCCATTCTCCTTTACATTGTATTTATGTCATAAATGGAAGGCCTTCAATTAACTGAAGATTTCTCCGAGAAGAAAAGAGGTATCGGAAAGATTTAAACTGATTTTAAAAGAAAAAAATTAGTTCTTTCAGAAACCATTAAAAATTTTGTTGAAACAATTTACTTCACGTTACAATACAACTTTGAAAACAGCAAAAAGACGGTTTTTTCGATTTTGTAACGGGAATATCTCAAAAACGTAGCCCGATAGAATTTTTCTGACTTCAGATTCGAGTTCAGCACACCCAAAACCTACGGAAAAGTATATTTTTGTTGCTGTAAGAAAAACCTTGTTGACCAGTGTAATTTGTCGTTGCTTAGTCATTAATTAGTTGTGAAAAATTCAATTTCATCATGCGATGATTTCTATGTATTTTTCGGTGATTTGTTTTCTACAATTGTCAAGTAATAGACCGAGAGGTGGCAATACAAAATTCCCACCCATCGAGGTAAAGAAAAATTTGGTTATATTGCATTAGGTTGCCACTAGGTGATATAGAAAAAGTTGGTCGTCCACCCTGTATCCTGGTCAGACCGGCTGGCCGACCAAAAGAAGTGGTCATATTTTAGGGGTGCTACCACCCATCGAGGTAAAGAAAATTTTACTTACATAGCGTTTTGTCTTTGTTAGGTGATATAAAAAAGCTTGGTCGTCCAGCCCATACCCTGGTCAGATCGGCTGGCCGACCAAAAGAAGTGGTCACTTTTTAGGGGTGCTACCACCCATCGATTAAAGGATGAAACCTACATCAAATTAAAGGGGCAACTTTCACCTATCAGAATTTCAAGGTCGTCCGGGGCACAGCTTGGTCACTTTCTCTGGCCGACCAGATTTATGCATTTATCAAAGATTATGCGATACTCACTTGTACACATTAATTATATACTGAATGTCCAAACCTAATGCTTCAAACTTTAATTGGTGAAAGACCAGGCCATTACGTGTCAGAATTCCATAACTTGTACATACTAAATCCTAACCAGTTGGTAGAAATACCTAAATAAACTGCAATTTTGATCAAAGCTAATTTTTAACTTATATTTTTGGAGTTGAATGATAAACAAAAATTCCATTACGTAATATTTGCTAGGTCTTTTAAAAACTTGCCCTATTTTTTCAGTTTCTTAAAAGATATAAAACTTACCACAAGCAGTCTTAAGTCGAAAGTTATAGCCATTTTAATTTAATAAGAAAGAGTTCTGAAACACCAAATTTTCACATAGCATCATGAAAGGAGAATGAGCAAATTGGACCATATGCTCAACACAATTGAAAAGGTTATTGTTAGGACATCATTTCATTATATGGCCGTTAAGCTCTAAACCATGGGGCTCGCGAGATATTCGACTTCAAAGCACGACAAAGAAAAATAATGCAACGCCGCATTTGGACATTGTCTTCCTGCTCAACATCAATGTGTTGTGCATCGTTGGAAAGGTTATAGCATGTACTTTATTTTTGTAGGTAACCGTTAAACTGTAGACCATGGGGTTCAAGAGATATTTGGTATCCAAAAAGTCGAATAAAATAATAATGCAATTCTACATTGGCACTGGACTGCCAACTCAACAGGAATGTGTCATACTTCATTGAAAAGGTTATTGCAAGTCCTTAATTATCTTTCAAGAATGTTTAGATGAAAGTGGTGTCGTTCGAGAGATATATGACAAAAACACAATATCTAAAAAAAAAATGCAATTCTGCATTGGAAGCCGGTCTCCCAAGTCAACAGTAATGTGTGCTATATTTTTGAAGAGGTTATTGCAGGTTATTGTCATTTTATTATAGGGCCATTAAGATCTTAACCATGGGTTTCGAAACTTTCACAAATCGGAAAACGCATAGGTGGATAACATGCCTTTAGTTAGTTGATAATTAGTTTTGACAATATCAAATTTGTCATTCAATATTTTCTATGTTTTTTGGGTGCTTTGCTAACTTGACACAACTTGAAAAGTATGATGAAAAACTTCTTATACACAATATTTATGGCTTAATAATTTGCCGTTAGTTAGTCACTTATAAGTTGTGAAAAATTAAATTTAATCGTGCATTGTTTTCTGTTTTGTTTGGTTCCTTTGCTAGCTTGGTGTCAAGTAAGCAAAGCATAATTTAAAAAACTGCTACAACTGAATGGTTCATGCGTTTATAATTTGTCGTTAACTAGTCTTTGCGACAATTTCAAAATTTTCGTGCAATGTCTTCTAGGTTTATTGGTTATTTGATAACTTGACATCAAGCTAGCATAGCACCACCTCAAAAAGGGATAAAAACAGCTTTAACCGAATGGTGTATGGCTAAGTAACTTATGGTTAATCAGTCGTTTTTAAGTGTTGACAATGATAATCAAAAATGGTTTGGTTGATAATTTGTCGTTAATAAGTTGTGATAATTTCGAACTTGTCGTTCGATGTTTTCTGTTTTTTTTTTTTTCAAAAGTGGTAAAAACTTCTAAAACCCAATATTTGATGGCGTAATAATTTGTCGTTAACTAGCTCTGACAAATTCAGTTTATCGTGCGATGTTTTCTATATATTTTTGGGTGATTTGTTTTCTACGAGGGTCAAGTTAGCAAAGCAACTTTGACGAATCGAAAAATTAATAGGTGGATGATTTGTTTCTATGTATGTTCTATGTTTTCTATGTTTTTTTTCGAAAAGTGGTAAAACGTCGAAGACTTATCATTTTGCTCTATTGCTTCCGTTCATTAGTTGTGAAAAATTCAATTTTTGTGTGCGATGTTTTCTATGTTTTTCATTTTATTTTCCTAAAATCTTCTTCTGAAATCAGCAAAGAGCTCTGGAATCTTCTTAGAACGTATTAAATTGAAGTTTTAATTGATTAATAGTGTGTCTTAAACTTAGCCATTGATTATGGTAACAGTTACTTTGTCATGCAATATTTTCTATGTTTCGAAGGGGAACGAAAATTAGAATTTTCTGACCTAATATTTTACTTGTTTTTGAAACCGAGGTACATACATATATGTATATAATATTGTACATTATTTTAAGGTAATTTTTAATGCTGAATCCAATAAAATCAGAAAAAGGGAGGTACAATCTTCCATAAAATATTTATCTTATTTTTAAAGATTTAATGCCCACAAATCACTGTATTTTTTGACTAGAATATGTAGGTAAGACATTGCCTCCCAAAAAATAGCAGACTGTAGATACTTGAATGGTCTTTTTTGATTCTTGGTTCGGATGAATAAGAAAAGATTTTCACCAGCTTTCATCAACTTACCAGTTTTGGAGGGGTTTGATGGTAGTAATTTAAAATATTTCCATTTCATTGAAACTATAAATATTTTTGTAGAATCTTTTGATTCTTGTTGCTTATGACAAATTAAATATGTGGACCAAGTTTCGTGTCAATGCTGTTGGAATTTGGTAATATTTTACTTGTTTCACTAAAAATTCAGTCATCATTTATGAAAAAGGCTATAACTTTTTTGGAGGTGGTTGTATCGAGTTCATTCTGATTTAGTTAGATTGGGCATTCAAATATAATAAAATAAATACCCTTAAAATATTTAAGTTTATTAATCTTTCATATTCTCCCTCCCCAGCACTTTGAATGTGGCTTTTTAAAAAAAAGACTAAAGTAGGTTTTCAAACAACTTTGGATGTAATGTAGTTTGGATGTAATGTAGTAGATTGTGAAATTCTGCGTCGACACCATTTTTAAATTTTATTTATAAAAATATTTTTCTAATTTTTCTTGGATTTTCAAATTTTATTTCCCAAAAAGACTTTCTTCCACCCCCTTCGTGCAAGGGGAGGGTTGAGAGAAAATCAATAATGTAGTCCTATGGTTTCAAGGGTGCTGAAGTCAACTGGAGTTCTCGGGTCTTCGTCCGACCCTTGGTGTTCGATTTATAAGCAAAATTTCGGAATTTAAACTGGTAATTGGCAGCCCTTCCCTTGTCCTTCTGACAGTGTTGTCACCTTGGCAACACTTCTTAAAAGTAAAGTTAGGACATGAACTATTTGTATACGAAAGCTCAACCCGTCAGGTCAAAATGAAAGGTTGGTTTTACTGACAGTCTCACTATTAACATAAATACGAACAGACAGACAGAATTGCAGGACCAATCTCTAAGTCTTCCCTCCCGATCAAGATCCAAGTTATGCCATATTTCATTAAAATCTCGAATAATTAAAAATGTATATGGGGCTAATTAGTGCTGTGTTGAAATTATTATTATGAACTTAAGATCTTCTCTCTATCTGCTATCAACGCAACGCTTCAGTTAACAATAAATTACTTATTTTGCATAACGTGTCAACACTTTCATGTAAGCAATCCATCATAAATGCATTTTATTTTTATTGAATTTCAAATTCACGACCTTCAATTACACGCTACATTACGTTGAACCGAACAAGCATACAAAAAGAAATAAACAATTTATTTATGTATATATGTAGGTATGAGTCATTGTAATGAAATTCAATTTGTATAAAGTTCGTGTGATAAAATTTTAAAATTCAAGAGTCATTGATTAATGTATAATGTTTTAGTACCTGTAGGAAGGCGTCGTCGTTGTCGGTCGTCGAAGTAGTCGTCGTTGTCTTCCATATTTCAAAGAATTTATTATTTTCTGTGTGAAAAAAGAGGCATTCGAAAAGATACTTTTGAGTTATAAGTAGGTATATTACATCTTAGCACCACTTACTTAACAACTCTTCTTCTACACTTTTCAACTTCTCAATAAATGCCAACGCACTCAAATTTCTTTCCTTTGAAAATAGAAAATTAAAAGAAAACCGTAAAGCAAAACCAGTTACTCATTCACTGCTACGCTGCGCTTGGAAACAATAGAGAGTCAAATGGAAAAGACTCTTGCATGGTTTTTTGAGTTGATTTAGTTTCTTTTTGTTGCATTTACAGGGTGCATCAAAACTAACTTATTTTCGTGCAACTGCTTAATGAATTTGTCGTCAAAGAGACAAGTGGATTTTCAAGGCCTTAAAAGCAATTTTCAATTAATTATAAAATACAGAAAAACATTGCAAAAATATTGTTGTGATTAGAGAAAAATATTCAAAAGATTGAAATTTATTCTTTAATTTGCTAAAACAACTCCCTGAACTGTTTCAATTAGGGCCAGTCTTTCAGTTCAGGGTAAACTTTGAGTTAAATCAAATAAATTAACCCCGATTTTCGGTTGAGGATTAACTTTATCAACACCTTCCAAGCCTTTCATGCATCGAAATAGAGATGGCGCTACAACGGAATTGCACTGTGAATAACTTTCACTCTCGAAATCGAGATGTGGCCACAGTTGAAAAGAACCTCAATTTGGTCCCTGAGTTAACTCACCAAATTAGGTGAGTTGATTCGGAATTAACAGACTGAAAAACACGCTTATGGAGTTAACTTAGGTTTAACCCGGAAACTAGGATGATCTCGCACTGAAAATCTTGGACTTAATGTCATGCCATCTGAATTGTTTTATAATGAGCGCACAAATAAGGGGTTTTGACTACCCTTAAGGGGGGAATGCAACGAACTATTTCTCTACAACACTGTTTATAAAAATAGAGATAACATAATAAGAGACATGAAACATTGCGGCGATTTTTCAGAGAAGTACCTAATTGTTTGCGTATGCAAGTATCATCTAATATTTTAAAGGCTCTTTTTGTATTATACCCAAGAGATTCAGGTGAGTTATAGTATAGGAGCACCTGTATAGATGAGGGAGTTATACTCAAACAAGCGTCAGAAGAAGACTTTATTGATTATAGCCAGATCAGAAAGGGAGACAAATTTCTTGCATTGTTGAAGAAACTCTAGGTACACACTTAGCCTTTTTGGCGAACGTGGTTATTCCTCAGAAGGTAATTTGTGAAGCACAAGCACATACCGAGGACTGAAAGCTGTTCGGTTTCTTCGATACAAATGCCGCAGAAGGATAGCAACATGAGGGAGGGGAGCGGAGGAGGGGAAAGAGTTCCATTTTAACGACACAAGACAGCATTGAGTTTTTGAAGCATTTAATTATACAAGGTTTGTTTTCCTCATTGAACAATGAATTCGAGATCGGAAATAATGAGCTTATCATACGTTGCCGTTTTAGTTCCATATATAAAGAGCGACTATGTGAATCTGAAAACGAATATGAAAAACTATGAAGGTACTGTCACTTCATTTGCTGACGACAGTCAGTTTAACGGATTATTAGTTTCAGACAAAAGATCGTGGATGAATATGAGAAAGAGAGTCGGAGACCTAACGGAGCCCTGGGGCACACCAACGTTTATTTTATGAATATGAGACTTTAAACCATCTATTACAAATTATATTGAGCGGTTCGGTAGGTAATCTCTAATTCAGAGAGGACTTGATGCCAAACTATATCAAATATTTTTTAAATCAACTGCAATAATCTTACTTTCTTCAAAACGATGTAAAGATTAATTTCACTGCTCAGTCCATCAGATCACCAGTGGACGTATTGCTACAAAAGTCAAACTGCCGGTCTTTAAAAAGCTTTCGTTCTTCAACATATTTTTAAGCTGATAACTACCTAATCAGCATTTCCATGACCTTAGAAATAAGTAAATGCAATTGGACGTTCGAAGGTGATGAAGATACGCTTTTTGTGGGGACAGGCTGGACAAATGCCTTGTTCCATCCACTCGGAAAAAGACTAGTAGAGTAGGACAGTGGGCCAATTCAGGTTCTGCGTAAAAGAGAAGCGAATAAATCGTTTTCACATTCGCTGCCAAGCATTGTTTTCAATTTTTCGATTCATTTGGCACAAATAAGCGATTTTGGTTCTGTGAATGAAAACTATATTACCGATGCTCGAACCACTGTAACGAGGTGTTACAGGCTTACCACTTCAATTCATTACCACCAACATCGCTATACCCAATAGGTACCTTTAGAATTGGAGATCCATAACCAGCGACCCCACAATACCCAACAGCACGATATATGCTTATGAGGCCAACACACCAATAACATACACAGGATATTTTCATTCACCTCCTTACAACTAACACTCACTGGTTACGGAAAAGGTATCATGAGGAGCTACTCCGGCGAATGATAATTACCCTTTTGGTCATGAATCAAGTCAATAGAGCTAGAGTAAACTCGATTCAACAAATCAGTTTCACTTAAGTTGTGGACGAGTGAGGTCGACTAGGTCACCAGGGGCTTTGGTACTTGTGATCTACTAGTTATATATATCTGGACCGAGGTTATCTTTTAACATGCATTACAAAAACAACATGGGATCTAGGTTTCTATCGAGGTTAATTTCAATAACCCAGATAGAGGTTTTCACTCTGACCGGCAGAGGGCTATTTACCATTGTGAATGGATGTCAGCGATTTGTCAGCAGTATTAGGAATAGAGAGGAAAAGAGACAAGTGCTTACATGAAAAACATATACACATAAGAAAAAAAGAGACTGATATACAGCACTGCTTTTGCACTAACCCACATCGTTTTATTTTCACGAGGTGAACCATATGGGTTATGAGCGATAATAAAACGCGGCTATTATTATATTGCCACTAGGGGCATATACCTACAATCTGGCCACCAGGGGCTTATACCTGTGATCTTGCCACCATGGGTTTATACCTGTGATCTTGCCACCAGGTGCTTATACCTGCGATCTTGCCACCAGGGGTTTACACCTGTGGTCTTGCCTCCAGGGGCGTATACCTGTGGTCTTGCCACCAGGGGCATATTCCTGTGATCTTGCAACCAGGGGTGTATACCTGAGATCTTGGCCACCAGGGCCGTATGCCTGTGATCTTGCCACCAGGGGCGTATACCACCAGGGGTTTGTTTATACCTGTGATCTTGCAACCAGGGGCGTACACCTGTGATCTTGCCACCAGGGGGCGTATACCTGCGATCTTGCCACCAGGGGCTAATACCTGCAATCTTGCCACTAGGGACGTACACCTGTCGATATTTTATTGTTAGTTAATAAGCCGGCCTATCCTTGTATATTGTGTAACTACTATATGAATTTGTGTGCCATATTTCGTTTCTAATAAAGAATTTGTTATAAGGTTATGAGACCTTTCAATTGAAGTTCAGTGTTTTTCTTCAAAACCGACCCTGGCAAACCGGCGAGCAAAACCTCGGCTGGAAAGCAAAAAGCACATCACACCACCTTACCATTTCTCTTTAAAACAGCATGATCCTCTCAATTTTCTTGTGTTTATTAAGAAAACAGAGAAATGCATGAGACAGGATACAGGAACACTTTACTTTATGTATTTGACAGAGAAAGAGATATGATTGAATTTGTCATTGTTTGTTCGTATTCATGCTTTCATTTTGGATATTTCACTTCCAAATGAGGGCTTGAAAGCAAATTATTCATATGAAAGTTTTTGATGTTTGGTTTCACATTTTCACAGAACGGGAATCGGAATCAGTGTGAAAGATTGAAAAGTTTTTCGATTCAATTTTTCACAGAACCAGAATTGGCCCCCAGATGGGAAAGCTTACGCTGTGGTTTTTCCAGCATTGAAAAACAACTCTTCAGAACAATCCAGAACAGCGGATTTTTGTCTATTGGTCCCATGAAATCATCAGCGCTCTTAAGTACAGGCGGATGGCTGTGTCAAAAGACTCTCAAATAAACAGCAAACTGTGCTGCAAGCAAATAGGCTTCCCCAGTGGGGAGTGTCATTGTAGCCAAGTGTTGGTTGGAATCGAGGCTGAAGTAGAATTCCAAATATTTTTGTTTCTACAAATGACCAAACATTTTTACTACTTTTGGGACATTTGTATTTTTGGCTTCAATTTTTGATCATGTACAAATTTGTTTTGTCGAATACGACAGATTATAGGTCTTTCTAGCTTGCTTGAACTTTTTCCGGTTTTTCTCATTAGGGTTGGCTTTACAACATCGGAAGCCTATTTCTCTAACCCTGATAGCCTCTTTACAGCTGAAATCAAATCAAAAGTTCTCTTTCGTTTTGATAGATTTTATCCTGTGCGAGATAAAGTTTCTCATTCCATAAAGTATTAAGTTTGTAATCATATCTGCACTGGATTCTACGTCCCTATGAAGGAAGCATAATGATCAGTTAAAATTGCCAAAGAAATCGTTGAGACCGTCCCATTTGACGGATCTCTTAGGAGTTTTCTCCCTAATTGGATTTTGTTGGCACGAGAAATCCACAGACATGACACAATGGTGTGATGTGCTTTAAGTCATACTTTCACTGCTGATTCTAAAAATTATTTGTATGATAAAATGATTTGTCATTTTTGTAAAATATTTTCAGAGAAACGCATGGTTCTTGGGAACAATAAAAATATGGATATTATAATGAAATTCCATTCAAAGGTTTTTAATGAATCAATTCCTTCCAAAATATCCGCCTAACTTTGTTCTCTAAAATGGATGCAATCAACCGGATAATATAATCCGTCGGCGGTATTGAAAACCATTCACAAACTGCAAAACAAGAACATTTTCGTTTGGCAACTTGGAACAACTCTCAAAAACTCGCTTATTTTAACACAAATCTTACACCTCCTTGACTCCCGGGGAGTAAAATTTTTGCGGATTCCATAATCGGCATGGATTTTTACATTTTTTTTATTAAATTAATGAAATGTTTGTATATAAAAACAAATACTGATGTCATTTTATTAAGGTTACCCTGTATCCACTACTTCGTTTTTAGACAAAAAAATACAACAAACCACCGTACTTCTCGTTTGGTTTCGTTTCTTTCATGCACTTAACCAATCCTTTTGCATCTATGCAATGCAATTTTCTTCTTTTGTAGATTCCTTACTTTTTTTTTTTACTTAAGTTTTTTGTTGTTGTTATTATTTACTCATTTATTATATTCTTATAAGAACGTGTTTCAATTTTTTTTTGTTTTTATTTTTCAGTTGTGAGCGTTTAAAGTTCACATTATGGTGTATGATGGGCTCACTGTTGCGCTGCGCTGTCTGAATGTGCAAGTTCCAACTTCCAACACAAATACAACAACAAAATGCAGGTTCGGTTCGAGTACTGAATACCAAAAGAGATCAGATCACGTTCATGTGGTGGCAACAGCAGCAAAACAAGTTTTTCTTAGGAAAATCGTAATATTATTTTTTTTTTTTTTTTTATTTATTTCAATAAAAAATACAAATCCGAAAAGGAATCCGGGTTTCTTTATCCAGTTTTGTTTCTTATAGTCGATGTTGTCGGTTCATTTGAACGCTTGTGGTAGGTAGGTAGGTAGGTATTAAGACAGCAGATTGGTCTTTTTGGTTTAGAAAAAGTAAGTGTCTTTGACCGTAATTTGTGGAATGTATTGTAATCGAATAGCGACGAATATGTAAGACGAATATTATATGGGTTTGAATTTTGCAATAAGCAATTATCATGAATGCAATCAAACACCACCTATCTATTGTATTATTGTTGTTTAGCAATAATTTTTAGTTTGAAAGATAAGATATGTGAAAATTGCTTTTGACAGTGTCAATTATCATTTTATAAGAATTTTATATCAATTAGCATTAAGCTTGCCAAAACTGACTTAGACGTAGGTACTGAACTACCTTTATGGTTTTACCTATATTGCAAAAAAACACAGGAAGGTTCATTCTTTTTTCTGCTGAGGGTGGGAACATAGATGATTTATGCGCCATGGCATTAACCATCCTCGTGTATCCTATACTCTTCTTTGTACAACATATACGTAACCAAAAATCCTCCCGACCCTTCAATTTCTGACACATACCTTCGGGACTGCTGTTCGGATTAATTCAGGGAGAAGTTATGGCGATCTTTTCGGGAGTCCTTGTACTGTCATGTTGGACTGTTCGTTTTGCCGATTTTGTGGAGAAAGCTTTTGAAGTATCAATGTCCGCTCAGTAACTGGATGACGTAGTAGTTGACCTCACCGTGTTTCCAGTCATTTCACTCAGCCATGTTCCTTGCCTTGCTGTTCATCGTCCTCTGTTTTCCGAGCTCCAACGTTCTTGCGCTCTTTAGCATCTTTCATAGCCGTTTACAATAAAACTTCCGCCTTTTTGTTGGTAGCAGACGTACTTCCTTTCTGCTGCTAGATGGTTCCCAGCTTCGCGTCTCTGCACAACTGCCATTTGCTTTCTATACTTTTTCTGTCGACAAAAGTTGCCGAACCAAATCTCACATCCGTAGAGGAGAATGGTATGCGTTGTCGACATCAGGAGCCTTTGCTGGCAGGCCGTTGGTCCACCTACGTTCGCCATCAGCCTACTCCCTAAAGTGGTCCGACGCGTTTTTTATCTGGAGTGTTGATGGATACCTCACGGCGTCAAAAAATAAAATAAATATTGGTTGCACGACAGCTCGTGCAAAACCAGGGCCTAATGACTTACAACTCTCAACTATTCATGTGTCCCTGTGTCCGTGTTGTTGACAGGAATGGAGGAGACCTACAATTCTTATCTGAGTTCGAACGCCTTAAAAAGAAGCAATTATTTATGGCAACATATACTCTTGGAGGATTTATCCATTCCTCACAAGGGGCCATGCCTCGGAAGCTCAGACTTTCGGCATGACTCCTTATCACTTCCGTGCCAATTTGGAAATCGATGAAAGTCGGGATCTTCTTCTTTGTCACAAGGACTATTTCAGTTTAGTCTGTAGCCAGACTGAGATCGTGTTCAACCATCTATAACCTCGTTAAGCTTCCTTTGCAAACTTTCGATGTTTTTCCCACTAGGAAGGTAGGAATATTCTGACAGCTCTTTGCGAAGAATGTCATATTAGGTGATGTTCAAGAGGTCAGACCCTACGATCATTCCTTGCGCTATTCCGGAGGTAATTTGCGTTCTTCGCTGGTCTTCTGCAGTTTCATAGATCAGCTTTCGGTCCCTGAGGTAGTCCTTCACAACAGCTGTTAGGTTGAAAGTATTCTCAAACGCGTTTAACATGTCACTCGATCTGGCTGAGTTAAAGGCGTTTTTGACCTCTCAGAATTGCCAGCAATACGATCTGCTTTGAGTAGTTTCTTCCTCGTTGGGCGATTTGGAAGGCATTTACTACTTCATCAATCGATCCGATAAAGTAGAGCGGCCTTTTCTGATTCCGTGATGACTTTCTGACAGGACTACTTTTCCCTGAACTGCCACAGTGAGTCATGGTCTAAGCATCTTTTGCAATAGTTTACCTGCAGTTTCTAGGGGTTCTTCTGTTTCACTGCAAAATACAACTCTTCTTCACTAAAGGCTAGCTAGAGAGGAGTGGGAAAACAACCAACCTTTCAGTTATGAATCTACGATAACTGTCTTCACTGATGGTTCGAAGATTGACACTGGAGTTGGTGCAGGAATTTTCTCAGAAGGTCTTGGACTAGCTAGCTCCTTCAGACTTCCGGACTTTTGCAGCGTCTTCCAAGCCGAGGTCTTGGCAGTAACAAAAGCAGCTACGCAAATATTAATGATGAAGATACCACGAGCTGATATCACCCTCTTCATTGATAGCCAAGCAGCAATAAAAGCAATTTCTGCCACCGAGATACATTCGAAGCTTGTGACTTGCTAAAGATCTTAGGGTTCTTGACATGCAGCATAACATTAGACTCTGCTGGGTTCCCGGTCACAGTGATGTACAGGGAAGCGAGAGAGCTGATTAGCTGGCTAGAACGGGATCATCGCTTGATTCAAGTCAAGCCGAACAACATATCAAAGTACCAACCTGTAGCATCAAACAGGATATTGGTAACAAAATATCAGAAAAAACCAATGAAAGATGGAATCCGCTTGAAACAAGCGGCGCAACTAGAAAGTTATAGCCAAATTTCAATAAGCAGAGAACAGACAAAACTATGCAAATGAACAAGAAACATCTCCGTTCCCTTGTCAGCATAATCACCGGACACAGCCTACTGAGATACCATAAAAAGAAAATGAGGCTCAGTACTGACGACCTTTGCAGAGGGTGCAGCGACGAAGAAGCACATGAGCATAGGTTACACTTCCTTTGCCACCGCCTAGCACTCTGTCATTTAAGAAAGAAACACCTAGGAAATCATTTTTATGACGACTTTGAGGAACTTTCTAGAACTTCGACTAATAGCCTTCTGAATTTCATCAACGCCTCTAAATGGCTTGACTGCTAACAGAACACATAGGTTTTTACATTAAGTGGAATACAATTTCCTAGAGTATCACAACGGATCTACATAGATCTAAGTGTGACGGTAACAAGATAAACTGTCAGCCCTTCTACCTAACCTAACCTAAAGGCTAGTACTTCCTCTTGTTGGGCCAATGTGGTGTCGGCCGGGGCCTGATGGGGTGAATTGGGAAAATCGTGCCCAATATGCCTTTCATATTTTTTTCGTTCAGAGCGGGATTTGCAGCCTGAGCTCCAAGCTTCCACATTAAAATCCTGTAGCTCAGTCCCCAGGGGTAACTGTTGATGCCTCGACGAATATTCTCCTACTTGCCTTTTGTGATCGCACTGATGGCTTTCTTGAGCTCGGACATTTCTGCATACCCTCAGCGTGTCTTCGCCCTCCCAAGGGGACTTGGCATACTATATCCTCTGTCCATTAATATACTGGATCTCTGTTTCGGTCGGCACTGTTCCATCGTGCCATCGAGGCACCACGTGCGAGCCGTATTAGTTGCACAGTGGCTTCAGCTTTTTGATGGCAGATCCTTCCATTTGAAGAACGGCAGGGGTCTCTGTAGATGTCTCGCCGGAGGTGATCTCACATCCCCTTTTTTGCTCGCATTGATGGCCTTCTTGAACTCGGATCTTTTGGTTCAGAATTCCGCTAGAGTTTTTTCCATAGACTCCCTCGATACGCCACTATATTTTCCATCCACCAATATCTTTGTTTTGATTAACACTCATCTTTCGTGGCGTCGAGGCGTCACATGCGAGCAATATTAGTTGCATTTAAAGTACAGCAGGGATCAATGTTGATGTCTCTCTGTCTCGCATTGATGTCCTTCTCGTGTTCGGATCTTTTGGCTCTGAATTCCACAGACCTTCCTCCATAAACTCAGGTAGTCTTCTAGTCGGCTATATCCTCGCGCCAACCAATACACTGAATCCTTGTTTCGATCGGCACCATTCTTAGTAACATATTAGTAACATCGTGGCATCAGATTTTATTTCCGAAGATCCCTCCATTTAAAGTGTCTCGCTACTAACATCTTCAATCACAGAAATCACAAGCACTTCTTCTTTCTATTCACGTTCCACCCCGGAGACCGTGTTTGATTCCGATTAGGAAGGAGCTCGTTGGGTACCTTCTAGATCAAAGACGATGTATTGATGGTCGCTGCGCCCTTGGACTCCTCGATGACTCTCCAGTTCTGAATTCTTGCGGATGTAAATTCCATGGAAAAGGTACGTATACATATCTACGCGAAGGTTGAAAGTAATGTAGTAGGTACTTTAGCCATCAATTTCTATGCTTTTTATTGAAATCATAAACTAAAAAAGTACCATATATCCTTGAACTCAAATAATTCCAGTTTTAAAATATTATGAAGGTATGTGCTGTGTACCAACTTTCCTGTCAAGTACATAAGCTACAGTAGCAGACATTGAAAAAGTATTGTTGAATGCACATTCATAATTAATTAAATTAGAATATTTCCCTTTAGTAAATTTAACCTAAATATATCAAGTATCTCCATAAGAAGCACCACTTGAAATTTTCTTTGCACATTGTTTCGATTTTTCTTCTGGTACCTTCCTATACCAATCCCTTTTTTTTTTCATTCTATGTATTCAAAAAACAGGATACAAAGTTGCTTCGAGGAGTTGGTCTTTTTTTTTTGTTTCTTTTGTTTTGGTGAAAATGTGATGTGAAAACGAGCACAAGAATTTTTATATCTTTTCCAAGAAATTAATTTATGAAGTACCACCATGGGTTGCAACTTGCAAGCAATCCTCCTTGCTATTCAAAACAAAATAAAAAAAAAAGTATCTCTTGAATACCTTATTCGGATTTCTACTTGACCTATTTCTTGGTAGATATATGGTTTCTTTTTATTTATTTTTTTGTATATCAAAAAAAAAAAAATATATGAATCAAATGCCATTTGCATCATTTTACTTTTGAAACTTTACCCAGGTACTTGTACAATTATATAAAATAAATATTTTGCAAATGAATCATAGTCCGTGTGTCTGTCATATAACGTTTCTTGAGTTGCATGCAAAACAATCTTGTTTATGGTTAAAGTATATATTATTTGAGAACCACAATGCCTGAAGCATTTTTTATTTTTTTTTTATATTTTTTATTGTTCGTTACTTACGCTATAAGGAACTCAAGTTTATCAAACAATGACTGACAAATGGAATGGACACTTTAACGCACTTATATGTGAACATTGAAGTACTTAATAGTGCACACATAAACTTTGCCTCCTTTACACACCTTTGTTTGCTTGTTTAAGCATAGAGAGATAAATTATTTGCCCTAGATTTTATGTTTGACAAAAGAAATCACATAAAATTGAAGTCGTACTAGTAATAGCTTAGATATATTTATGTAGTTTTGATGTAATAAAATAAATAACTCACTTCAGAGACAAATTAAATTATACATAACTAAAACTTAACTAAAGTGAGAGGGGGAAACTAAGCACGAACAACTTATGTCCTAAAAGTCACATCAATAAATTTTGCTAGGGCATTAAATGATGGCAAAACTTTGATGAAATAGAAAAAGTTTTCTTTTTTTTGCGACTTTTGGTTATTGCCAAAATAAATTTGTCTTCCATATAGCTCCATATGTCTAAAGATTTATGTTGGGTATTTTCCAGAGATCGAAAATAGAACCAACGTTTTTAAAAGTCTTTAAAATTTCGCTTATCTGCCAAGATTTTTAAAAATGGTCACTTAATAACTATTTAACTTAAAAAGAACTTTTTTCGATTTCTCTCATAGTGAGAACGATTTACATATTTAGATTTTTTTAGGTTTCGGGTAACCATTGACCACTTATCGCTGAGAGAAAAAAAATAAATCTCATTTGAGATTTGGAGCTCTGCTTTTGGATTTTCAAAGAATTGTTTGATCATTGTTTAACACTCTCCAATAAAAGTTTAGTGGAAGTGCTGATCGTAATTGACTCTTGTTGGTCTTTGAGCTGACACATGTATATGAGGGTTGTGGCCAAAATCTCGCACGTCACTGACGATGACGGACAGAATGACGACGACTGCACGATGCTGATAGTGAAGATTTCTTGGCGACATCTTGCCGATTGCGTTTACACGTGGTTTTGCCTATTGTTTTGCCTATGGTATTCATGGCCGGTTACACGTGGTTTTCTTATTTGTAGCCATGGTGTTCATATCATCGGGTCTCGCCGTATGCATTTAAAGTACACGCACATGAGGTTTTCTCGCTTATGGCTATAATTTCATCTCGTTATGGTCTTATCTGAAAAATTTACTTAAATGGATCTTTTAAGGATAGTCAACAGTGTTCAACGGGTTCTCATCTGGATTTTTACTCCTTCTATGGGGCCTGTGTGCCACCCACGCAACTCTATTGGTATGTATGTTCAGTCGGAAGTAAGGTGTCAGTTGTCATTGTCAACAGTTTTTTTTTGCCAGTAAGGCACCGTTGTCAGCAGCTTGAAAAACGTAGTTAAAATGAAAATGTAATTGCTATAATAGTCGGACCTTGGCGAAATAAAAGCGAGACCAAAACGAGACGATGATAAGACGTGCACAAAAACGACATGTAAATGTCATGGCGTAACTAAAGCGAGACTATTGCTAGAAATCGATACAGGTAGCCGTGTAAATGTAAACGGTGAGACTACAGCAAGACGAGCACAATGACCAGGGAACATAAAACCACGTTTGGAATTTTTAACCACGGTTTTAGCTTATTCTAACGTTTTCGAAAAAATAATTTAGAAAAAAAGAGCGAGACCACAGCGAGATGATGGAAAAACATTCTAAATGCCAAAAATCACGTGTAAATATCACGGCGAGACCAAAGCGAGACCATAGCGAAAAAGCCATGATACATATAGCCAAGTAAACAGACACGGCGCGCGGCTTGACAAAAGTGAGATAAACACAATGGGGCATATTCATAGATGTTGGTTAAGCTGTTTCTAGGAAAAACTAGAGTCTATCCTACAGGAATTTCATTAGAAAAACTCCAGTTTTTGCTAGCAACAGCTTAGAAAACATCTATGAATATGCCCCAATGACTATAAAACATAAAACCATGTTTGGAATTTGTTACCACGTTCTATGCTTATTGTAACTTTTTTGCAAAAAAAAATATTTAAAAAAAGGCTTGGCAAGACTACAACAAGACCAAAGCGAGATGATGGAAAAACATTCTAAATGCCAAAAACCCCTTGTAAATATCGCAGCGAGATCAAAGCGAGAAAACTACGACGCAGATAGCCATGTAAACGGGCACGGAGAGACAAAATCGAGATTAACACAATGACCACGGCACTGAAAGACGTCACCATTGTCGTCATCGTCGGCGGTGGTGGCGGCGTCCTTGTCGTCATACCTCTTCTTATCCAGAACTGAAAATCAATTTTTATAAATGTTGATGACGACTTGATTCTACTAAGTTCTGATGAAGCTTAAATATTTCAAACAACACGGATTTTATATCTACTTTTTCTTAGAGAGAAAATACCATTTTTAATTTATTTTCCATGGAAAGAGTTTTAGGTTGATCGTTTATTTATTTATTTTTTAGAAAATAAGTCAACAGCTAGGAGTTTTTCCGGAAGTTAAGGGATAAATCTCACCAAAAGACCTAAAAAATTATTTATTTTTTTTTAAATAAATCTCAAATGTAATTTCTCAGCGGCAGAGCGCAAAACTCTGGTTTCCTAATATGTCTATTATTTAAGTGCAATCCTGAGCAGACGAGGCATCCATATATGTATTTATAAATATAAATAACATGGAAACTTTAATTTCCGAGATATAACAAACCATCAGAAATACAATGTTGAATTAAGTTGCATTTTCGGTTTTAAGCATGCTTATGCCCCTAACAAACATATTCAATTATAAAAACTTTTGAACGTAATAGTGCCTTTCTTCCCCTCATTTTTTGGTATATTCAAAAACCTATTTAAGTCCAAGGTGTCCCACAGTCACACAGTGGTCCGTTTGTGGAGTTTTGGTGACAAAAATCATTTTCCACGCCAATTTTTGACAAAAAATTAATGAAATTTGGTGCATTTAATGATTTGAGGATATCAAAATTCAGTGAAATTGCCTATTTTTGTATTCATAATGGGGTAATCGACTTTAAACCCATAGGTTAGGTTATTTAAGGAAGGGCGTGCATAGCACAGAGGCTGCTGCATACACGGGGTCCATTGGTCCATTGTGAGCCCCTTACAAAAATAAAGCCGAGATTCTCCTAAATGTAATGGTTCAAATAGTTTGGTTCATTTGCGAACCAGCCTGTGCTCTCTATGAATTTTCTCATGTTTGCCATTGAGACCTGTGCTAGATCGGCCAGTTCTCCAACAAACCTGTTTCCAAAGTAACGGAGGCGATTTATTTAGAGGTTTGGGCAATCGTTGAGCAGGTGTTTTATGGTTTCTATTTCTTCTACGTCCTGACAGCACCTACAGAAATCGGGTGCGAATACACCCAGTCTGGTGGCCATTGTGCCAATGGCGCAGTGACCCGTTAGTACACTTATCAAGATTCTAATATTCTTTTAACTCAGCGATAGAATATACTGAGTTGCCTTCTCATGATTTCTAGGTCATAAACTTCTTGAGATAGCGCAGTTATTCCTGGTTACCCAAGAGTTATTGAATTGCTCTTTCGTTATTAGGTCTACTTTCGTTTCAATCACGATGATCTTGATGTCTGGTCCCATATCAAATTGGCATTTACTGGTTCTATTTAATACTGACCCTTTCCCTGCAAGTTCATCTGCTATATCATTCCCTTCTATATTGCTATGTCCAGGAACCCAGGAGAGTCTGACTCGGTAAGTGTTGCAAATATTATTCAATGCCTCCGCATTCTGCCACTGCCACTGTCCCCGATCTTATGGTCTCACTGGCTATTGCTTTGATAGCAGCTTGGCTGTCCACGAAAAGTGTGACGAGTTCTATTTTTTCTTGTGTACCCTAAGTGATTGGATATAAGTCTAATGCTGTGCACATGCCCGAAACAATGGCGTTGAAGGCTTTTTAAAGGATGATTTTTATGAACTTCCGGCCAGAACCTACGGACCTTATTCTCCCGGTGTACCTACGATGTAAACATTTTGTTTGGGGACCTCATTGCTCAAATTGAAAAGGAAGACACCTTCGGCGGATTAGTTGGTAGATATGCACTGGCTCGACGAAGAGACAAATGATAAAGGCCTTCAATTAATAGACTTTTCAGAAGCTCGCCAAGCAACCTGGCACTCCCCAAATTGTCGATACGCAAACCAAATTGATCATGTGCTAACCGACCGACGGAAGGCAAGCCTCTAACATCTAAGACGTGCATAGTTTTCGAGGGGTAAAATTGAGTCGAACGTCAAATGTAAAGAAATTACGAACCAATCTAAAGAAGAAATTCGCATTTGCATACCTGGAGTCACCAGAGCCTACAGTGAACATCTTACCGAGAAGCTCTCCGCTGTGCATTCGCCTGCCATAGACGCCAACAACCTGTGGTCTCAGTATCGCGATATCATCAAATAGGAAGCCATAACAACAACGTTCAGCTGAAAAAGGTGACAGAAAATACACATGCAAAGATGCTGCAGTGGAATACAAGAGCAGCGAGAGAGGAGCATCGAGCAAGGAGAAAAGAAGAAGAGCCTGCGTAGAACGAAGAGGGCGTACGCAGCCACCCAGCACAAGAAAATTGAAGAGTTTTGCGATCGAAACAACACTCGCTGCTGCTGAATGGACATCAGGTAGAGCAAGAAATATGACAAGAGAGAACCCAACCCCAGTCAATGAAGACCTTGTATCACCATTCAGTTTAGAAGAAGAAGACTTAGCTATAAAGAAGCTAAGGAACAAGCGGATCGGATGGTTTACCAGCGGAGCTCTTCAAGCACGGAGGGTATGTGACGAAAGAGTGCATGCATCAACTCATCAACCAAGTTTTGGTGGAAGGCATGCCCGATGACTGGTCTATCAGCTCAATATGTCCTATCTACAAAATAGGGTAGCACCCCCTGGCATAATGGTTAGTGCGTTGGACTGTCATGCCGAAGGTCTGGGTTCGATTCCCAGCCAGTGCCACCTTAAAACAGATGTTTTTTACGAGGTACTGCCTCTTGCGAGGCACTGACAAATCCTCCAAGAGTAAACTGGACATAGATAAGTGCTCCTCACCTGGCCGTTCGGACTCAGCAAAAAATTGTAGGTCCCTTCCATTCCTGCCACCAACACGCACACAGGAATGATTGAGAGTTGTAAATCACTAGGCCCTGGTTATACACGAGCTGTTGCGCCACTAAATTTTATTTATATACAAAATAGGCGATCTTATGTCCTGCAAGTGTTATCGAGGCATATCCCTCATTAATATCGCATACAAGATTCTAGGCAATGTACTGTGTGAACGTCAAAAGTCCTTCTGCAGCACTATACTCCACAAGAACCAGTTGGGTTTCCGGTCCGGCAAATCGATCACAAACCAAATATTCAAATCCTGGAAAAGACCAAGGAATTTTAAGTCGAGGCTCACCATCTATTCATTGACTTGGAAGCCGCATATGATAGTATTCATCGTTAGGAGGCCTAAATGGCGATAGCTGAACTTGGTTTTCCAGGAAAACTGATCCAGTTGTGTCACGGGACTTTGGAAAATACGCAATGCAATGTGCAACTAGGGAAAAGCTCTTTCGAATTATTCCAAATATGCTCATGGTTTCGGCAAGGAAATGGACTAGCATGTGATTTTTTTCAATTCGTTAGCATTGAAGGCACTATTTTTAACAGATCGGTCCAACTTCCGCTTATATCGACATCATTGGCCGCACCTAACAGACCTTTAAAGAGTCTTTCACGGCAATTGATTTTTTTTTGCATTTGCATTTGTTTAAATTTTTTGAATTGGCGAAACTGTCAATGAATATTTTGTCGCAGTTTTTTCGTAAGCATTTCGTAAACGTTTCGTTTGGGCTAAAGACGAAGTACACGTTCTATAAAATTCTTATACGGCCGCCAGTTCACTTTATGGCGCAAAGTCGTCCAACACTCCATACGCAGAAAGGAAGAGCTGATACTTGGCCTTTTTTGAAAGAAAAAGAGGAGGGTTTTATCAAGATGACAATGTAGTCCAGAAAATCAATATACGTCGACTACATTGGCTCGACCACATCCAGTGAATAGACAATAATTCTCCAGCGAAGAGAGTCTTTCAATCCCAGCCCCCAAAGTTTTAAAGAACGAAGAAGACCGAACCTCCTCCGGTTTAAGGACCAATCTACCGTGGGTGCCAAGAAGCTTGGTATAAATGACTGGAAACAGCGTCCTCGGTATTGTAGAAGATGGAAGGCTGCCATGTCTCAGGCTGCGACCGACGATTCATGGATTGGGAACCAGACTTTTGCCGAAAAAAATGCGTTAAATTTATAAAAAATCAACACCTACATCCTCAATACTAAGCAAGTCTTTAGTCATAAACCATTAGATCAAGGACGTAGGATCGGGTGCAGTCGCACCAAATATGGGATATTTGCACCAAAAAAATTATTCCGTCTTATTGGTCAGTAATTGGTCAAAAAAAAGTCAACTAGTCAGCCTAAGAAAAATTTAAATCAATGCCTAAAGTTTCTCAAGGTCACACGCGATTTTTGGCTTCTCATTTGTGGGATACCTATACACATTCGCAAAAAATGAAAACCATCTGCAAGACCACTCAATCGCCATAAAAGGTCAGCTAGATTCAGTAATTGTCCAGTCATAGATTTTTTTGATGGATTTTACTGTGAGTGCGAAACAAAATTATAAACTCATACAAAAATCCAGACATGGCTTACCAATTACTGAAACAAGCTGCTGACCTTTTATGGCGATTGGATTGAGTGGCCTATCAATTGATATAGTTTTTTTGGCAATATACCATAAAATGAGGAGCCGAGATCTCAGAACCCTCAACTTTGAATACATTTGCAACTAGAAAAAAAAATTAACATTTTTATGACATTTAACCTCTTGTAAGTGACTTATTAGATATCAGAACAATTAAGAATTTTCGCATATCAACAGATTTTTATCCTTCATTAATGTCTCTTCGTATACTACTAACCTATTGTCTTCATTTGTTCTCGCGTCTTTGTTTCTGATACAATATTTCATCCTAATTTGTTGGAATAGGCCTAAGCTGATGAATAATGTTTAACCCAACTACTTAGCAATGGGCGAACATATTTTACGATGGTGTGACAGTTAATATAAATTAAACCCAACACTTTTCTCACATCGAGCATCATTTAGTAAAATTTATTCGGTCAACTGGTGCTGCTTTATTGATAAATAAGCCCACAATATTTTATGAGGGTTTACTTTGTACATAATACCTACATATAATATTCAAAGATAAATTTTCAAGTATCTAAACTTTACATTTTACAACAAAGACTTGGTCGGTCGGTCGGTCGGTCATGGTCAACTTCAAAATCCCATTTATATAGAAGACTTTTGCACAAGAAACATTCGATTATATTAAAAAAAAAAAACACAATCCAGGCGAACAATTGTCTTTCATTTCATTTCGTTTGGTTTTTTTTTTTTCTTTTGATTTGTTTTATTTATGGCCTTGGATATAGAGTCTGAACAAAGTTTCTTAAAAAAGATTAACCAGTTAATACTTCACAATCGCAGCGCAGTTATAAAAATAGTCATTTTAAAGAAAAGATTTTGTGTTGGGCTTTTAGTAAGCTTATCGTGGTCTCGGGCATAAACATGGGATATAATTTATCAAGTCTTAATGTAATAAATATATCTCTATAGGTTAGGTATAAATATTTAATACAAACAAAAGGATTGAAAGTAATGGGGTAATATATTTTGGGAAGTACATTTTTCTTAAGAAAGTTATGTTGTTGTTTTTCATTTTGTTGGTAGAATGGTCAGTTGTGGGGTTTCCCTTCCTTATTACGCAAAATTTATGTACTTAGTTTCTTTTTTGCGAAGAAGCTATCATGATGACAAGTTATGCATTCACAAAGAAAAAAAAATTACATTTTTATCAAACATGACATAATGACATGAAGGTTGATCGGGCAAGCTTGTGGAAAACAACAACCATTATGGAAAAAGATAAGGGTAACTGGACGCATTTTAAAATACATAAATCATTGATGATCTGAAGGCCATACTTCTCATAACAATTACTTACCTACGAAGGTGAAACGCTTAGGTATGAAACACAGATAAGTCCCCAATAAGCGTATAGATCTTTCATACGGGTATTAACAACACTGGACTACGTTTAAGAGCATTAAAAAGTGGGACAAATGAGGAAGGTACAACCGTCACTTCTTATCGTCATCGCTATATCCAAATATTAACAGATTTTGGACTGAATCAAAGATACGGATGTCGAAGATGTGTCTTTCAACAAGATGGAGGTTTATCTCTCACGACAAGCCGCATCATCTCACTCTGATCACCGTGGATCCATTACGCTCCCCAGAGTGTGGGTAGGTAGGTGAGGGGAGGGTAAGGGAGGGGATTATGGAGGTGTTTAGCTGTGGGGGGCCTCCTTGAACCATCCTGAATTCTGGATGAATTCTAGGATGTTCTAAGTGGCAAGACAGAGATGTCGCCCAGTTCGTCGAAGAAATAAATCTCCTAGGGCTACTTTCCTGGTTTAAGCTAGGCTGGGGCATTCACAGAGGAAGCGAGGTGAGCCCTCACCTCGTCAAGAGACGATCCGTTTTTGGCCAAGCTTATTGCCTCATATGCACGCATGCCCTCACAGAGGAGAAAGATGACGACACCAAGGATGAGTTCTACGAGCTCCTGGACAGGACATATGAGCAATGCTCTAGCTATGACATTAAAATTGTCTTGGGTGATTTTAATGCCAAGCTAGGAAAAGAAGACGTCTTTGGTGGCACAATCGGACGATATAGCCTGCGCGACATCACCTCTGATAACGGACTCAGGCTAATCGACTTTGCTGCGGGGTGAAACGCTGTGGTAGCTAGTACGCAGTTCCCGCATCTCGATAAACACAAGGGGACATGGCGAATTCCTGGTCAATCAACCGCTAACCAGATTAACCACATTGCGATCGACGCAAGCCACTCCTCCAGTATCAAGGATGTCCGAACGTTCCGAGGAGCCAATGTTGACTCGGACCACTACCTCGTTGTAGCCAAGGTAATGCTACGGATATCCAGACCAAAGCCAAAACAGGGAAATACTGTGAGGAAGTTCGACGTCGGACGGCTACAGTCACAAGAAATCGCCAGGTCTTTTTCCAATCGAGTGTCTCGCACCCTCTTAAAAAATCCAATGCCGCCAACTGCAAGTATTGAGAAGCAGTGGAAGAATTGCCAAGAAGCCATCAGAGATGCCGCCTTTGACGTGCTGTGCCTCGCACGACCACCACAGCCAAACCCCTGGTTCGACGAAGAATGCCGGCAAGTACATGCAGCCAAAGGAACAGAAGGAGTAGGGCTGCTCGCGAGCTCTACGAGCAAAATAGAAGAGAGGAACACAAGCTTCTAAAAAGGAAAAAGAAAGAGGCGCGCGATTGAGGAATTAGAGGGATGCCATTGCACGAATGAAGCTCAGAAGTTTTACCAAAAAGTAAAAAGATCCTCCCAGTTGGTGCTGAGGATATGGAAAAATAATTTCTGCAAATTGTATAACGGCGATGACGAACCTTCCGCTACCATGCAGATTGCACCATTCAACCTGGACGACGTAGGCCAACAATTCCGTCCACTCGATCTCGACGAAGTAAAGACAGCTATATCTTAACTTAAGTCCAATAAAGCTGGTGGAGCTGATGGCCTTGTGGCTGAGCTATTCAAAGCGGCTGGCGATGAATTGATTAGTAGTATGCACCAGTTAATTTGAAAAATATGGTCGGAGGAAAGCATGTTCGATGAATGGAACCTCAGCATTGTTTGCCCGATCCTCAAGAAAGGCGATCCTCTGGACTGCACCAACTACAGAGGCATCAGTCTTCTTAATATCGCCTACAAGATCTTCTTTGCCGTACTTTGTGAACGCCTGAAGCCATTCGTCAACAGCCTGATAGGTCCATATCAGTGTGGCTTTAGGCCAGGGAAGTCCAACTTCGACCAAATATTCGCACTACGAAAAATCTTGGAGAAAACCCAGGAGTTTTAAATCGATACCCACCACCTTTTCATTTCAAGGCCGCGTATGACAGCATCTATAGAGACGAGCTACATAGAGCAATGTTTAGTTTTGGCATCCCTGCCAAACTCGTTCGTTTGTGCAGGATGACGATGGAGAATGCACGCTGCTCCATCAAGGTCGGCAAAGACCTCACCGATGCCTTAGATATTAAGAAGGCTTTTAGACAAGGCGACACACTGTAATGAGACTTCTACAACATCGTTCTTGAAAGAATAGTGCAAAACTCACACGTCAACACCATAGGCACAATCTTTCAAAAGTCCGTCCAATTACTCGCTTACGCTGACGACATTGACATAATCGGACGAACAAAGCGTGATGTCAGTGGTGCTTTCGTGAGTATTGAGAAGGAAGCCAAGAAGATTAAGTTAACGGTGAATGAAAGCAAAACAAAATATAAGCTGTCAACAAGAAAGGACACCCAACATCGACGTCTCGGACAGAACGTCACTATAGACAGCTATAATTTTGAGGTGGTCAGAGACTTTGTCTACCTAGGATCCGCTATAAACTCAGCGAACGATACCAGTGCTGAGATCAACCGAAGAATTACTCTTGTCAGTCGCTGTTTCTATGGGCTAAGAAGGCAATTGAGAAGCAAAGCCCTTTCTCGAGCAACTATACTGTCCCTGTATAAGACGCTTATCATCCCGGTCCTGATGTATGGTGCAGAGGCATGGACACTGTTAACGGTGGATGAGTACGCGTTAGGCTGTTTTGAGACAAAAATTCTTCGGGTGATTTTTGGTCCCGTCTGCATAGATGGGGAATGAAGAAGAAGATACAGCAACGAACTGTACGGGCTGTACAGCGATACCGACCTAGCCACAAAAGTGAAAAGCCAAAGGCTGAGATGGCTGGGTCACCTGGGGCGAATGGACACCAATGCTCCGGCGCGGAAGTCTTTGAATCCAACCACGTGGGACAGCGCAGTAGAGGTGAACAGCGTAGAAGGTGGCGCATGCAAGTGGAAGAGTACCTCAACCAATTTTGGCGTGCGAAACTGGAGACAGCTATCTAGAAACCGAGCCGGCTGCTGAAAGAAGCATGTTGGTTGAGGCCCTGGTCTACCCCGGACTGTAGCGCCACCTTAAGAAAGTAAGTAAGTAAGCTTACGACACAGAAGTGGCAAGAACTATGGGAGACGGAAAAGAGAGGGCGCTGGACTGCGAGGCTCATCGGAAACAAAGCTGAATGGAGTCACCAACAACATGTCGAGGTGAACTATAACGTCACCCAGTTCCTCACTGGATACTGCTATTTTAACGCTTTCCTAGATAGGATTGGCAAAACAAGGAGCCAGTATGGATATTCCGCCATGGATTAAGATGAGAGGGAACCCTTGACACTTTCAACCCAGAGAAGATGCTGACAAACGAGAAGCGATGGCAGCAAATCAGTGCATATTTGGTATACATCCTGAAAACAAAAAATAATCTCAAGAAGACGCGGAGCGCAGAAGACTTTCCTGAATTACTTTCCCCGCATGTGGGCCCGCGGCGGAAGGTCAGAGAAGCCCAAAGTTCTTTTGGAGTTTGTCAGAAAAACGATCTAATTTAATTTTAATTGAAGTCCGAAGGAAATTTTTCCTTCAAATCGTATATCTATCAAGCAGACATGAATTCTTCGCTTAGAGAGCATAAAACCAATTATTGTTAAATCACAATACCTATACCATAAATTCAACTCTACTCTACATCCCTGAATACTTATAACTTGAGATCGTGTGTGAGCGTTAAAAGATGGCAGTATATTATTCCGCACCATCGCATCGCATATCGTCTTCAAAACTTTTGTTTGAATTTTTATTTCATGAATACAAAATTATTCAAAACAATTGAACTCATAAATTTATATTCGATGTATTTTTTTTTTTTTGTATTTTTATTTTATTATTTATGACCTCATTTAAATTTTAAAAATGCATGCTAATGTTGGAATAGGTACAAAAAAAAAATCAAATCTCTAATGTTGGTTTGGAATTCATTTAGCAAGGCAACGCTTGCTGCGGGGGGTAGGCATTTGGTTGATATATAAAACAGATGTCGGCGCAAACATGCGAAATCTTCGGATCACCCAGGGTAACGAGCAGCTCTTTCTAGGGATTTGGTTTCCTGTTTTTGCATAATTTATTACTTTGTGTAGGAGGAAGTTGTTGCTCTGTCGTTTCCTCAAAAAAAAAAAAAACTTAATCAAAATAGGTATACCTACGTACCTACTCGTAGGTAGGTATAAAACAAAAACGAATTCCCCAAGGTAATAGTAGCACCGCATTCTTTGCTACATGATAAGCTTAATGCCACTCATAGCACGTATTTAAAGAATCCTTTTTCAACTAACACCAGGACATGTTGTGTGTGATGTAGAACCGCCTCCACCTCACCTACTACATATCTGCCTTATTTTTAAGGACTTTTTTTTTATTTTTTTATTTTTACTGTTTCACAATAATTTAATGTTGTGAACAGCACAAGCTGCTGTTTTAGATAAACTTCAATAAGAATGCGAATCGTAAACACATTGTGATGCGAAAAATTCCGATAATGGCTTATAAAAACACCTATAAAAAGAAATGCCTTTTTTTTAGAACGATATGTGAGTGAGCCCCAGAGAGGATTTACCTGTGTGCCACACTGCCATTGTCACTGCCACTACCAAGTCGGGATGAAAAAAAAACAAGAACAGGAAAACAAAACAAAAAGACGACGACCTCCTCGGTTTGTCGGCATCCTTTCCGTTTGGAGTTCTTTTTTTTTTTATTTGTTATTTTGCTTTATGTATTGTAATATTTACCCACATACCTACAATTACATGTAATTTTATGATGGCAGCGAAACAAGTTCCTGAGAACGATGTTGTGAGGGATGATCTCCCACTGACAACATCACATTATCGAAAATAAGAGGGGCATAGACAGGGCTGTCGAAAAAAAATCAAAGTTTAGTGCTATTTTGATACTTTAGGAGTCCAAAATTCAATACGCTTTAAATGACCCCAACATTTGTCGTAACTATGTCACCACCCTTAACGACTAAGCTTTCTCATTAAACGGAATCCAACATTCAACAATTGATGAGATGTAGGGTGAAATAAAAAGTGTTTTTATGGAGGCTGGATCCAAAACTGTACCCAAGCTGACGAGAGGTAGAGACTCTTGCATATCCCAAGACACCTGGGATAAAATCGAACTTCGCAAACCGTGGAAAATGCACATAAATGCCGAAGCAGATGCTCAACAAAAGGCTGAATTGCGAAGCGAGTAACGCCTTGCACATAAGACGGTCTATCGCTGTGTGAGACGTGACAGGAGGGTGAGGTAATATGGACTCGCAGATGATCCGGAAATCGCTGCCAGAAGGGGAGATATCCGGGAATTGATGTTATTGGGAAAAAAAGCAACAACAATCATCCTGTAATGGATGTGGATGGCACAGTTTTGGTATCCATTGAGAATCAGCTACTTAGAAGGAAAGTCTTGTGTGCCCTACTAAATGAGAATTCTGTTGAGCAAAGGGCGCAAGTGCCTCACCTTAACGAGATGCGCAGGTCCTATAGGGATATTGACAGCGAACCCCCATGAAAATCGGAAACTCAATCATCAATCAATCTCCTCAAAAACAACAAGGCAGCTGGACTTGACGGAATACCAGCTGAATTCCTGAAAGCCGATCCCGTAACAGCGGCTAGTATTCTACATCTGTTGATACAAATCATTTGGGAAAATGAAAGCTATCCCAAGGACTGAAAGGATGTTCTATCGCCAATTCTCTTCCTGCTGGCGCGATGGACGACGTATTGACGGCCAGTGTTGGTACAGCTGAGCGACAGGGCATTCAATGGAGACCGTTCGAAAGGCTCAGTCATTTAGACTATGCTGATGACATATGGCTACTGGCAAGTAACATCAGTGGGCTGAACGGGATGTGCCAAACACTGCAAGTGAAGGGAAAGTCGAGTGGTCTAAGAATAAACAGCAAAAAGACGACAATAATGCTTAGAGGCCGCTCCACACAGCAGCGTATTATTTTACTAGAGACGCCAGTGGAAGAAGTCGAACAGTTTAACTACCTTGGCAGCAGTGACGAAGCGTCCATATATTGAGTGGAATGAGTGCTTCCGTAAGCCAGTTCACAAAACGCTCATAGCAAATTCAAATTGTAGATACATTATATACATTTATGTACCTACATCATTGACCTATTATATAGTAAGTCAATGATTTACATTCTTAATCTCTTATATTAATTAATTATTTTCCCATTATTATTACATATCACGGGAAATGATTATTATCTTTTAATAAAATCACTCACGAAAACAACGCTTAAATCCGCACATCATTTAACCAAACCTTTGTATATAAACTTTATAGTATTATCATGGAGTCGTTTTTATTTACGTGGTATTCCATCGATGGTGGCGCTAGTGAGCACCCATGTTGTGAAACATGTTTCACATTTTGACACCAGAATGGGGAATATTTTTTTATTTCGAGGTAAAGACATATGATCGTAAGAACGAGAGGGTAGTATTTTATTATTCTCGTAATAATAAAGGGAGTAAGTGAGTGAAGTAGTTTTTCCACTGCCACCGCGCATGACCGAACAAAGTGGTAGAATATAAATACGATTTTTACCGCAATCGAATATGCTGTCAAATAAAACCAAGGCGAGAAGAAAAAAAAAAACAAATCGTGCTGCAAATTAAATTCTTTAATACCTAGATGAAAACCAAAGGAGAAAATACATTTATGGAGCTGCACAGACTTAAAATAAGGAAAAATCAAGAAACATTAATAAAATAGATAAGTACCTACCTATATTGTTTTTATTGGAAATATGTTTGAATTCTATTTTTTTCTTTGCTAATAATCTTTTTATACCTACTTTCAGAAAATACCTACCTACATACATAAATATTGGATAACATCAATAAAAACAACAATGAACATCAAGATATCCTATACCGGGTAGGTAGCTGCTTGCCAGGAAATATCTACAATCAACAGGCTGCAACAGTTCCAGTGGATAAAAATCCAAAAATATAAAAATGTGTGTGCTAGTGCTATTTATTATTATTTGTAATGAGAACCAAAACTCGTCATATTAATTCCAAAGAAATTTCATAATCAATTTGAATTGTTAAAGTAATTTTGAGAATAACTACCTACTTAGAGAATAATTGTTGTATCTAATCGTAGATTTATAACTCTATTGTTTGAAGGAAAATTATCTTAGTTTGTCGTGGCATTGAAATGGCGAGTTTTGGTTCCTATCAACTCATATTAAACCTATGTGTTTTTTATACACAACTTTTGTAAAATGAGAGTACCTAACCTACTTAAAGTGCACAAAAATAAAGAAAAATGTGAATTGGAAGGAAAGTGTAGTGAGTGTACTTTAAAGTGCACAAAAATAAATTATAAAATTTGATTTCAGATTACCTAAATAAAAAAAAAAACAAAATGTAACAAATTCAAAGTGTCCTGTTTTTCTTTTTTTTAAGTTGGAAGTTGGAACTATGCACTATGTACTTTTTGTTTATGTTGTAGGTGGATAATATGAAGTGAACAGTGAAGTAGGTATCCTCGAGTTCTGAAAACAATACGACCAGGCAGGTATAGGTAATCGAAAGAAGTGGGTAGGTAAGCAGGTATTCCAAAATATTTTAACCATCATCTCAATTCGATGGGTCTTGCATCGTATTGGTTTGTATAAGTATTGTGTGTCAAAAGTGAATTAAGTTTTTCGTGTCGTTTAAAGCGATTAAGAACAAATATATTTTCGAAAAGAGTTGCAAAAAAAAACAAAAATTGTTTTGTGGTCATTAAAATAAAAAAAAAAAACAATCTTGTATTCCAACAAGATACACTTGAATTGATAAACACATCGGCTAGCGCGTGCTTCATAGCATCGATTGACTGGGCAATAGAAATCCAAGTTCTTTGCTATTTGAATTTCTTTAAATTGATTATTGTGCACTTCTACGTGATGAATTAAAGACGTTTTTGAAAATATATTTGCTTTTAATCCATTTAAATGAACGAATCTTTTAATTAAAACAGCGGTAAAATACTTTCAACTCTAGAGAAATGTTAAATCTTCCTATTCTGTGTGTAAGTCAGTGAACTTCTTGTTAAAATTTCAAGATTTGTATTTTGCCTTCAAAAATCGATTAAACCCGATTTTGGAAAAGTAGACATACCACTGGCTGAACAAAGGTTGTAGGTATTTCATAGAAACTACCAAAAATGAGATTTATATACCAAAATTTTCTGAGTTTGTTATAACTCCGTATTGCGGTTGTATTTAACATTCTACTTTTTTCTAAGCGAAGATAAAAATGCATGGTATTGTTGTAATGCACTTTCCTTTTGACATTTTCAACAAAAACAAAAATTAAAATAGGTAGGTAGGTATATAGGTACATACTAAAAATGCAAACTAGAATTAAAAAAAAAAAAAAAAGTTTACGTCCAAGACTGATTTCAAGATTGTTTTCACAATGTGAAATTTCATCAATTTGGTATAAGTAAATCTTTCCCCATAAACAAATATGACCGCTACCTTAATTTTAAAGTGGAATAAAGTTCTTTTCATCCAAAAAAGTTTTAGGCTATTGATTATGTATGTCTTAAAAAACAGGGCAATAAGGAAGTAAGACGTTCATGGGATTTTATTGCAAAAAATCATCAAAGGGGTCATTGAAGATGAGAAAACCGCGGAGTGCTATTAAATTGGAGGTTGTATTTTTTAGAGGGGGGGTGCAAAAGCACCCTTTTTGGTTTTTTGCATATAACTCGAAAACGAAGCAAAAATTGGAGATAGTTCTCAAAACCTTTCTTGTAGAAAATAAAATTTTCCATCAAAATGGATTTTTGAAAAAAATTAAAAAAAATTTAAGTTAGCTAAATTTAAAAAAAATCATTGCAAACAAATGTGAAAAATCGCATTTTTTTTTTTTCATTTTCAATGACCCCTTTGATGATTTTTGCAACAAACTCCCATGAACGTCTTACTTCCTTGATTTCAATCAAAAATTAAACTTTTCTCAGTTTTTTTTTGGTTTTTTAATTTTTCTTCGAAATATGAATGATAGGTACTGTTGCTCACGAAAACTTGACATTGGCGCTCAATTGATGCATCGCATTATACGAAAATGCGACTTATATCTTTAAGCGCGATTTGCGGCTAAACTAAGCGTCCTAGAGGCATCAAAGTTGACACCTTTAAACTTGATTTGCGGATAAACTAAGCGTCCTAGCGACGTATAAATCCAGATTCTTTAAATGCAAAGGAAACTGCATACACCCAACCTCGAACCCACCCCAAATCCTATAATGAGCCTAAGCAGGGGGGTTGCAGGGGGCAGCATGCCCCCCCCCCCCCATACACACCTCGCTGTTTATTCGCGTTTATTTGTCATTCAAGGTACTCTTGCTCAAGAGAACTCAATTAATGCATAGTATTATACGAAAAATCAACTTTTATCTTTAAACGCGATTTGCGGCTAAACTAAGCGTCCTAGAGGCATCAAAGTTTACATCTTTAAACTTGATTTGGGGCTAAACTAAGCGTCCTAGCGGCTTATAAAATGCATATTCGTGATCTTGGAATGTGCCCGTTCCCAAAAATCAAAAATCAAAAAATCGAAAATCAAAATTGGTAAAAAAAAGTTTTTTTCCAAAACTTTCAAAAAAAATATTTTCAATTCAATTTTTCTTCGAATTATGTATGAATGATATTATTTTTTTTAAATGCAAAAGAAACTTTACATACACCCAACCTCGCACCCACCCCCAATCCTATAGTGAGCCCAAGCAGGGGGGTTACACACCTCGGTGTTTATTCGTGTGTATTTGCCACCCAAGGTGCTGTTGCTCAAGAAAACTTGACATTGCCGCTCAACTAATGCATCGCATTATACGAAAAAATCGACTTTTGGCTTTACAAAAAATTATAGCATAATATTGTACGTAATGCCATTGGGTTTTAATATGGTTTTAAAAATGTAGGTAAAATTTTGTATCACTAAGCTGGTTTAGGTCCTTGCTTATATCTTGAAAAGTAAAAGTCCCAGAACCATTTGGTCTTATGCGTTTGACTTAAAACTGACTAAAGCATTGAATTTTAAATACAAAAATAGTACTTAATAACATAAAATTTTGAAGAAAAAAATCAGTTTGAACAATTTGTTTTTAATTGTTTTCAAAATTTTGAGTTTGAAGGTTAATTTTTCAAAAACTATGCTCTTAAACAACTTAATTTAAAAATGAAATTAACGAATGTATTTCTGGCCTTACAAAAACCTATAGAATGATATTATAAGTGTTGTCATAGTTGATTTAATGTTTTTTTCTAATTTAAGTGAATTTTTTATAAATTGACCCTCCCACTCAAACGGGGGGCAGTAAGACACTTTAAAATTACTTCTTTCTTTTTTCGGTACAACCTACATTCTCTCAGCATTAATTGTATCGTATGCAAAACGCCCTGCACATGCATAAATGCATTCAAATTAAAGCCATTTCCCGGGGGTGGACTGTGGCTAATTTTGGATAATGATGATGATATGAATGATTATTTATTACTATGGTTTTTAAGGGTACCTATACTTTTTAATGGTAAATATTTAACACCAAAATTAAGATGGTAGCACCATTCATAGATTTTAATATATAGGTATGTACCTAGATGGCCAACATAGGATCTTTTGTACAGAGAAAAAGTAATGAAATGACTTTTCATTTTAAATACCAACATAGCTGAAAAAAAATTCAATACCTGATACCATTATTCAGGCATTTATTCTTTTCAATAAATAAATACCGAATTGCTATACGTAATTGCAAGTAAAAAGTTGATCTAAATAAAAAATCGTTCAAAAAGCTGAAATAGCTTCAAATAACCGCGAAAAGTATTTTTTAAAGAAAATCTTAAACATAATACCCATACAGTCATACAAAATGAACTTCCATACAAAATCACATACACGCAAAAAAACAATATGCCAAATTTCACAGAAATTAGCGTATCTCGGTTCCTTTGCTCTATTTTTTCTTTTCCTCCAACTCCCATATATTTCATATATATACCTATACCTCCTTCTCATTCTCGCCATTTTAGCATTTTTTATTTTCTACCACTTTTCCTTACTCTTCTACGGGGAAATATCACCCTGCCAATAAAGTTCCTCAACATTCAAATGTCAAATCACTAAAAAGTTCTTCAACTTTCGAATGCCAAAGAATGTTTATAGATACGGGGGCTTCAACATCAGATTGTGTAGAAACAATTGATGTCGATGATACTACTATAAAGTTTATATACAAAGACCAAACCTTTGTATATAAACTTTATAGTAATATCATCAGCATCGATGTTTCACAACAATCTGATGTTGAAGCCCCCGTATCTATAAACATTCTTTGACATTCGAAAGTTGAAGAACTTTTTAGTGATTTGACATTTGAATGTTGAGGAACTTTATTGGCAGGGTGATATTTCCCCGTAGAAGAGTAAGGAAAAGTTGTAGAAAATGAAAAAATGCTAAAATGGCGAGAACGAGAAGGCGGTATAGGTATATAATGAAATATATGGGAGTTGGAGGAAAAGAAAAAATAGAGCAAAGGAACCGAGATACGCTAATTTCTGTGAAATTTGGCAAATTGTATTTTTGCATGTATATGTGATTTTGTATGGAAGTTCATTGTGTATGACTGTATGGGTATTATGTTTAAGATTTTCTTTAAAAAATACTTTTCGCGGTTTTTTGAAGCTATTTCAGCTTTTTGTAGCGATTTTTTATTCATCTCAACTTTTTACTTGCAATTTCGTCGGTATTTATTTATTGAAAAGAATAAATGCTATGGTATCAGGTATTGATTTTTTTTCAGCTATGTTGGTATTTAAAATGAAAAGTAATTTCATTACTTTTTCTCTGTACAAAAGATCCTATGTTGGCCATCTAGGTATATATTTAAATTTATGAGTGGTGCTATCATCTTAATTTTGGTGTTAAAGGTTAACCATTAAAAAGTATAGGTACCCCTAAAAACCATAGTAATAAATAATCATTCATATCATCATATCCAAAATTAGCCACAGTCCACCCCCGGGAAATGGCGTACAATATTATGTTTTAATTTTTTGTAAAGCCAAAAATCCATTCTTTAATGTTTTTTTTAGATTAAGTTTTTACGTGAATAGTTTTTGAAAATTAATCTTCAAACTCAAAATTTTGAAAACATACCTAATAAAAAATAAATCATTTAAACTGATTTTTTTTTACAAATTTTGTGTGATTAAATAATATTTTTGACTTTAATATTCAATGCTTTTGTTAATTTTTAGTCAAACACAAACAACCAAATGGTCCTAAGACTTTTATTTTTCAAGATAAACTTAAGATTAATTTAACAGATTCTCGCTTTCCTTGTTGTTCATATAAAAACAGAGAATCACCAAAGTTTTTAAACAATTTTTCTTGAATAAGCAGAGTAACTCGATCCTTCTAAAAAATATTTAATTTTTTAAATCAGATCAATAACTGTTACCTCTTCATCCTCGTTTTCTTCAAGATAGGAACATACTCGAATAAATGCTTTTTTCAAACATTTATTTTCTGGCCTTCCAGTCTTTCGTTTCTTAAGTAAGTCATACTTTGTTCTATGTATATTGGTAGGGAATACCTTTGCCAATACGAAAATTTGCACTGCAAGAATGGTAGTATATTCACATAATTCGAAGAAAAGTTGAATTGAAAATATTTTTTTTGAAAGTTTTGGAAAAAACTTTTTACCAATTTTATTTTGATTTTCGGGAACGGGCACATTCCAAGATCACGAATATGCATTTTATAAGTCATTAGGACGCTTAGTTTAGCCCCAAATCAAGTTTAAAGGTGTAAACTTTGATGCCTCTAGGACGCTTAGTTTAGCCGCAAATCGCATTTAAAGATAAAAGTTGATTTTTCGTGCATTAATTGAGTTCTCTTGAGCATGAGTACCTTGAATGACAAATAAACGCGAATAAACAGCGAGGTGTGTATGGGGGGGGGGGCATGTCGCCCCCTGCAACCCCCCTGCTTGAGCTCCTTATAGGATTTGGGGTGGGTGCGAGGTTGGATGTATGCATAGTTTCTTTTGCATTTAAAGAATCTGGATTTATAAGTCGCTAGGATGCTTAGTTTATCTGCAAATCAAGTTTAAAGGTGTCAACTTTGATGCCTCTAGGACGCTTAGTTTAGCCGCAAATCGCGTTTAAAGATATAAGTCGAATTTTCGCATAATGCGATGCATCAATTGAGCGCCAATGTCAAGTTTTCGTGAGCAACAGTACCTATCATTCATATTTCGAAGAAAAATAAAAAAAAAAAAAAACTGAGAAAAGTTTAATTTTTGATTGAAATCAAGGAAGTAAGACGTTCATGGGATTTTATTGCAAAAATCATCAAAGGGGTCATTGACGATGAAAAAAAAAACAAAAAAGTGATTTTCACATTTTTGTGCAATGATTTTCTTAAAATTTAGCTTACTTAAATTTTTTTTAAATTTCTTTTCAAAAATCCATTTTGATGGTAAATTTTATTTTCTACAAAAAAAGTTTTGAGAACAATCTCGAATTTTTGCTTCGTTTTCGAGTTATATGCAAAAAACCAAAAAGGGTGCTTTTGCACCCCCCTCTAAAAAATGCACCCTCCAATTTAAAAGCACTCCGCGGTTTTCTCATCTTCAATGACCCCTTTGATGATTTTTGCAATAAAATCCCTTGAACGTCTTACTTCCTTATTGCCCTGTTTTTTAGGACATAATCAATAGTCTAAAACTTTTTTGGATCAAAAGAACTCTATTCCACTTTAAAATCAAAGTAGCGGTCATATTTGTTTATAGGGAAAGATTTACATTATGTATGTATACCAAATTGATGATATTTCACATTGTGAAAACAATCTTGAAATCAGTCTTGGACGTATATACTGTTTTTTTTTTTTTTAATTCTAGTTTGCATTTTTCATGCCTTTCATGCCAAGACGCTTTCACCCACCACCATATTATATGCTAAATATTTCTTTTCAAATTTTCTTCATTAAGCCTAGTTTATACTTCAAAGCTAAGTGAAATCAAATTTGAAATGAAACATCAATAATTATTGAACCAAAAGGTTTTCAAAAAAATAGTTTTCGTCATAATATTTGGTTACAAAAAGCCCATCGAGTTGCATTTGTTTCGAGACAAATTTGTTCCTCCTTGTCGCCAATATAATTGCATTTAGTTTTTGACAGTTTTTCATGCCTAGGAAAAAAAGTATTTTTTTCTATGAAAACTTCACTTCGCATGGAAGTATAAACCAGGCTTTACTAAGAAATAGGTATATGTAATTTGAAAAAATCAGAAAGTTTTTGTCATATTTATTTATAGGGAAAGATTTACATATACCAAATTGATGAAGGAAAGTGCATTACAAAAACAAGCGAAGTTTTTCAGTGCATTTTTATGTTCGCTTGGAAAAAAGTAGCATGTTAAAAATACAACATTAATACGGAGTTATATCAAACTCAGAAAATTTTGTTATACGAAACTCATTTTTGGTAGTTTCAATTCAATCGATTTTTCTATGCAAAATACAATTTTGCAATTTTAACAAGATGTTCACTTGCACACACAAAAGGAAGATTAAAATTTTCTCTGAAGTTGAAAGTATTTTGCCGCGGGTTTAATAAAAAGATTCGTTCATTTAAATGGATTAAAAGCAAATATATTTTCAAAATAATTATTCACGTAGAAGTGCACAATAATCAATTTAAGAAATCCAAATACCTACCAAAGAACTTGGATTTCAATTGCCAACAGTCAATCAATGCTACGAAGCGATTAATGTGTATCTTGTTGGATATAAAATTGATTTTTGTAAAAATTTAAATGAACACAAAACAATTTTTGGTTTTTTCTTGAACCATTATGAAAAATATATTTGCTCTTAATCGTATTAAACAACCCGAAAAACTTATTCACTTTTGACACACAATATAGAAACCAAACAACGATGCAAGAGCGACAACCAATCGATCCCATTGCAATGAGATGATGGTTAAAATATTTTACCTACCCACTTATTTCGAGTACCTATACCTGCTCTTGTTGTTTGTCATACTGTCCACCTACAACATTAACCAAAAGTACAAAATACATTGTAGTTCCAACTTCGAAAAGAAAAACAAGACACTTAGGTATTTGTTAGATTTTCTCTTTTTTTTTTCTTTATTTAATATCATATGAAAAACTCACTACACAATTCACATATAGCTATAGAATAACAAATTTCTTTATTTTTGTGCACTTTAATTTTACAAGTGGTGTATAAAAAACACAGATTTTATATGGGGTGATGGGAACTAAAACTCGCCATGTCAATGCCACGAAAACTAAGATAGTTTTCCTTCAAACCATAACAAATAGAGTTATAAATCTATGATTAGATAGGTACAACAATTATTCTCTTAGTAGGTATTCTCAAAGGTACTTTAACAATTCAATTTGATTATAAAATTTTTTTGGCATTGATATGACGAGTTTTGGTTCTCATCAGCTCATGTATTTACATTACAAAACAAATAGTAACAAAAAGCACTAGCACACACAATTTAATTTTTTGGATTTTTATCCACTGGAACTGTTGGCTGTTGATTGTAGATATTTTTTTTCTGGCAAGCAGCTACCCGGCACAGGATATCTTAATGTTCATTGTTGTTTGTTGTTTCTCTTGAATATTACTGCACTAAAATATTTATGTAGGTAGGTAGGTATTTTCTGAAAGTAGGTAGAAATAAACGATTAGCAAAGAAAAAAATAGAATGCAAAGATATTTATCTACAATAAAAACAAAATACTTACCTATTTTATTAATTTTTCTTGATCTTTCCTTTTTATAATTTATTGCAGCTCCATTGATCTATGTATTTGCTACTTTGTTTTCACTTTTAACTTCAAACAATTAAATTTTAATACAGCACGATTTGTTTGTTTTTCCTTCTGCCATTTGACAGCATATTCGATTGCGGTAAGAAATCGTATTTCTATTCTACCACTTTGTTTGGTCATGCGCGGTGGCAGTGGAATAACTACTTTACTCGCTTACTCCATTTATTATTACGAGAATAATATATGACTTTCTCGTTCTTACGATTATAATAAATGTACCTCGAAATAAAAAAATATTCCCCATTCTGGTGTCAAAATGTGAAACATGTTTCACAACATGGGTGCTCACTAGCGCCACCATCGATGGAATACCACGTAAATAAAAACGACTCCATGATAATACTATAAAGTTTATATACAAAGGCAAAACTAAAGAAGCATTGAGTCGTTTCCTGCCACACATTCCTATTGAAAAAGGGGTAGTTTTATTTTTATACTTTGGATCTTCCGTGTTGTGATTGTGTGTATGTGAATGCAAATCGTATACCTAGTTTTTATCCATAATAAATGCATTGATTAGTGTTTTTTTTCGATTTAATTAAATTTTTTGGGCGATATTGTTATGTTTGTGATTGCTTTGGTGTTTTGCAAATGCTTAGCAAAGAGTGTTTCAAATAAACTTATTTCGGCTAGAGGAAATACATTTATACTCCTTATAATATTATTTGGTGCAATTCAAGTGGTATGATATAAATTCTAAATTAAAGGACTTTTATTTTTTGAGTTATAAGTTGTGTGCTTCCGCTTCCGAAAATGTCACGCCTCGTGCCTGCTTGGCAGTATTGTTTTTGCAAACGGTGTGGTACGAATCTGGACGTTAAAAGTAGAATAAATAAAGCTTGTGCTGCCTTTGGTACTCTGTCCCCAATTTGGAAATCCAGTCCAATCTCCTTACGGAAAAGTCACGTATATCATTTCGAGGAAATTGCAGGCTTTTGTGAATAGATGACTTTGCCACCTCCTAAATATTCGCTGGCCACAAATAATATTAAACGAGGAATTGTGGCGCATGACAGGTCAAGAGCGGCTGGAAGTTGACTGGTCACACACTGAGAAAACCAAACGATGGAATTGCAAAGCAGTCCTTTGAATGGAATACTCGGTGCACGGCGGGTTCCAAGAAACACATGAAAATCAACTGTCTTAGCAGAAGCAGAATCCCAGAGAAAGACTCTGATGCATCAATCAGGCTTAATTTGACTAATGGATTGGGTTATGCTGGCTTTGAGTGCCGCTGTGGATTGTGGTTTGTTCGCATAGACCTGCGACTTCAGAAAACCCCCCGAGAAAAAGTCTGACGGGGTCAAATCACGCGATCTCGATGGCCAGTTCACATCACCTCCACGTGAGATGACCATGCCCTCGAATCGCTCGCGCAGAATTTCCAATGTGGTATGAGCTGTGTGGCACGCAGCGCCGCACCTGTCCTATTGAAACAACAAGCCGTTGGTGTACATATCATCTAATTCAGCCGAAAAGAAGTCATCGACCTATAGCGACGAGTTCTTGTGAGCTGCCTCGGAGTTTCTTGCACACTCTCACGGACAGTGGTGATGTTTTTGGCAGATCTTGCGTTTCGTCAACATACGTGTGTTGGTTGATAGTTGATACTGAACCAGTGGACTCAAATTTATCCACCACACTGCGAGTATTGTCTTCTCGGTAGGACGATTATGGCGGCCGTAAAATGGGCTTAGGTTAAGTTAGGTTAAAAGGTTACGAGAAGGTCGTATCACCTTACTCGGATTTCTATGGGTCCATTGTGCTCCCCAGAGTGCAGGCAAGGTAGGTATAGGGAGGGGGAAGGAAATTGATAAGTTGAAGGGTGTGCCTTAGTGACAAATACGAGACGTCACCCAGTTCGTCAAAAAAGTACTAACCGAGGGCTGCCTTTCGAGTTCTTGCTATAGGTTGGGGCATTCGCAGAGGAGGTGAAGTGAGCCCTCCTCCGCCTCTTCATACTGATACCCACTACAAAAGTCAGATAAGCCGATGCCCATTCTGCTAAGTGAGTACCGTGTGACCTGTTGGGGTCCCAACTAATAGGAACAGTTGAGGCCTGTTTAGCTGGAGTAAATACTCAATATCCGGCCATAGGTTCCTCGAAATACGACAGGTATCGATTATTGACCTTTTGTCGTTGGCAACTTTGAGGAAACTCAGGCAAATTCTTCTTTTTTCCTGCTCTGGTGGCATAAGAACCAAGCAGTCAGTTGGCTAGGATCAAGAGATGATACATTTTTGACCAATTCATTTGCCATTTCGTTCCCGTACACGTCACGATGTCCTGAAACCCGTCAAAGGGTAATCGTATTAAATGCACTGAGTAATTTCAACTCATCACCACAACGAACTACCAGTTTTGACTTTGTAACAATTGAAGGAATGGCTTTGAATACCGCCTGGCTATCAAAAAAATTTCAATATTTTGGTTGACTAATTCAAATGTGGAAAGGCTCTTTGCTGCGGGCGCTTCTGGCAGCTTTATAGATCTGTCTAGGGGTGGGTTAGCTGAAAAGATGCCTAACCCTACCCCGTGTCGTTTGTTTTTGAGTCGTCCGTAAAGACCGAAACATGATTACTATTTATGACCCGATTTTCCGTGCAGAGTGTCCTTGTGGGAATATCTGTTAGTGCGGCAACGTATAGTCTGTCTGAATTTGTATGTCAGTAAATCTCATAATAGTTCTTTGACCGTAAAGGCCTTTTTCCAATTATTGCATTGTTGAAGTCGCAGAGCACTTTTGTTTTCAGGCCTGCAATTGCTGTAGTTCTCATGGCACTGGTTGCACCGATACATCTTTGTAGTCTTTGAATTTTAGTCATGGCTCTAAGATTAGTTGCCTTATCCAACGCTGACCACCGAACCAAACATGTCAGGATTGGCCTTATTATGGCTGTGTACATCCAATGAATCTTTTACCGAAGATTCTATTGCAAGTCTAGAATGCTATTGATGTTTTTTTTTTTATGTTTTCTTTCCAGTTGAGTTAACGATTAATAATCAGATACGTTTCCTTGTTCCGTCTTGAGTGCGTTTTAATTTAGTCCACAGCTTTTGGCCCAGTGATTGAGCTTGCTAAGGGATGTTTTTAGGAAATCGCACAGTGTGGGGACAGATTTCCCTGACAGCTAATTTGAAAGGTGTAGCTTCAACAAAAACACAACCTACCATAAAAAGAAAATGAGGCTCAGTACTGACGACCTTTGCAGAGGATGCAGCGACGAAGAAGCACATGAGGATACCTTACACTTCCATTGCTACTGCCCAGCACTCTGTCATTTAAGAAAGAAACACCTAGGAAATCATTTCTATGACGACCTAGAGGAACTTTCTGGAACTTCGGCTAATTGCCTTCTGAATTTCATCAACGCCTCTAAATAGCTTGACTGCTAACAGAACACATAGGTTTTTATATTAAGTGGAATACAATTTCCTAGGGTATCACAACGGATCTACATAGATCTAAGTGTGATGGTAACGTCAACTGTCAGCCCTTCTACCTAACCTAACCTAGCTTCAACAATGTGGCCGCTATCAAATGTCAAAGTTCGGAAGTCCCTACTGGAAGACCCTTTATCTTCTGTAAAAATTTCAATTTAAGTTTGTCTGCGGTTGATAGACGCGAAAACTGCTTAACCAATTTGACTGACATTTTTCGAATTTGTTCTTGTTTATGACGTCCACGCCTACCTTCATTGTATTTTTCCCTAGGTATTCATCTTCCATAGAATGCTAAAGAATTATAATTAAGCTATCCGGAGCTTAAAGTATGACATGGTTATTTTGTTTTGAAAAACCCGCCAGCTGCCACGCCCACTTTTTATATCTAGTGGTTGCCTTAGGATTTCTTTACCAAACAATCCGATGTGTCAGACACATTCCTGATAGAGTTTAGAAAACTGTCTTGAGCTTAAAGTGTGACATGTGTTATTTGTTTTCGAAAACACCGCCTACTACCACGCCTACTTTTTTCATATTTAAGTGCTCTCTTTAAATTAAAAATTTGGTGGCGGAACAGCTCGAAGAGAACCAGGGCCTAGTGACTTACAACTCTCAATCATTCTTGTGTGCGTGTTGTAGCCAGGAATGGAGGGGACCTGCAATTTTTTGCCGATTCCGAACGGCTAGATTAGAAGCACTTATTCATGACAACAGATACTCTTGGAGGATTCGTCAATTCCTCGCACGAATGACTACCTGGGAAAAAACATTTATTTTTTGTGTTAAGGTCGTAGCGGCTGGGAATCAAACCCAGACCTTCGGCATGAACCATTGCATTTTGTTAGACACGTTCTTGGTAAACTTTCGAAAGCTGTCAAAGCATTGTTCAATAAGTAGGGCTGCGAAGCGATACAGGGTTCAACTAGTACTACCTTGTACAAAAAAAAAAGTACTTTAACCTGTTTGACCGTTTGGCTTCCATTAATGACAATATATTTAGAAACAAACTCGAATACAAAGTTATTTCTTGGAATAGAACAAATGCGCTTGGGTATGTAAAAATTGCGATCTACCTATAGCTTGACCTTCAAGTATTAATAGTGGTTTGAAACACGCTGTATCACACAAACTGCTGCAACTGCGATAAGCTCCGAAGTAGACACCGTCTTAAATGTAAGTATCCCGGAGAATAAGAAGAGCCAAGTCTTATGGTATTAAAACTGGAGAAGTATTAAACTTCCTACAGTGTCAGGCGACATTTAATACAGCTATAGTAAAGATTCGGATTCATAGTAGAAAAGTGACTTAGAAGTAAAATTATTAATTTAAACCCAAAAACTAATCACCTGACTGTGATCCACGTCAAAGCCATTTTCGAAAACATAAGCCTTTTATGCGCATAAGCCCCTACAGATAAAGCTGAAAAACCATTCACAAGCAAGAGTTTGATGACCTTCTGGAAGAGGACTATAAATCCTGTCCAAAGTACAATGTCGAAGTTGCGCCTTGGGACTTAAAAAAAATCATAAAGTGGTTGATAGAAGACTTCTTCGGTGAATTTGTTGGTAAACACAGCCTTCACGAAACTACTCCAGATTACGGCTTCCAGCTAAAAAACTTGGGAGCAACTCGTTATACGGTGATAAGTAGCACAAGGTTTACAAGCTCAAGAAAATATGTCACTTTCAGAGATTAGTCAAAAAAAAAACGACAGCACTGTTCAAGTAGTATATAACACAAACATATTAATGGTGTGCGCATAATTTCTTGCAAAAGCATTATACCTTCATAAAAACAAAACCAAAACCAACATACAAGATTAGGGACCAAAACACATAAAAGGCATCCGACTAAAAACACGGCAACAATAGAAGACAACAACAACAGCAAAAAAATTACATATAATAAGGTGAAGATACCTTCTTCTTCGGTCGTATTAAGGACTGTCTGCTGCAGGCGACACGTCTGTCGAGAGCAGAAAGGATATGTTACACATATAACACATTTATCTCGTTTTTTTTCTCGTTTGTCTTTTTCTTTTTCTTTGTTTTTTTTTTTTCTTGTCTTTAGACCATTTGGTGAGAATCAAGAAGCAGATTGAAGTATTTGCTTAGAATATGTTGGTTGGTAGGTAAGTAAGGTATTTTGTTTCAATGCTATACTACACATCAGTGGTAAATTAATTTCAAGCACATGTTGCGGAAATTAACTAGGAGGGTTCCATTCCAAACAAATAATATATAATGAGAAGAGTTGAATGTATTTGCTCTTCTTAATGGGATAGACACTTTATGGCCAAGTTAATTAACACAAGATAAGTCAAAAACATTGAATTCTTGCATTAATGTTAAGAGGCAAATGATTTGCAAAGCCATTAGGCTTGTATTTTATGATAAAAATCATTTGTTCATCGAGGTCATTGATAAATTGCCAATAATACAGGTTGGTAGGAAAGTATGGGTGCCTGCCTACATTTAATGGATTTTCTTTTTTTCTCATTTTATAAAGAAAATTTAAAACCAGAGGGCTTATTTATAAACAGGGTGATTCCATAAAATCACTCGAAAAGCTTCTTTACTTTGATCTTCAAAAATTGGCAGTATAGGGAATATAGGACGTTCGTCTCTTAGGGCTAGTTTTTCAGTGCCTGAGTTGAGTTTGAGTTAATATTGCAAATAAAATTCAGCCTCTGTTAGGTCAGAGTTTTTTTGTGGACTTAAACTTTCAGCTGGAAAAAATCTGACACGGTGAAAATCACTCTTAAACTATCCAAATTCCAATGGCGCCTCTGTAAACATCGCTTTATCTATGACAATGTTCACTTGGAAAACTGGATTTTATGACGTTTCAGTATTCACATCTCACTTCACTGAAGGAATGAATACCGAAAAGACAAACAAAAATCCGGGTTTTCATCGTCTATAGTTTAAGATTTCGTTGCGAAGATTTTTCCGAATCTGTCAGATTTAGTTCCGATGATGAGGATGACCGTACAACTTATACAGCAGTACAATTAACACATGATTCTCTTGATAGCCAAAGATATACAGGAATATGCATTCCAACAACAAGTGACGGTTGGGTAGGTGAAAATAATCATCAGACTGGTTTATCAGGTGGAATTAGTCCATAGTCAACCCAGCAAACTTGTGCATCTAATTTGGAGTTAATTTTGAGTCAATATCGAGTGGATTTGGTATCTTAATTGGCTGAACATCATATTCAGGAGTAGGGCTGGCCACTCTCTCGGTATCGGTATCAGAAAGCCAAACGATACCAATACGATAACATACCCAAAACACCTAAAACAATACCGAGCCGATACTGAATTTTTTGGACCGAAATTTACCGATACTCTCGGTAGTATCGTTTGGTATGGAAAAAAACGGATTTTGGCATATTATTATTAATTTATCAAAAAGAAACAATCCATTTAATTGGTTTCTCGTAAACGGCTCTAACGATTTGGATGACATTTTCACTGTTTTTTCGCCTTAGCAGCGAGAAGGTTTAGGCAACAATTCTAGCTGGAACCACCCACTAACACGCCCTTTTTTATGCTTGGTTTTTCTGAAAACGACGATTTGTATGAAATTTTCAAATTTAAAGCTGAAGAAAGTGACACACCTTGCATTTTAATTTATGTGTCGGATTCCTTGTCGTCAACAACAAAAAAACTTTAGTTAAGAAATTTGTCTTTCATTCATTAGCTGTGCATATTTTATGATTTTTTTTTTTTATTAAATCTTAAAAATATTATGAGAATTCATCAAGAACATAGAACCAAGTCGTTCAATTGATTTTTGTTTGCGACTGAGACCAGACCGAAACCAGACGAGACCGATACCGAAACCAATACCGCTACCAATACCAATCGATCGATACCGAGATGATGCCGAAATTGTTCGGTTGTTACGATACCGTACTCCTTTGGTATCTTGGCCAGCCCTAGTTAGTTCGGGTTTAAAATCGATAAACAAGGATGATCCCTACTAGGAAAACTTGGACCTTGTGACTGAAACAGGTGTGTGCTCGTATGTGCAGCTTTTATTAATAAAAACACAAACACACTCTCAAAGGTTCATGCAACTCAGAGCTTCACGATATCTCACGATATAAGGTAACAGAAATTTACCTGATTTTAATAACCTTATATTCAATGTAAAGTCAACCTGGTGGCTTTTCTAACCATATTCAAGTTGATTTAAGGAGACGCACAGTGGTCGGAAATCAACATTTAGCGCGAACGAAATAAAAAACTGAAGGTGCAAATCACCATGACAAATGTTATCTATCGTACGTAGAATACATCCGCGTACCCACTGATGACCTTGGTTTTTTGTTAAAGGTCGAAGATGTTACTTAAAGACCCGTTAGTTGAACGATGCAACCATTATTTGCAGTATGGTATGCTAATTTTGAATTGTTTATCATTTGTAATGGGTGTGAAAATTCAACTTAAAATTATTTTAATAATTTAAAACCAAAGATAAGGTATATAACGGTAAATATTTTTTTAATAAATTTAAGAAGCTGTAAAGTGAGGACCAAATTAAAAAGGATTTTTTGGTTATTATTTTTTTAAGTTAAGCATAGAAAAATCGCAAGTGTTTGCAAGTGTTAAGACTGCTCTAATATCGTTAGGGAGTCGCTTCTTTTCAAGATAGTACAAAAACAAAGTGCATATACGTGCTAATTCATCTTTTACAATTCATTTAAGAATCGTCACAAAAGGCCACAATTTTTGACATTTTTGGGATTTCATGCTGTGAATATTGGTTGAATCGTTCAACTAACGGGTCTTTTAGTATTATTTTCGACCTTCAATAAAAACCAAGGTCATCAGTGGGTACGCGGATGTATTCCCACCTACGATAGATAACATTAGTCATGGTGATTTGGACCTTCAATTTTTGATTTAGTTCGCGCTAAATGTTGATTTCCGACCACTGTGAGACGTCTTGTTATTTTAATCCTAAATTCTTTTAAATAAGAAATTTTGACAAAAACACGTGCCAAATTTAACCTAGGTCGTGTTTTTGTTACTTCTGTATGTTATCAATTTGTATTTTACCATACAAATGAGGTTTAGTTTACGTTTTAATGATTATTTTAACATATTTTACCTGTTGAATTTAACCTGGCCTCCTGTTAGAGTAACACTTTGTGAGTTAATTTCAAGGTGACACCAGTGTTTAAGTACACACACAGGTCATCCAATGAGTTTCAACTTATTAATTTTTGGCACCAGTTTTTTGCTTAGCGAATAGGCCCTTTCCCTGTGTTTGGAAGGTTTCCAGTTCAAAACTGAGTAAGTATCACGAATTATTCTTAGAACAAAATAAATTAAATATATATTGAATTCCTATAGTTTTAGAATAATGCAAAGCGAGTTGAGTGATAAGCAGCTCTAGAGACGGCTGAGGCTGAGACATATGGATTCATGACATAAATACATGATACAAGGTTGATTCAACATTGAATCATGTTAAATTAACTAGATTTACATGTTAAATTGACCAGATTTCTATGTAAAATTTACAGGATATTGAACATTGAGTCATATTAAATTAACTTAACTTTCATGTAAATTTACGTATATTGGTATATGGCTACTTTTTTAAGCCAGTGTTAAATTTACAAGATGTAATGCAGATTTTACCTGCAACCTACGTTTACTTAAAACTAAAATCAGGTATCTGGTAACAGAGTTAACCTGATCTACCGAGTTGACAAATAACAACCTGAAAATCAGACATAACTGATCAGAAATTGGCTAGTTATATCTGCCTTTTTCTCTGAGTGTACAGAAATATGCATGCCGCTTAGTCCCGTGAAAATAGATTTGACCTAGCCAAAATTCCGATAAGACTAATAATAATTGGTATAGATCTTCCTGCCAGCAAAACAAAAAAATTGCGAAAAGTCCTTGTCAATCCCACACAAGCATAAAAAGTTATTAAAGGTCAAGTGTTGAAAAGGTTGGATTTTCGCCTATAACTCCCAAAACATGAATCCTATCCAAAATTAATGTGAGTAAATTTTGTAGATCAGGCAATTCTCTGTACAAAAAAGTCTGAGTCACTTTTTTCGTAAGGCCGGAAATATAGCTTTTTCAAAAATGAGCACGTATCAAAGGGCACTGCAGTACCAATAAAATTAGAAACTTCAAATTCGCAGTTTGTGCTGAGCTATTCGGCTGACTGATTGATATACTCACTAACTCACTCACTGACAGATCATCAAAATAATGGAATAATGGAGCACTTCCCGACACCGTAGGACTTTTACACAACAGTAGATCTTGTGGTGCATACAAAGGAAAAAATCGAAAATCTGCAATTTTCTATTCAGGGGGCGTGGCATCCACCCACTTTCTTTAAAATTCTTATAAATTATATGGAGCACTTCCGATTGTTGTAGAACGATAAAAATTGGTAGACCGGAGGGGTTTAAAGTGCATACAAGGATACAAGTCAAAAATTTAGATTATTTTCCGCTCAGGGGGCGGCCGTGACATCCATCCAAATTCTTGAAATTGTTACCAATTATAAGTGCACTTGCGGTTCTCGTAAAATTGGTAATTGGAAAAGAGGTAGGGCTTGTGCCCTACAAAAAGAAAAAGAAAACAATTTGGAATTTTCTGTCCAGGGTTCCTGGCATCCACCCACTTTCTAAAAATTGTTATCAATTGGGTAATGCACTTTTAATTCTTGTAGAGCGATGGAAATTGGTAGAACGGCAGAGTTTGAAGAGAGTATAAGGGGAAAATAAAAAAATTTGATTTTTCATTCAGGGGGCGTGATATCCACCCACCTTCTCAGAATTGCTACTATTTATATGGAGCAATTTTGGTTTTTGTAGAATGATGCAATTTGGAATAGCGTAAAGGCTTGATTTTCATTTGGAAAAATAAAATCTTTGCAAAAATAAATAGAAATCACAACAAAAACATAAATGTTAGGTAAAAGAAAGAGCCAAGTTCTTATATTGACGAAAACCCTTTGCATAAAAATTCAGCCATAAAAAGTAATGAAATCTAAAATGTATGCGTTCATGTACAATGTACATACGTATAAGAACTTGGATCTTTCTTTGAAAAATTTTGTTTTTGCTGAGATATATTTGTTTGCATCAAAGATAGGCTCAACACATGCTCAAACAAAAAGCCATTCTAATTGAAAATTGACAGAGATATAGCCATTCAAAATTTACCATTACTTAACATTTTTCGCAGTTTTTTCCATATATTTTTTTTTTTTTTGTAACGAGACGAGACTCACAACAGTTTCTTGTATATCTATTAGGGCTCTTGATTGTACCCGCGTAGTACCCGGTTTCTCAACTACCCAGGTACTCGGGTAGAAAAATACCCGGGTATTAGCCGGGTACCCGAGTACCCGAGTGGCAAGTCTTCAGGTACCCGGGTACCCGAGTACTCATGTGTCTCGGGTACCCGAGTACCCGTGTGTGCAGTAATAAAGTGTATATTTTTAAATTTTCGCGTACCCGGGTACTCGAATTACCCAGGTACCCGAGTACTCGAGGTCTCGGGTACCCGGGTACTCGGGTATTTCGGGTACTCGGGTACTCGGGTACCCGGGTAATTCGAGAACCCGGGTACCCGGGTATTCGGGTACCCGGGCGGGTCTTCGGGTACCCGGGTTTCAAGAGCTCTAATATCTATCGTCCTGTAGGTAACCTTAAAAATTTCTAATCCTAATATTTAAGCACACAGGAGACTCAAAGCTTATCACCAGGGATAAGATTTTGCCTACTTTGCCTTTTTCTTGTGCGTAATCGTATGGGAGTATCGACTTAATACGAACACGTTTCATATTTTTCCGATTCCAAAAATATATTTATTTACTTTGCCTCTTTTACCCGTTAGTGCCTTTCTTTCCTTTTTTGTCTATATTGACCATTTTGACTTTTTACATTGTTGTTTTGAAAGAATCTTAAAATAAAAAAGGTAGTTTTGAGTGTCTGGTGTAGGTACTTTTTTTATCACTAACAAAGCTATTGACCAAAACGGCCAATGTTACTATTTTTGGCCAATTTCAACCCAACCCTTGTTCAATGCTTCAAAAATTGGGTTCTTTTAGGCAGAAGAGTGTACTCACCAGAGAATAAGATATTTACCCTTTCTGACCAAATCTGCCCAAGAAATTTCTTTGGTCTGTCAAATTCCAGGTTGATGGCTGTAACATAGAACAAAAAATTTAAAAAATCATATAAATTTGCCAGGCTGACAATTTTTGCACAGAAATCTCTGAAACGAAGCTATTTTTTTTTTCATCAAGGAATATCAATTGGACAAGTGTTCTCAATTTTATGAGTATCAACGAACATTTGGTAAAAGCGAAGTTTTGAAGAAGCTCACTGCCTTTTCAAATGCATATACGACGGGACTTAAAAAAACAATTGAGCAAAAAAAATGCTGTATTGATGACGACGCCAATAATTACAAACTTCCCGAAAAAGTTGAATGGATGTATGGAGTTTTAAATAGGTTCCGTTTCTGCTTAACTAGAGAGCGCCTTTAGCTCCTTCAAGGCACTTTTAAGAGACAATCGTAGAAAGCTGGTTACCAGAGAACTTTAAAAAGCTGTTGTTATTTTAATGCTAAGAGAATTGAACGTTAAGTTATAAAAATATTGGGGCATATTCATAGATGTTGTCCAGGCTGTTGCTAACAAAAACTGGAGTTTTTCTACTGAAATTCCCATATAGTCCAGTAAATAGAGAAATTTTACTACTGACCAAATGGAAAAAAATAGCGACAGGCTGAAATTTTGCAGGTCATTTCGGGGGTAGGTATACAACTCAAATTTAAGTTGGCGACCTCCTACCCCTTGCAGGGGCGCTGCCACGCCCACTTTTCTGCAATCATGATCTATGAAGAAACGGCTCGACCGATACGAATGGAATTTTCATAATTTATTAAGAAAATATTTAAAGTAAAATCCGCCCACTGCCACGCCCACTTTTCTTATTTCTTTGTTTCTTATAAACTGTTCCAAGGATTTCCATGAAATTTTAAGAGTTTGTTCTTAAGGATGAGAAAAAATTGTCAAATTGGTTTTAGTAAAATTCACCCACTGTCACGCCCACTTTTCTCATGTCTTTATTTCTCGGAAACGCCTCCTACGATTTGTATGAAATTCTGAGAGTTAGTTCTTATGTACGAGAAAAAAATTTAAATAAGTTGTTGTATTTAAATACCCGTCTTAGACTAATAGTATTTAAATGTACAAAAAATTGTGGACACGCTTGTGGCTACCGAAAAGCTGGTCTGAAATGTACACCAATTTGCAAGAATTGCAGTGGGAAAACCTGCGACCATAGTCGTCAGATTTCTCTACTAAATGAAAACCACGATTGTATGGCGATGAAATTTCAATTGAAAAACGTGACGCTGGGCTTTTGATTGAGAATGAGAATGAACTACCAGTCCTTCTCAAAAACGCAACAAATATAAAAATATAAATAAGATATTATGTTGATTAGGCCTACAGTGGACACCACTGTGCTGTTAACTCTACCTCCAGGGTGGTTTGGAAACGAGTGATGTGCTTAATCAACACAATTGGATTTCCCACCCCCCTATGAACACTGATGAATGATACTAATTGTAAGTCTCGCTTGTAAAAACAAGATTTGAAAATTTAGCACACTCCAAATAGCCGTCTTATAGAGACAATATTGAACAAAAGTCGGAGTGCTAGTGGGCCGATCTTACTAAAAGTGCTTTTTTAATCAATATATAATATGTAAAATGATTGTCCATTTAGCAGCGAAATTAAGAACAAATCATTACGCTATGAAAGAACTCAAATAAATGATTTTCATCAATCTGAAGACTTCAAGGCCTGATTTGGGTTTTTATTTGAAAACTAAATCGTTGCTCCCTAATGCAGTTAGTAGAAATTAATAAATAAACATGAAAAAGGAGCGTGACCACCTGTGTGTTTCACAAAACCAAAAGTGCTTCGCAAAAATTTATATCACTAGTATGAAAAAACTCTCAAAGTTTTATCGAAATCAGTTTCTGAGAAATCAAGATATAAAAAAGTGGGCGTGGTAGTGGGCGAACTTGAATGAAATTTAATTTTAAATTTTTTTCTCGTTCATAAGAATAAACTCTGAAAATTTCATGCAAATCGTAGAAGCCATTTTCGAGAAACAAAGAAAGAAGAAAAATGGGCGTGGCAGTGGGCGGATTTTACTTTAACAATTTTTTGAATTTTTTCTACGACTATATTAACAAATTATGAAAATGTCATCCCTATCGGTGCAGCCGCTTCTTCAGAAACCAGGATTTAAGAAAAGTGGGCGTGGCACCGCCCCTGCAAGGGGTAGGAGGTCGCCAACTTAGATTTAAGTTGTATACCTACCCCCGAAACAACCTGCAAAATTTCAGCCTGCCGTTATTTTTTTCCATTTACAATTCTAATTTTACTGTACTAATAGGATAAACTCGAGTTTTTCTTAGCAACAGCTTAGCCACCATTAATGAGTATGCCCTATTCTTTTTATTTAATAAATGCCTTTGTTTGCCTTCTTAAGGATTCTATTTTGGCCTTGTTAAGTTTTCTAGGTCAATAAAATCCTTTCCCTGCTTATCACACTTAACTTTTTTGTTCAGATGTGGTTGCTCCACATGAATTTTTTTTAGTAATTTTTCCACAGAACCAACAAAGCTACAAAACTCGTGCCATCTTAATTTGTTTGTGTTTGACAACGAACAATTTTGAACTGATAACCAATTAAAGTGCACTTAATTATTTTCCTTTTTATACGTTGTATCAGCAGTTTCAGCAAGTAGTAAAATGTGTTTTTTTTGTACGTTTATTTTCTACAATCTGTGGGAGAATCTAATACGAACAGATAAAAATTTCTGTTTGATATAAGTATAGTTTACAGTTCCCATGCGAAAAAAAAATACAAATTTTCAAAACGGTTTTCCACCTACATGTTCTGTGCACGTATAATTGAATTATATTCAAGGCGAAAAACGTTTGCCTTGGTCTAAGCTATCCATTGAGTCATTAATTTACCCTTAATCAATAAGAGACCTAAAAATGGAAAATTATTATTTTTGGATGCAAAAACCATTTGCATGCAAATAATACTGAGATGAATATATATTTTTTTTTTGGAAGTGTAAACCCACCATCAAACAAAATATTTTACTCACCGCACTTTTTTCGCATGCAAAACAATTGCCGGTCCATTGTTTTGCATGACATTCCATGACAGCAATGGATGAAAACAATTAATTTAGCATTTCACCAAAATTATTTTTGACATGCGAGAATATTTGCATACATTTATTTTGCGCACGGGAAAAAAATAAAATAAATCCTGATACAAACAACATGATCGTGACTTGATCATTTGAAAGCTATAGAAACAACCGCTTGTCACACCATGTTAATTAAAAACGTTTGAAAATTTGTTCCGTTTCCATCAAGCGATGTTGTCAAGCATGTGAACCATATGAACACCACTTAAGTCTTGAAGATCTAGCTGATGCTGGAATGATGGCGTAGAACAAAACTCTCAAGCCCTCAGCAAAATAAGATCGGCTCTCTAGGTCATGATAGTTAGAGATAGAGAGCCTTGCTGAAGGAAGTAAGAATGCGTCAAATGGCTAACCAAATGGCTTTTAGTCAAATCTTCTTATTAGCGGTTAGCGGTTACACAGTGAGGTGTAATCTAAGACTCTAAATTAAAATAAGATTGCTTGTTACCCTGTTAGCTATTTCGTTTCCTCTTTTTCTCACTGACATACAAATCTTTTCCCGATGAGCATTGATTCAACTTAAATCACCCTGTATGCCCACTTTAAAAAGGAAAAAAAGAGAAAAATAAATACACATATTGGCATTGATGAATACCGACAGAAATGATAAAAGAAGCTAAGAAAAAATGTAAGCCAGTAACTTAAAAGGCAATAATGATTTAATGATAAATGGCAATATTAGAAAATCTCACTGAAGAAATATATATATTCAGTTCTATATACCTACACAATACACATATTTAATGATGATGTATGAGATTTTATCTTAAATATATTTTTGTTGTTGTTGTTGTTTGTGCCTTCGTGAAGAAGATTCACAATATGAGCTTAATGTTAATTCACTTCCATTTATTTATTTTTCTTTTTTTTTTTGTAATAGAAAATGGCTTTTATTTAATGGCTTCATCTCTCAATAGATTTTGTATTTCACCTAAAAAAATTCATGATATTCAAAAAATAATTAATTTTTTTTATTATTGAGTTTGGTTTTGTATGTAAATTTGTCATTATATCGTTTATTCCAATAATACAAGAGTATTTGTGTTCTCGTAAACATAAAATGATTTTACGAAAATTCCTATGAATTATTTAATGTTTGAGAATTTTTGTTTGTACTTTTTAACTAACTGAATGAAAACATTCAGCGAAATAATTTACAGTGATATGCTACTGTATAATCATAGTTTTTTTATATTTTTGGTCAACGTTTTGATCTTCCATTAGGAGCTTTAGGCCAAGAAAATAAAAACAAATGTTAAATTTAAACACTTTGTATATTACGATGTACCTACACAAATTGGTTATGTTTACCCATTTGTGTCCGGTGGTTACATCCTGAAACCACCTTTTAAAACATCTTTCTCTCTTTCGGGTCTCAGTAGTTTTAATTTGAAACCACCTTCTTAACTGTTATTCTATGAAAAAAGGAAAAACAATAATTTGGGAAACAAAGGGTAAATTCGCAAGGCACGAAACTAATGTCGGAAAAAGATTTGACACCATGTGAAACCTGTCATACATACAATCCGACAATGGAACCAAATATTGTAATTTTGGAACTGTCAAAAGAATTTCTGTGAAAGAATTTCTAACTGAAATTTACAAAATCTTGAAAAATTTCTAATGCAGCTCTGTGTCGTAACCGTTAAGAGGAAGAATTGATATTTAGTGGTATCAGCACGATGCATATTGAAACAGCCAGGTCTCCTTCATTCTTTTTGGGCTGATGCCATCACGCAGCTTATTAATTTCAAAGTCACTGTCTGGAGGGTATTTCTTTCAAGAAGTGGACAAGTAAAGTATACACCTTGAACCCGATCTCAATGCAGTGAAGACAGCTATTTCTAAACCTAAGTCTAATAAAGCAGCAGGAGCTCATGGCCTTGCTGCCGAGCGCTGTTCAAAGTGGCTGCCGATGAATTTGTTAGGAGCTCATCTGCAAAATATGGTCGACGGAAAGCATACCCGGTGAATGGAACCTCAGCATTAGTTGCCCGACAGACGCATCAGTCTCCTTGAAATTGCGTAAAAGATCTTCTTTGCCGTACTTTGTTAAGCCATTCGTTAACAATCGTCGCGCAAATATTCGCACCACGATAGATCTTGGTAAAAACCCACGAGTTTCAAATCGATACACACGACCTTTTCATCGATTTCAAGGCCGTGTATGACAGCATCTATAGAGACGAGCTATATAGAGCAATGTCTAGTTTTGGCATCCCTCTCAAACCCGTCCGTTTTTGCAGGATGACGTTGGAGAATGCACTCTGCTCCATCAAGATCGGCAAAAACCTCACCGATACCTTTGATGTCAAAAAAGGTTTTAGACAAGGCGACTCGCTGTCATGCGACTTCTTCAACACATGGTTCTAGAAGGAATAGTCTAAAACTCTCATGTCAACACTATAAAGAATATATCGTTTACGCCGGCGATATTGACATAATCGGATGTGGTGCTTTGGTGAGTATTGGGAAGGAAGCCAAGAAGGTTGTCTTAACGAACTTTATCTACCTAAGCAACTGAGCGAACGATACCAATGCTGAGATCAAACAAAGAATTACTCTTGCCAATCGCTGCTTCTTTGGGCTAAAAAAGCAATCGAGGAGCAAAACCCTCCCTCGAGCAACTAAACTGTCCCTGTATAAGACGGTTACCATCCCGGTTCTGATGTATTTATGAGAAAAATAATTGTTCTCCCGTCAAAAATGTGAAACGAAGCAGAAGGTAAAACAATGAACTGTACTGGCTGTACAGCGACACCAATTTAGCCACAAAAGTCAAAATCCAACGACTGAGGTGGCTGGGTCACCTAGATACATACGAGTATGTCCAACCCCGTGAGACAGCGCAGTAGAGGAAGATAGCGTAACAGGTGGCACAGCCAAGTGAAAGAGGACTTCAACCAACTTGGCTTGAAAAACTGGAGACAGCTAGTTATAGACCGAGTCGGCTGAAAGCAGCTTGTTGGTTTAGGCCCTCGTCCTCCCCGGACTGTAGCGCCACCTTAAGTAAGTTAGTACCTAAGTATACATATTGGATAAGATGATAGAAGATAGAAACCATCTTAGTTGTTGGTCAACCGGAGACACAAAAAAGTTCAATACGTAGCTTGAGTTCACATTTCATGAAGTGACACATTTGAAGAACAGAACAGAACAGGTGAAACTCGTTGACCTCGTTGTAAACGGGAATAAGACCATAAGTACCTGCTATAAATAACCAAACAAGTTTATATCTTTGTCCATAGCCTGGGATACAACGTCACTATAAATAGCAGCAACTTTGAGGTAGTAAAGGAGTTGCAGTCTTAGGCTAGGACCGCACTTGCGATTTTCAGTCGGTGCAGTTAAAAAATCGGTATCGCAACAAATAATTGCCATGCACTCACTTGCGGCTATCTATCGCGCGATTTTTTAGTCACAAGAAATAGAACATAAAGCTTTTAATAGGAATGCACGCACATGCGTCTTTTTAATTTTGCGACAGAAAAAACGCTCAAAAAATAGATCTGGTTCCATTTTTAAATCGCTGCGATTTAAAGTCGCGTATGTGTGCATTCACATTTAAAACCATATACCTCATTTCTTGCGACTAAATAATCGTACGTTTGAAAATCGCAAGTGCGGGTGTAATTTTTTATAGTTGCGACTACGATTTTTTAGTCGCGCTATTTTAAATCGCAAGTGCGAGCACAACCATCTAAGTCCGTTTGTTTCATTTTAACTTTCGACAATCGCATCGCCAGAAAAATGGAACAAATTTTCGACTTTTAATCGTCGCGATTTCTAGGTCGCATGTGCGTTCATTCTTATTCAAATTCATGTTTTTTATTTCTGGTGACTAAACAGTCGTGCGATTAAAATCGCAAGTGCGGTCCTAGCCTTATACCTGCGGGAATAAACATTCACTCAACGAATGCCTCTTTAGAAGTTCAAACTTCCTACAGCGTATAAGATAGAATGCACTCTCTTCAAAACACAGTTGCAGTCGGTCTAAACAGCGCCAGGGCCGAGCACGATTGTTGGAAAACAAGCAGAATGGCAGAGCTGATACTGGGTTCTTCCGAAAGCAAAAATTCTTCGACGAATTTTTGGTCTTGAGTGAGAGGTGGGCAAATGGAGCTCAACGAGCTCTAAAAATATATGGATGGACAATACTTTTTTACACCGACGCCAGCGAAAGGAAAACTGATGACTTAGTTGGTTAAGGTGTGTACTCAGAAAGGCTAAAATTAAGTCTCTCCTTTTGTCTTCCTAATCACTACAGCGTGTTCCAGGCGGAACTTATGGCGATCAAAGAAGTCTTGTCTTGACTGAAAGGAATCAACCAAAGATATTCGCATATTCTCAGATAGTCAAGCAGCTATTAGAACTGTGTAAATCGTTAATTGCAAATGATCGAATCGTTCAAGAATCGATAACCAAAATGATTCGGCCATTTCACTCAATCGATCTTTCGATAATTTTCATTTCATTGAATATATTTCTGATTCAATTTTTATTTCGATGGAATTTAATCTCTCCAATTGGTTGACATTTGGATCAAAAAACATTTTTATTGTCAAAATATAGTTTGCCCCCTATCCGTCAAGCCATCAACTGTCAAGTTCCATTGACGGATGGCTACGATGTCGATGGATTAAAAACCCTCTAAAAAAAATCTGAAATGTTTGAAGAATTTTTACTGCTCCAGAAAAAGATAACTTGAAGGCAATTGCGTGACATTTGGACCGAAATATACTTTTTCTATCAAAATATAGTTCATCCCCAGTATTAAGCAATCAACTGTCAGATTCCATTGAAGGATGGCTACGATGTCGATGGATTAAAAAAACATTTAAGAAATCTGAAATTTTTGAATAATTATTACAGCTCCGGAAAAATGTGATTTTAGGGCAATTAGGTGACATTTGGATCGAAATACAATTTTTTTGTAAAAATATAGTAGTTCATTCCTTATTTTTAAAGCCATCAACTGTCAGATTCCATTGAAGGATGGCTACGATGTCGAAGGATTAAAAATCATCTAAAAAATCACAATTTTTTCAAGAAAAAAACGATATTCATCGAAACGATTGAGATTGAGAATGGGATGGAAACAAATCAAGAATAATCGAAACGATTGAGATTGAGATTGAAATGGAAAATCGAGAACCATCGAAATAATTGAGATTGAGATTGAAATGGAAAATCGAGAACCATAGAAATAATTGAGATTGGGATGTAAAATCGAAAATCATCGAAATTATTGAGATTGAGATCGATAGAAATGAAAATTTGTGATCTCGTTCATCAATACTTTTCGATGATCCGATCATCAAATCGAATGGTTCCTGATTGACAAAGCCCTAGCAGCTATCAAATTGGTCTCTATACTTATTATGTTATAGCTTCGAATTTCCATTCATCCCTTCTGGAGATGGCGCAGCACTTAAACATTCACCTGTGTTGGGTGCTGGGGCACAAGGACATTCAGGAGTCGGAAATCAACATTACAGATACGACAACCCGATTTCTGTCGATTTTTTCAGAAGCTTTATGAACGACGAAGAGGTAGAATCGATTCCTCATCTTCTATGCACTTGTCCTGCTCTATCTCATAGACGGATACTCCATCTTCAATGATCCTAGTGATTTAAAAAACGTAAACATAGGTGATGCTACGCACTCCATAAGAAGCTCGAAATTGTTCACCAAGTAAGGAAAATGGTTTCCCAGACTATGTGGTCTAAGTGTGTCAGTTTTTATGACTTACAATCACTTCAACCTAACCAAGTTCAAAAAGTAAAACACTTGGATTATATTGAATAGGTCATATATAGGGAATAGACAACAATGCTCCAGACAAAAGAGTCCTAGATTCTCATTTTAATTCAAGTCGAATAGAGTAATATTCAAGGAATACTTACACCCCAAGGTGTAAGTATTTGCCCTCTAAAAGTACTTGAGAGTGCTAGGACGCCATATGGCCCTAGGCTCAATGATAGGAAAATCCCTATGCACACCTCCGCGTGGTAGAGGGCGGGTAACGCTAACGTGCAGGGGGACCGAATGGATGCCGGGATAAGCAGACAACCCAGCTATGCTGGTCAGGGCACAAACTTGTCCTCGGGATGGTTAAAAGCCCCCTTAAGGCGGATGAACTGCAGGTGGCGGTCAACGGCATGATAGTCTGGTGGCGGAGGAGCTTTTTTTGGTAAAAGGCCAACGGCAGCAGCAGGTAGCGCCTGTAACCCATATTGGGCGGCTACAAAAGGCGTCTGTTTTCCCATAGTGGGCGGCCTCGAGCAGTTATGTGTTTGACCATACAAAAGGCGGGTGTGCCTGTCAAATTTGAGCTTATGTATGTTATTAATCATATCTCGGAAAACACCATGGTGGAAGGATATATGCAAATACATGAATTATGAAAACAAATGGAAATGAGTCCCCAAGAGGTAATCTTTTTATAGAAAATCCTTCTGTAGCTTCGGCTGCAGTAAACCGCACATCGGATTTGGGGGTGCGGCATCCTTCATGTACGAGCGTCAATCAAGACGCCATAATAATAAATGAATCGTTGACAAATAGAAGAAGTCTTTCAAGAAGCGCAAATGTTACTTTTGGCTACCGCATACGTACGAAAATCGGAGCATGGAACGTTCGATCCTTGTACAGCGATGGTAGATACGAGCAGGTTGAGCGTGAAATGATTCGAATAAAGATCAGTATCCTGGGCGTAAGCGAAACTAAGTGGAGAGGAAGAGCTGAATACGGATCAGACACTGGACAGACGAGAATGCTGTATTCCGGCGAAGATGAAAGAGAGGGTGGCCAAAGACTGCATGGTGTCGGAATTATGTTGAACGAAGAAGCGAGGCGTAGTTTGATCTCATGGGCGCCCATTTCTGCGAGATTAATGACAACAAGGTTTCGTTCAAAAATTCGTAACGTCACAATTATTCAGTGCTACGCCCCCACAAATGAAGCGACCGAGGAAGACAAAACCGCGTTCTACACTCATCTTAACTCGTTTTACAGTAGTGTTCCGAGAGCCGACATCATAGTCGTTATGGGAGACCTTAATGCCCAAGTCGGTTCAGACAATTACGGACTGGAACGCGTGATGGAAAGAAATGGCGTGGGGTCACGGAATGAAAATGGTGACTTGCTTGTGGACTTTTGTAACGCGAATCGTCTTGTGATAGGTGGGACTGTATTTAAGCATAAGACGTGCAACAAAATTACCTGGATGCATCCGGATGGTCAAACCGAAAACCAAATTGATCATATCATGATTCAGCAGCGATGGAGGAATGTGTGATGTCCGGAGTATAAGAAAAGCCGATGTGGGAAGCGACCACCATTTGGTTCTGATGAGTCTTAAACTACGAACCGCTGCCGTACAAAAACCAGCGCAGGATGCAGCAAGGAGCACAAAATTCATTACTAATGCTTTAAATGACCCCAACATATGTCGAAACTATGTCACCACCCTTAACGACAGAGCCTCGTCATTAAATGGAATCCAGAATTCAATAATTGATGAGATGTGGGGTGAAATTAAAAGTGTTTTTATGGAGGCTGGATCCGAAACTGTACCAAAGCGAACGAGACGTAGAGACTCTTGGATATCCCAAGACACCTGGGATAAGATCGAACTTCGCAAATCGTTGAAAATCCAAATAAATGCCGAAGCTGATGTTCAACGAAAGGCTGACTTGCGAAGAGAGTACCGCATTCCACATAAGATGGTCTACCGCTGTGTGAGACGTGACAAGAGGGTGAAGTTGGATGGACTCGCAGATAATGCGGAAAGCGCTGCCAGAAGAGGAGATATCCGGGAATTGTACCAAATAGCCAAAGATGTTATCGGGAAAAAAAGCAACACCAATCATCCTGTAATGGATGTGGATGGCACACTTTTGGTATCAATTGAGGATCAGCTTCGTAGATGGAGGGACCATTTTTGTGCCCTGCTAAATGAGGATTCAGTTGAGCAGAGTGCTGAAGTGCCCCAACTAAACGAGATGCGCAGGTCCTATAGGGGTATTGACATCGAACCCCCGTCAGAATCGGAAATTCGTAAATCAATAAATCTCCTCAAAAACAACAAGGCAGCTGGACTGGACAGAATACCAGCTGTATTCCTGAAAGCCGATCCCGTAGCAGCGGCTAGTATTTTACATCCGCTGATACAAAACATTTGGGAAAACGAAAGCTATCCCAGGGACTGGAAGGATGGTGTGATTGTTAAGTTGCCAAAGAAAGGTGACTTAAAGAATTGCAACAATAGGCGTGGTATCACCGTTTTGTCCGTTTTCCCAAAACTAATGGCAACCATCATTCTCGAGCGAATAAAGGAGAGAATCGAGTCTACACTCAAGAGGCATCAAGCTGGCTTCCGCAGTGGTCGATCGTGTGTCGACCATATCAACACCCTGCGTATCGTCCTCGAGCAGTCGATGGAATTTCAATCACCGCTTTACCTCATGTTCGTGGATTTTGAGAAAGCCTTTGATCGAGTTAACCGAGAATGTATATGGAGATCGTTGCTTGGTAGAGGAATTCCACCAAAAATTGTTGCCATTATTAAAGAGTCCTACAACAACGCGAGGTGTTTTGTTTTGCACAATGGGCAGCTATCCGACTCCTTCGTAGTGCAACAGGGTGTGAGACAAGGGGATGTTCTATCGCCAATTCTCTTCCTGCTGGCGATGGACGACGTATTGACGGCCAGTGTTGGTACAGCTGAGCGACAGGGCATTCAATGGAGACCGTTCGAAAGGCTCAGTCATTTAGACTATGCCGATGACATAATATGTCTACTGGCAAATAACATCAGTGGCCTGAACGGGATGTGCCAAACACTGCAAGTGAAGGGAGAGTCGAGTGGTCTAAGAATTAACAGCAAAAAGACAAAAATAATGCTCACAGGCCGCTCCACACAGCAGCGTATTATTTTACAGGAGACGCCAGTTGAAGTAGTGGAACAATTTAACTACCTTGGCAGTATTGTTTCTGCAAACGGTGGTACGGATCTGGACGTTAAAAGTAGAATAAATAAAGCTCGTGCTGCCTTCGGTACTCTGTCCCCAATTTGGAAATCCAGTCAAATCTCCTTACGCACTAAGTTGAGATTCTTCGAATCCAATGTCAAATCCGTGCTGTTATATGCTTGTGAAACCTGGAAAGTCACGTCTACCATTTCGAAGAAATTGCAGGCTTTTGTGAATCGCTGTCTTCGCCACATCCTAAAGATTCGCTGGCCACAAATAATATCAAATGAGGAATTGTGGCGCAGGACAAGTCAAGAGCGGCTGGACATCGACATAAGAAAGCGTAAATGGCGTTGGATTGGTCACACACTGAGGAAACCAAACGATGATATTGCAAAGCAGTCCTTTGAATGGAATCCTCAGGGTGCACGGCGGGTTGGAAGACCAAGAACAACATGGAAATCAACTGTCTTAGCGGAAGCAGAATCCCAGAGAAAGACGTGGCCACAGCTTAAGTACCTTGCAGCAGACCGTGAAGGATGGAGACGTTTTTGTTGACGTCCTATTGCCCCAGCCGGGGTTACAGGACACGATGATGATGACTTACACCCCACCAATCTATTCATCAAATTGATAGTTGATAGATTTAAAAAATCGATATCGGTGGGTCTTTTTATTTTTTTAACCACTGATAAAAGTTTTGACTATTGGGAGTGATGAAGACCGTTGCGAACTACAAGAAAATTGAAAATTATAAAAGAATTATTGATCAGTTTCTATAATAAAATTTATCAAATTTCAAGTATTATCAACTATCAATTTGATAATTGACAGGCGTAAGACGTCGGTTAACTTCTGATTTTGCGAAGAAGTTAGGGCTTAGTCTGGGTGACTAGAATCATCGTGTCCGTCGGGATTTAGGTGAATTGAAAGCTGCCGATTCTCAGGCTGTGACTCTTCACAGATCGGGAGCTCGTTAAGTACCTAAGTAAGAAGGTTAAGAACGTGTAAAGCTGCCATACCACGATTTCTTTTTTTCTTTTTTTTATTTAAAGATTAAACGATTTTGATTAAACTTTAAAACAACAAAAATTATATGGTTATACTTTAAGTGTCCCCTGAACATAACATGCGTTCATTCAATCAGTAATCTCTTTTTATAAACCATAAAAAGAAGAAATCAAATAAAATCATAAAACTAACTTAAAAGCAAAGTACATAAAATTATGGCAAGAAATAAATTGTTTACTACCACAATAATTATTAAGTAGATGATGATCTTTGTACCCAAAAGTTTTGTATCTTCAATATTATATTATACTCCTACATTAAAACAAGGCGCATAATTTATTTGTTTTCATTGTGAAAGAAGTTATGATGAGAGATATTTACCATCCTTTGAATGAATTAAAACAACAACAACAAATATCTACATTAATTATTGACCCACAGCATAGTCTTCATTTTCGAATTTAATGGGCTACTTTCGTTTTCTGTTTAAGGTTGGTTCACAAAAATAAATACCAACCTAAAGCTAAGTAGGTAGGTATATGTAGTCAACCTACACACAACGACAAAGCTATACCGTAGTTAAGGACTTATCGGCAGATAACTTTGTGAACTTTTCTCCGAAATTAGAAATGCTAACGAAAATGACATTTTCCTTACAATAATTATTACGCCCTTTGGCAACAAAATGTTATTTTCTGATAACAAAGAATCCAAGACTAACACACAAAAAAAAAAAAAATTAAATGTGAATCACCACAGCTATGTACCAACATTGACAACCTTAACATAATAATCGCCAAGGTAATGTGCCTTACAGCTACCCACCACCTGGACAGTATCTCACGCAACCATAACGTAGCTTAAGCTCTCTCCATTACGCTCATCCTTATTATATACCAATGTATATCTTAACATCTATAATACTACATGCATAATTCCAATAATGATATAATCAAAGCTTAACATAAGCATCCTTCAGGATACAACAAACCTTACCTTTTTAGCTTAGCCAAATATGTATGAGTCGTATAGTTCCTGCTTCAATGCCAATGTGATATGCTGCTTGTAGTGCGCGCTATACCTACTGTTACTGCTGCTGCTATTGCTGCTCTTTCTTTTTGTTAAGACAAATCCGAAAAATACCTGGAAGCAAAGATTGAGATAAACCTTAGAAAATAAACTTTCCATCATTAAAATTAGAGTGGGTTCTGTTTTTCTCATTTTTCGTTTATTTTTTTTTTTTATTTTGCTTTTTAGTAAAAAGCCAATGTAAGTGGGATCTACAAAATACACTCCGCGTCACTCTATTTGACGTTACTCTTTTTCATTTAAAGTGTTTTGACGTAAAACTTTAAAATATCTTCGATTTAATATACATTTTCTCAAACGGGCCAACCTGGCAGTCGAAAAAAAGTAGTTTCAGTAGTAATGCTACTTGACGTAAGATGGGGCAAAGAAATTAAAAAAAAAAAATTAGAATTAAAATGTCAACTTTTGCTGAAAATTCAGGACCAGATAGAAACAACCACAAATGTGCCATAAAACATTTCACTTCCATCTATGCATTTTTTTAGGTTTTTGTTATTGTTTTTCGAACTTTCAAATACTTCCTTATACTTAAAATGTTCACTGTTTTTAATCGAAGCTAAATTGGAAGAGAAGTTTTGAAAAGAACACCACACAACATCAAGGGAAGAATTTTTCACACGAAAAAAAAAAAAAAAAAATATGATCCAGAGTGTACCTATGTTATTTGTAAGGAGGGAGTTTATGTTAGCCATGTCGGCGGCAATGTTTGTTGCCTTTTTGGAAATATTTTTTTAATGAAAAACATACCCTAAGGCTGGTCTTTCAGCAGAGTGCTTAACAACATTACATTAGACCAATAAAAGCAAAATGAAAAACAATAAACAAAATTATTAATTCAGGTTTATATATCTTCCTGCCTTTTGTCTTATCTTATGGAACACATGTACATATGTATAGAGCTGAATACGAGGGTACATATATTGTGCGTTATACGCATGTGATAACGTTAAAAGAAGTTAGATAAACTTTTTTAATATCTCATTGAAAAAGTTTGAGCTATTTGAAGTTATTTTTCGGTCGAGTTAGTTATTTGTTTTATTTCTTTTTTTTTTTCTTTAGCTTTTAGGCGAAGTCAAGTGGACTGCTGCAATATAAAAATGATGATTGTCGGGATGAGATAAAAGACTTTTTTGAAGTTGTTCTATAGTATAAAAGAGTATTGGTAGGGATTTTATGTGATATAGAAATGATTTATAGGGTGGAAAAGAAAATTTAGTTTCTTCAAATTTATGTCCCAGTTAAGATATACTTACAATCAAGATAATGGTAAGCTTTTTCTTTGTTTACGTTCAAAGATCAACATTTTATAAAAACATAACTAGTGAAGCAGAAAATAAAAATCGAAAACAAATAATAAGTGGGCATTGTTGAAGATATTTTTTCTATATTTTCCTTACACGGCATAGCTCTCTATCTGATATGAAATTCTTGTAAATAACAATGTAACATGAAAATACCTTGAGGTACAAAATTGCTAAAATATTTACTGACATTCTATTGATTTAGAAATCTAACAACAACTCTTATTTTAAAGAAGAAAAAGAGAGTAAGCTTTGAATTTCTAGTTAATATGAGTAACGGGACTCGCGTTGAAGATGTGTAAACATTCGTTTTTGTCTCAGGAATCGGGTCATTACCATACGACAGGTAACGATTGGGAGTCTGTAACACAAGCGCTCAAACAAAATGTACGCATGACTTAAACTCGAAAGCACAGTGTTCGAAAACAAAATATGATCAATCTAACCACCCAAAGCTGGCATTCCCACACTATTATTTTTATTAAAAAATACCTCCGCAAAAAATTGCTCCCAAATTCACGAATCGTTTTAAAAAATGAAAGAATTGATTGCAAGAACCATTCGTTTTGTGTGAGTTCATTATTTCCGGTACAAAGATTTTTTGGGACTAGTTTTTGCAATTTTACTGGCAAAACAAGCTTCAGCTACATTCATTCAATTCTTTTGAAAATTGGAATCTGGGCCAAATGATAAAATAAAAAAATCCGTAAATTACTTGGAAAATGTCCATGTTTATTATATGTAAGTCTTAAAAGATAGGTGTTGAGTATGCGCTCCTTCGGGTAAAATTTCAGTGTTGCCACTTTTCGGGATTTTTTTTTTTTTTTTTTTAATGTCAAATGGTGGGACCTCCACTTTTTTTTGGCAATATTGAATATTTTAAACATTAAAAAACATTAAAAAAAATTACCAATGGAGGTCCTTGACAAATAAAAATTCTGGAAAAGTGGCAACACTGACATTTTACCCAAACATCCAGCTACCCAACACCTATCTTTTAAAACATCAAGCGTTATTTAAACCATGAAAGTTTTTAGATTTTTCTATTTTACTATTTGGCCCAGATTGGGCGCCATTTAAAAAAAAATAGAATACAAACAATTACTCCCAAGCTTAACTTCACCCTAAGCATGTCAAAAATAAAAAATATAAACATAAGATCCCCCCACAGAAAGCTCAGGGATTTCAGTTTCCTGACCCGATTTCAGATTGGGCACCATTTTTCAAAATGGCGGCGACAAGATTACAAAAATTACTCCCAAGCTAAATTTCATCTTAAATGTGATAAATGTATGCCATTAATAAAAAAGGTCCCCAAAAAGCGCATGGGATTCGGTTTTTTTACCGAACAATACCTAAAACAAACAAAGAACAAAATGGTTCGGAAAGGTGCTTTTGAGATCACATCCGCCTATTCAGTCGCAACAAATAGAACACATGAGTTTAAATGAGAATGAATGCACACATTTAAGAGACTTCGCCACGTTTAAAAGTCGAATTTTGTTGTATTTTTTTTTAGAGGCAACTGTGGAAAGTTAAAATGAATCAAATGCCTTAAATTCTTGTGATCACATTTGCGATGTAAAATACAGGGTGTCCCGAACCTGAGTGGAAGTATCTTTGGATGTGGTTCCTGGGTATATTCTAAGAAAAAAATTGTATGGGGGGAAAGTTGTATCTCCCCTCCCTGAGGCAGGGGGGCAGTTTCTGAAAAATTGACTTAGAATGCCAAAAAAAAAATTTAAAATCAACGAAAACACATCTAATAATGTGCTAATGTGCATTTTTTTAAAAGTTTATACTCCATTCTTGCATTTGGTTTTTAAATCAAGTTGTTTAAGCGAAAAGTTTTTGAGAAATTAAAATTCAAAGTAAAATTTGTTTAAAAAAATTGTGATTTTTTTTTTTCTTAAGTCGATATTTTTCAAAATTTTACGTAGTTAAGTGCTATTTTTTTGTTCAATATTCATTGCCCGTATTATTTTGTAATCCATTACCGAAAACTAAATGTAAAAATCTTTCCTAGTTTTTGAGAAATTAAGAAAAAAACAAAAGGTACTTTTCCCAAAAAAGCCCGAAAAAATTTATTTATTCATGAATTATCCATAATTTAACCCCTTTTTCGGGCTTTTTTGGTAAAAGTACCTACCTTTCGTTTTTCTTAATTTCTCAAAAACTAAGAGAGATTTTTACATTTGGTTTTCAGTAATGGACTAAAAATAAATGAGCGCAATGAATATTAAACACAAAAATAGCACTTAATTACGTAAAATTTTTTAAAATATCGACTTAAGAAAAAAAAATACAATTTTTTTAAACAAATTTGACTTTGAAATTTAATTTCTCAAAAACTATTGGCTTAAACAACTTGATTTAAAAACCAAATGCAAGAATAGAGTATTAGCTTTCAAAAAACTTATAGAACATTATAAGATGTGTTTTCGTTGATTTTAAATGCTTTTTTTGGCATTTTAAGTCAATTTTTCAGAAACTGCCCCCTCCTGCCTCAGGGAGGAGAGATACAACTTTCCCCGCATACAATTTTTTTCTTAGAATATACCCAGGAACTCAACCCTTAAATACTTCCACTCAGGAGCGGGACACCCTGTAGTGCGACTAAAAAATCGTGGTCGCAACTAGAAAAAGTTATGCACGCACGTGTGATTTTAAATTGTACGATTATTTAACCCCAAGAAATTAGACACGTGGTTTTAAATTTGAATTCACAGATTCGCAAGTTTAAAATCATAGCGATTAAAGACGTTGTATTTCAAGTGAGTGCAGGACAATTGCTCTTTTTTTAATCGCAATGGCTAATCGCCAACAAGATTTGTATTATTAATCGTTGCGATTGCTTTGACGCATTTGCTGTGTTGTATTTTTTGCGATTTAAAAATCACGCTACAAACTATCGCAAGCTAGTTCATGGCAATATGTAATATTTTGCTATACCGATTTCTTAATCGTACCGACTGAAAATCGAAGTGCGATCCATGCATATGTTCGCTTACTCGCGCGAGTAAAGTTCACTGCCATAGAAACGACCAATCATAGAAAATTTGTGTATTTCAAAGCTTAAGCGATCATCGCTAACTCGCACGAGTAAAACTCGTATTCACCGAAACCATAAAATAATAAGTTTTTGAGATTTTGATATCGAGAGTAGTTGTCTGTTAAAATTTTTAAAGTTGATTTCTTCATAGTCCACTTCACTTGATAGCTTTAATTCTTCTGCTAGTTTTTAGTTGGAAGTATTGAAATTAAAATGCGGCCTTTGTAGAGAAAGGTTTGCAGCTGCTTTAATTATTGCCCTAATAATCGTCAGTTGGACTCACTTTTTTTTTTAAAGGAAACAAAATTATGGGAAGCAATACCGATACTTGATCGTGTATTAGAAGTTTTCTACAAAGTTCCAAATGGCGCATTTTTCTACGATTTTATTTGTGGTTCATGGTGAAACAGTTATCGTTGGAGGGATCATTGCTGACTCTCGAAAGCAACTCACAAAATACGAAATTACGAAATTTGCTGGAATTTTGTGAGTGTAGCTCTCAGTAAAAAATTCTCCGCGAGCTAGTTTCAAGACTGTGCATTTAGTACAGGCAATGGGTAAATATCTCAAAAAAGTTTTGATTTTTTGCATTTTTATCCCCGGATTTGTTTGGAACAGTTGTTTACAAGCATTTTTTACTATAGAAAGGGGGTCTATCACCCTCCACTTGGACTTGAAATCTGTTCTAGCATCTTGTTTTTAAATAAAGTGATTTCCATATATAGTTTTTAGGACTACCAGTTTTCGATAAAATTTAAAATAACTAAATCTACTTTTTATTTACCTAATTATCATTTTTGGACTTTTTTTCTGTGAGGTTAATGAGTAAATGCTCAAGCTGTTGAAGAGAACTGTTAACATTGGCGCCTGTCAGACGACTTAAGAAAAATGAAAATATTCATCAAATTTTATAGAGATAACTGTACAGTTATAATTACTGAATCAGTGATTTACTTTTAAAAGTGTTTTTGACCAACATTTCCTTTTTAATCGTTTTCTAAAAAAAAAATGTGAAAAAGCTACATAGGATAAAATGAGTAGGAGTAGTTATCTTTTTTAAAGATTAGGTCATACAAAGTTTTTTACCATGCCCACTTTTAAGAGGTGTATTTAGGAAAAGCAATACCTACTAAAACTAAAAAAAATTAATTATTTCGTAAACGACGGTAAAGGGTGTTAAGGAAGTCATAATAAATTGGATTTTGTATGGCCCCTTAAAAATGTTCATAAGAAGGTGGATTGAAAATGTTATTAATGCAAAGATTTAGCTCCACAAATAACATACATACCTATAGATTTTTCCATAATATAGACCAAGGATTTGAAATCCAATAACAAGAACGTTATTAAAGAGTCCAGTGTATAATATGTACTATAAGTCCGACCGGGGAAGACCAGGGAACATTAACTTTTTCTTTGTTGAATTTTGAATTTGACTTAAAAAAGGACCAATTTTTTAATTTACGCAAAAAAAAATTTACAGTTATCCAATTTTTTTTCTAAAATTACATTTGTTATTATATGCCCCATAGAGGAAAATTAACAAAGAAAAAGTCAAAAGAATCATACAACTGAGAAAAATCGTCTTTTAAGTATGCTCATTTTTGCTTCAAAGTCACTGAAATCTCATTTATCAACTTTGTAGTCCAAAATTGTATATTTAGAAACCGTTTTCATAAAAAAAATCCTGATCATAATGCTTCAACTGTTACTTAATCAAACTGCAAAGTCGAAAATCTAAATATTTAAAAGTCGATAAAATGATTTTTGTCCACCCCTGAACCACAGTGGGGCGTACTGTAGTAACATCAAAGCAAGACCCCGTATCAAAGCACCAAGGAACTGAAACTCATTTTGTGTAAGTAAAAATACAATATGGACCGGCTTGTGGATGTCGGAAGGGTAAAAATTATCTAGTATTATGTAGATGAAACTATTACAATGAAAACGAATACGACGCACGACGACATTAAAATCACATAATGATGGGGACGTTTCATTTGAAGAGGCTACTTTCAGAGCAAGTTCAAAACAAAAATGTTGACTACAAAAAGAATAAAATTTCTCTGAAAATCATACCAATTCTTAAATCAACTGTTCGTGGAGTATGCCAATTGGCGAAACTACAAAAACAACGCACTGAAAGCTCTACCTCCAGGGTTGTGTGGAAAATTGTTTTCCTATAAAACCTACTTCGAACAACTGTTTAAGTCCTAGCGACGTGAAAAGTTAACAGAATTTCAAAAATGATACCTCATTTTTTTGTTGAAAATGTTTCTTGAAAAAATATTAAACTTTTTTTTTAATAAAAGAAATAGCTTGGGAGTAGTTCCATAACTAAGCCCGTAAGGCCTAATTTTTTACTCGTTTATAACTTCTAAGTTAACACATTCAGAAAAATAATTTTTGTATCCATTTGTAGATTATTTAAATTTAAACAAAAAAAGTATAAAATATTTTTTGTTTTCATAAAAAACACAGGAAGGGACAAAAACGCAAAAAATCAAAATAAGTCGTTTTTCCAAGATGGTGGATGCCCCACAAAACCAAATATGACAAATATGACAGTGGCAAAGGAAGTGTAAGGTGTCCTCATGTGCTTCTTCGTCACTGTACCCTCTGCAAAGGTCGTCAGTACTGAGCCTCATTTTTTTGTATGGTATCTCAGTAGATTGTGTCCGGTGATTATGCTGACAAGGGAATGGACATGTTTCTTGTCCATTTGCATAATTTTGTCTGTTCTCTGCTTATTGAAATTTGACCATAACTTTCTAGTTGTGGCGCAAGTTTCAAGCAAATTCCATCTTTCATTGGTTTTTTCTAATATTCTGTTACCAATATCCTGTTTGATGCTACAGGTTGGTACTTTGATATGTTGTTCGGCTTGACTTGAATCAAGCGACGATCCCATTCTCGCCAGCTCATCAGCTCTCTCGTTTCCCTGTACATCACTGTGACCGGGAACCCAGCAGAGTCTAATATTATGCTGAATGCCAAGAACCCTAAGCTCTTCGCGACAGCAAGTCACAAGCTTCGAATGTATCTCGGTGGTAGAAATTGCTTTTATTGCTGCTTGGCTATCAATAAAGAGGGTGATATCAGCTCGTGGTATCGCTTTCATTGATATTTGCGTAGCTGCTTTTGTCACTGCCAAGACCTCGGCTTGGAAGACACTGCAAAAGTCCGGAAGTCTGAGGGAGCTAGCTAGTCCCAGAGTTTCCGAGAAAATTCCTGCACCAACTCCAGTGTCCATCTTCGAACCATCAGTGAAGACAGTTATCGTAGATGCATTACTGAAAGGTTGGTTGTTTTTCCACTCCTCTCTAATAGGAAAAGAGGCAAAGAAGGGTCTGTTGAAGTTTAAATGGGGTGTTGTGTAGTCTGTGCAAACATTATTTCCCACATACCTCTGCAGAATCTGAGTATGGCCTGATGTGCTTTGCTTCCAGCATTTAGTCTAGCTTAGGCGAATGGCACTGTATGCTAAAGATTCTTGCACGAATAGATCTAGGGGTCTCAAGTTTTCAGGTTTGTTGCTTTCTCAGTCGCGTTCCACCAAACTAAATTACCGTAGGTAAGTATCGGTCTAACTATTGCCGTGTACATCCACCTGATAATTTTTGGATTGGGTCCCCAGGATTTTCCAAAGATCCTGTTGCAGGAATAGAACGCAACCATAGCTTTCTTTGCTCTCTCTTTAGTGTTGAGGCTCCAGTTCAGTTTCTTATCAAGGATCACACCCAAGTATTTGGTCTGATCCGAGATCATAATCCAAAGGTTATAACATAAAATTCTTCAAAGCGCAAATAAATCATTGAGTCTCCTTTATCACTTATGCGGTTCAATACGGAAGGTATTCATATAACGTTCCCTAATAGAATAGAAACACCCGTAAGAATCTACTTATCTGCCAAATCTCGTCTGACATTTCCATTTCTGACAGTTCCATCTTGTTTTCCTTTTTTGTTAATTTTACCTGATTTCCAGTGACGTTTACCTTGCTCGGCTTTTTACTCACATTCGTCAGAAATGTTTTAGCGAGCTCGTATAGTTTGCCCTGAACATGATATATACAAGCTCTCAAAACAAAAACAAAAAATATAAACCCTTCGACTATTAAGCGCTCTGAACTAAAAAAAAGAAACAGAAACTTTTGTTTCACAACTCAGAATCTACTTTGAACTAAACAAAAAGAAAAAACCTTTTAAGTATAATTGCTTAACGAGTTAAAAATGGGCTAATCCCTTAAATCGGTCCTTTACATTTGCATACAAATTTCATTAAAAGAACTTTAATTAAAATTTAATAAATAAACTTACCTACTCCACCTCATACAAAAAAAAACAACAAACAAACTCAACAAAAAAAAAGTCACCCAACAAAACGTGACGTTATATAGAATAAATATTCCATATTTCAGGACAGGCGGCAAATGTTCCATTATAATTATTCAAAGCTTTCTAAATAAGACCTTTTTTTTTTTTGCTCTCTTTATATTACACACACAACATACCTACATACATACCTACATATAAACGCACTATAAACAAAGAATTATACAATTTACTTTGAATTTTTCTCGCACTAATGCTAATCGCTATTTACATAAAACGAAAATTAACTTTTTCAAAGGCAAATTAACCAAAGTACTCTGTGTCCAAAAAATACGACTTAACCACCAACTCACTAACACACATTAATGTTAAAATGCTCTACGCAGCGCACAAGCCACATTAAATATATTACACGTTCGCGTGCTAGTGTCGCATTTGTTTGACTATGCCACAAAAATTAGCCTCAGGTGTTCGCATAAAAGGCTAAAGAGTTGCCACAAACAAAAGAATGACATAAAAATTAATTGCAACAATCGCAGCTAAAGTGTGGCGGCCCTAAAGGACTAATAACCATCAGCAGAGTAGAAGTTCAAAAGCTTTCATCTTAAGGCGAATATAGGATAGGAACAATGTCATCTGAGAATGTCAAAGTGTCCAACCTAATATAGTTAGATAGATGAACTTCGTTTACTGCTGCTGCTTCTGATATTGCTAGGGTTGCCAGGAAGGGCTATAAATTGCTTAATGGACTAAATCAAACTCATTATAATTGCAATCAATTGTTCCGGTACAAGGAGATAGTGTTATCAGGCTAACAACGTGTCCATTAAGCATCAACATTATTTATTGGAAGATTTCCAATATGAAGCATAAGAATTTGAAAGGAAAAAACTAATTACCAAGTGCGTTGCCGGCCTTAGATGAATTATTCAGCCATGATTAATCTTAAATCCCTGTGCAGAAAAAATGCACTCGTCACTGCATGCATGACTGCGTTGAACACATTATTGTGTATTCTTTTTGACATGACGAATGACAAGCGTATTTCATTTAACACGTGCTAGAGGTCTTGCATGAGTAAGCTAGTTTTAGCTATATGTAAAGAAAATTAGCGGGAATAGAAACATATTTTTAATATTAGCCGCTCAATAATTACTTCTTTGTTTTTCATTTCAGCCGCAAAACCAAAACGTTTAAAAAGAAAAATGAGTTCCTACCTAATATCACAGCAAAAATCCCAACTTCTGTATATTTTTTTATTTTAAGAAAAAAAGATGTATAAAATCAATTTAAGGATGGCAACCCTTTTTTTACAACTGCTACTGCTAGCTACTGCTGTGATGTAGCGTAAATAATTCTTCTATAGTAATCCTAATTAATCCTTAGTTCTCATTTTTATTTGCGAATTTCCATTTACTCAGGAACTTGGATTTCAATTGAGATTATGTTTTCTCCCCCTTTTATACGTTGCCTTACTTTTTGTAGTAGCTACGCGTGTGCTATTTTACGCAACAATGTAACCATGAAAATTTCCATCAGTTTCGGTTGTCGCAAAAAGGAAATTCGCCCTGGTTAAGAGGGTATGAAAATTCATTAGAGTAATTTCTTCTTAGAAAGATATAATACTCAGCACCCAACCCTCATAGAAAGTGTTGATGAAGCAGGGAGAGTAGGATACATCGCCAACACTTTCAACAACAAAAACAAAAAATAAATAAAAACTTTTAGTTGGGCAACACAATGTCAAATCGTTGGCGGAAAGTCATTTATCAAAAATATCATGACCCGCCCTTGTTGACATCCTGCATGATGGACTAGCAAAATTTTTGTATTTCGCTGCGGTTGTGTTAAAGTTTAAGGGTGAAAAAGAAACAAATTTAACTACAAAAATATTTTATTAGAATCGGGAGAGTTCCTCACAATTATAATCTTCATAATAGTCACCGCTATCGTCTTCTTTTCAATCATTCATGTCATTAATTTTTCTACACCAAAGGGACTCAGGGAAGTTGATTCTTTTACTTTATCGTCGGCGTCAATTATGATGAAGCAGACGACCCACGACGTAAAGTGTGGAGTAGACAAAATTAAAATTAGAAATAAGTCAGACATTTTTTTTTTTTTAAACTAACCTTAATATTTTTTAGACCAGTCAATGAAGATCCAGTCCCAGCGCCCAGAACTGAAGAGGTTAAGAAAGCCATCCACAAGCTTAAGAACAACAAATCCGCCAGCTCGGATGGCCTACCTGCGGAACTCTTTAAGTATGGAGGAGATGTCCTGGTAGGGTGCATGCACCAGCTCATCAACCAAGTGTGGGAGGAGGAAAGTATGCCCGACGACTGGTCAAATAGCTCCATATGCCCAATCTACAAAAAAGGTGATCCTATGTCCTGCAAGAACTACAGAGGCATATCCCTGCTTAATGTTGCCTACAAGATCCTATCCAACGTAGTATGTGAGCGTTTAAAACCTTTCTGCAACACTATGATCGGCAAGTACCAGTGTGGCTTCAGGCCAGGCAGATCAACGATAGACCAAATCTTCACAATGAGGCAAATCCTGGAAAAGACCAACGAATTTCAAGTCGAGACCCACCACCTATTCATCGACTTTAAAGCCGCATATGATAGCATAAGTCACCAAGAGCTTCTATTGGCGATGTCGGAACTCGGGATCCCGAAAAAACTGATCCAGCTATGCCGCATGACGTTACAGAATACGCGGTGCAACGTGCAAATGGGTAACAGCTCATCCGAGTTAATCCAGACGTGTACAGGGTTCAGACAAGGAGATGCGCTATCATGTGATTTCTTCAACTTAGTCCTGGAGCAAATAGTGCGCAAGAGTGGTGTTAACATGGAAGGCACTATCTTCAACAGGTCTTCTCAACTGCTTGGCTATGCGGACGACATCGACATCATCGGCCGCTCCAAGAGAGCTGTACTTGAAGAATTCACAGCTATTGATGAACAGGCGAAACACGTTGGTCTTGAAGTGAATGAGGACAAAACAAAGTATATGCTATCAACAAACAAAGCCTCATCTGTCAATCGCCTAGGACAAAACGTCACCGTTGGTAGCAGTAATTTCGAGGTAATCAAGGAGTTCACCTACCTCGGAACAAACATCAATTCCACAAACGACACCTTAGTGGAAATCCGACAAAGAATTACCCTAGCGAACCGCTGCTACTTCGGTTTGGCCAAACAAATGGGTTCAAAACTCCTTTCCCGAAAGACAAAGTGCACGCTATACAAAACGCTAATTTTACCAGTTCTACTCTACGGCGCACACTGGGACCTCTTGTATGGAGAGCGTGCTCAAAATGCAAAATTGAAACTGACGGTTTCGCATAAAATTGTAATGCGGATTCAAAGTTCACATGATTGTTCATCAATATGTCAAGTTTTGAAGTTTTGGGAGACAGAAGGGTAATGGAAAATAAGCGATAAAAGTAGCTATTCATGTAAATTCTTAAATCCATTGCGCAGTTGTTGGTCGTTTGAAAATTCGAAAAAAATAAATTCGTAGTGAATACAAAAATATAAAAAATATATTGGCATCAAATGAAGGTCAGTAAAAATAAAAAAAATGTTCTTATCAAATTAAATCAACATATTTCACTTGCATTTTAAGAAAATTGAAAAATTTCGTAGAAAATGTTCAAAAATTAATTTTTTGATTTTGCGCACGATGCTTTTAAAACTGAATACGTTCTCTAGTAGTATCAATATTCCTCTATTTGAAACAGAAGTCAAAAGTGAGAGCATGGTGCGCAAAATCGAAATAAGATTTTTTGAATATTTTCTACGTAACTTTTCAATTTTTTTAAAATGTAAGGGAAATATATTGATCTAAATTTAAAAAAACATTTTTTTGTTTTTACTGACCTTCATTTGATGCCAATATATTTTTTATATTTTTGTATTCACCACGAATTTATTTTTTTCGAATTTTCAAATGACCATCAACTTTGCAATGGATTTTAGAATTTACATGAATTGATACTTTTATCGCTTATTTTCTATCACCCTTCTGTCTCCCAAAACTTCAAAACTTGACATATTGATGAACAATCATGTGAACTTTGAATCCGCATTTCAATTTTATACGAAACCGTCAGTTTCAATTTTGCATTTTGAGCACGCTCTCCATACATGAGGTCCCATTGTGCGGCGCCGAGTTCTGGACGATAAGTAAAAAAGGGGAATTGATAATGGGCACTTTCGAGAGAAAAATTCTTCGGCGGATATTTGGTCCTATTTGCGAGGAGGGCGATTGGAGGAGAAGATTCAATCGTGAACTGTACGAGCTGTACCAAGATGTGGATGTAGTCCAAAGAGCCAAAACACGTCGACTACACTGACAACAACAACGGCTCCAGCCAAGAAAATCTTCGAATCCCAGCCCCCAGGTTTGAGACGACCAGGAAGACTGAACCTCCGCTTTAGGGACCAGGCGGTCACAGACGCAAGAGCGCTTGGTCTCGACGACTGGAGGGAGCGTGCGAGGGACCGCAACCGATGGAAGACCGTAATATCTCAGGCAGAGACCCTTCATGGATCGAGAGCCGGATAAGTAAGTAGGAAGGAAAAAACTGTAGCTTATGCAATTCTATTCAAAAAAGGTTAAAATACTTCTCTTTAAACTGGGTTGATATTAAAATCCCGAATATCATAATTTGACGTGTAAAATACTTAATTGCAAAATCCCGAATTTCAAAATCCCCAATATCAAAATCCCCAATATCAAAATCCCCAATATCAATATACCGACTATCAAAATCCCAAATATCAAAATCCTGAACTTTAAAATCCCAAAAGGCTTAGTAGCCTATTGAATAGACGGGAAAATGAGGGGTATAAAGGAACAATTACGTGCAAGGGTTTTTATTATTGAATATGTTTGTTTGGCCCATAAGCATGCTTAAAACCGAAAATGCTACTAAATTCACTCATGCGTTTCTGAGAGAATGGTCACACTGGCCACTTTTCAGTATTTTTGGTATAACTCGAAAACTAAGCCGAATCTTACAGTTTTTTGTTCAAAATTAAATTTTCTATTGGAATGGATAGTTCAAAAAATTTTACGAAAAAATTTAAGCAGGAAAAGTTAACAAAAACCAACCTAAAAAAAAATAAAAAAATCAGGGATATCTAAATTTTTTTTATAAATTATGCATACCTTTTTTTTGAAGCAAAGATAGGGTCAATACATGCATAGAAAAAATAAAGTAGGGACTTAAGGTCTTAATATGGCATGTTCAAAAATTAATATTTGTTCAAAATTGACAGAGATATTCCCGTTCAAACCTTATAGTTTCTTATAATTTTTTGTAGTTTTGGCCCGAAAGTCCCTTTTTCGGTACAATATGGCAAATTTCACTTTCGTAAAAATGTTCGAAATAAAAATATCGATATAATATGACATTAGAACTATAGAGAATTTATAAAAAGGATTAAAGTTCGCAATTTCGTTTTTCGGCTGTTTTTTAATGCTTTCAGACCTACAGACCGAACGGCTGGTCCGATTAACATAAGATTTGGTACTAGTTGCTAGGAACGTTAACTTTGTCATAAAGTACCAAAAAATAGGCTTTCGGGCAAAAACTGTGAAAAATGATAAGAAATGGTAAAGTTTGAATGGATATATCTCTGTCAATTTTCAAATAATATGGCTTTTCTAACATGTCATATTAAAGCCCTTAAACTCCAGTTTACTTTGTTCATGCATGTCTTGAGTGTATCTTTGCTCCGAAAAAAGTTATGCGCAATTTAGAAAAAAAATTTAAAATCTTTGATTTTTCGATTTTTTTTATTATGGTTTTTGTTTACTTTTGCTGCTTAAATTTTTTTAAGAAATTTTCCAAACTATTCATTTCGATAGAAAATTTAATTTTGAACAAAAAGTATTAGATGTAAAATTGTCAAATTCCGCTTAGTTTTCGAGTTATACCAAAAATACTGAAAAGTGGCCAGTGTGACCATTCTCTCAGAAACGCATGGGTGAATTTAGTAGCATTTTCGGTTTTAAGCATGCTTATGGGCCAAACAAACATATTCAATAATAAAAACCCTTGCACGTAATTGTTCCTTTTTAAAAGGTCTATTCAATAGGCTATAGCACTTTATTTGATATTGAAAATCTCGTACGCGATCAAGATAAAAAGTACGGAAATTAGGGATTACTACCGACAAAAATTTAGGGATTTTTCAACGGCAGAATTTAGAAATTCAGGATTTTGGAATTGTGGATTCTTAAATTCGGGATTATGCAACATTCCCCTGTAAGCCATCAAGGTTAAGAGAAAGACGTGCAAGAACTTCATTGTGTAGCATTAGTCAAAAAATTGATTGATCGAAAGCCGCTGTTAAGCACAGCAAGTCGGTTGAGGTCGTTTTTCACTTGCGTGCGCTACCTGTTTGGTGGATGTGCGTTAAGTTAGCACCGCCATTTTAGATTAAAAAAAAAAGATTGTGCTGTAATGTGCTCAACTTGTGCTGGCTTGTGCGGTAAACATATTTTAAAAATTCGCAAATTTGCAAATTTTACGAATATAGGTAATTTTTGCGAAATTTTAAATTTTCTTAAAAAAAAAAGTTGTGCTGCATTGTGCTAAAAAAAAATGCAACTAAGAACCAAAAAGAAAAAAAAATTCGCCCAATATCATCTATTATGGGCTCTGGACCTTTGGCACCTCATATGAGGGAGATTTGATAAAAAAAAATATCCCATCTAATTGGTCAGTAATTGGTGAGAAAAGGTCAACTGGTCCCAGAAATTGGTCAGCCCTAGATAACTTTTAATCAAGGCTTAAACTTTCTCAAGGTCGCTCAAGGTCACTCGCGATTTTTGGCACCTCATTTAAGGGAAATTTACCAAAATTGTATACCATCCGAAAGATTTCTAGATCGTGATAAAAGGTCAACTATTTTTAGTAATTGGTCAGCCATAGATTTTTTTCTATGAATTTTTAAAGTTCGTTTCAAAGTCAAAAAAAAAAGCTTTTGGCACCTCATTTGGGTCATTTAAAAAAAAAGTATGCAATTTGAAAGCGATTTTTGGCACCTCATTTAGGGGAAATTTGCAAAAATTTAATACCACCTGAAAGGCCCTAAGATCTGTATAAATGGTCAGCTAGTTTCAGTAATTGGTCAGTTATAGATACTTTTATACAATTTTTTCAAGTATTTGATTTGTCACGAACCGTCCATGACCTAGAAAAAAAAACTTAGAAAAAATCATATAGAAGTATCTATAACTGACCAATTACAGAAAATAGCTGACCTTTTACAACCGTGAAGAGGCCTTTCAAATTGCATACTTTTTTTTTAATGACCCAAATGAGGTGCCAAAAGCTTTTTTTGTGACCTTTAAACGAACTTCAAAAATTCATAGAAAAAAATCTATGGCTGGCCAATTACTGAAAATAGTTGACCTTTTATCACGATCTAGAAATCTTTCGGATGATATAAAATTTTGGTAAATTTCCCTTAAATGAGGTGCCAAAAATCGCGCGTGACCTTGAGCGACCTTGAGAAAGTTTAAGCCTTGATTAAAAGTTATCTAGGGCTGACCAATTTCTGGGACCAATTGACCTTTTCTGACCAATAACTGACCAATTAGATGCGATATTTTTTATCAAATTTCCCTTACATGAGGTGCCAAAGGTCCAGAGAATCTATTATGGCCAAAATTAAACTTTGAGAAAGGCAAAAATTTGCAATTTTGCAAATTTTACGGATGAACATTTTTCAAATTTTGCAATTTTGTAAAAATTAAAATTGCGCTGTTTTCTGCGCTATTTGTGCTGCCATATTTCGAAGAGAAAACAAAAACGTTCGCAATTTTTAAAAAATTATAATAAAAACCGGAAAAGATGAAAAATTATCATTTGTTTTCTTTTTTTTTTTAATCTGATCTGCGTTATGTTACTGTGAATTCCAAGATTTCAGTTGATATTTGAGATTTTTTGTTGTGAGATTTAAATGCGATGTTGAAAAAAGCGAGATTTTGTAATTGCGAAATTATGAAAAGTAGAATTTTTATTTAATGTGATTTTATTTTTCGAGATAAAAAAAAATGCAAGATTTATCCGAAGAATTAGATTACCTTATCCTTTAAGAATATTTCGCAACACTTTGAACTTGCTTTTCTAATTTTGAAGCAAATCTGCATTGAAATCATTTTCATCATATACAAGTCCCGGTATTGGTACTTGTTCTTGGAATTTTACATATCTGATAAATTTGCTTGTTCACACACAAAAATACCTCGTCGCTATACAGGATTATATTTGGGGGTAATGCGCAGAGCATTACGTTACCCAACGTGGAATAGATTTTGAAAATAACGTCTCGATAAATGTTATTGAAATATCGGTTCAAGTAAAATGTGCTATTCTCTTCATGAAAATTGTGTGACTTTTCAGAACCTCAACTATGTATTCTAAATTCACTGAGACTTTCTTGCGGATTTTTTAAAACAGCTGTGAAAGATTGGAAGACAAAAATGTCTGCACTTTTTCGGGTAGGGCTTGCTTTAGACAAAAAATTAAGCACTACATCAATTAGGGTTAGGTTAAATAATGATACAAGAATATGCGGGCTCTGACTACTTTAAAGCTCTCTTAACTCTTTCGAGCATATTTTTGGTAAAACTATGAACGAAAACGATGGGAAAATAATGACTCTAAATTGTAAGTTAATGAATTCCAAAATTTTACAACTTGAGATATTTAACCAATATTCGATTCCAATACCTCATTAATTAGGTATACTTCCGTGCGCAGTCGTTTGTGTTTTTTTTTTTTTTTTGGTTGATGTTGTTGTCTCGAGATAATATTACAACAGATCAGAGCTCATTATATTGACTTTCAGCTGCCTTTTTATTGACTTCCAATGAAAATCAGTTTGTAAATTATAAATAGTTTTTTTTTTTTTTAAATTCTCTTTGACTAACAACAAGAAACAAGAATCCCATCTTATAGCACTTCAGTATGATTCTTGATAAACGAACTTGAGTTTGAATTAACACTCCTTAAGTGTCATTGCGGGTTTCACATATTGGAAGATCAATAAATTAGCTTAATAACAACTATTTTGACATGATTTTTAATAAACCAGCCAATTCATTTTATATTTTATACAGAAGTTGATTTCTTTGTACGGAAATGCGGGGTATGTTTATATATATTTTGTCTGTTTGCATCAACAGCAGTCGTAATTTAGAAAGAGCACCTTTTCTAATTCCACAAAATGATTTCAATAAATAATTCCCACAAATCAAAATAAGAAAACAAAAAATGTTTAGTGTCAGATACATCTGATATACCCTACAATAGAAAACAACTTAAAAATAAAATAAATTTTACTTTTGACTCTCGCAGGTAGTCGAAGAAAAACACCATAGATACTCAGATTCTTCCCTTCTTATACACCTTAACCATACAGTGATGTGCAAATGAAATTGATCAAACTTAAATTCTGGGAATGTTTTCCAGTGAGACGTGTGATATAAGGTTCTGAGGATATGGAAAAATCATTTCTGCAAATTGTATAACGGCGATGACGAACCGAATTCCGCTACCATGCAGATTGCACCATTCAACCTGGACACCGTAGGCCAACAATTCCGTCCACCCGATCTCGACGAAGTAAAGATAGCTATATCTAAACTTAAGTCCAATAAAGCTGCTGGAGCTGATGGCCTTGCGGCTGAGCTATTCAAAGCGGCTGGCGATGAATTGGTTAGGAGTATGCACCAGCTCATCTGTAAAAATATGGTCGGAGGAGAAGCATGCCCGATGAATGGAACCTCAGCATTGTTTGCCCGATCCTCAAGAAAGGCGATCCTCTGGACTGCACCAACTACAGAGGCATCAGTCCAGGGAAGTCCACCATCGACCAAATATTCGCACTACGGCAGATCTTGGAGAAAATCCAGGAGTTTCAAATCGATACCCACCACCTTTTCATCGTTTTCAAGGCCGCTTATGACAGTATTTATAGAGACGAGCTATATAGAGCAATGTCTAGTTTTGGCATCCCTGCCAAACTCGGTCTATACTGGTTGGTGGTACTGGGTCTTCATTGACTGAAGCTGGTTCTCTTCTTGTCCTACATCCCGTTCTACCTGTTTCCAATTCAGCAGCTTCTGAAAATGCTGCTTGAATATATCTGCTATTCCCTTTGCTTCGGGGACTAAGTTACCTCCGCTGTTTCAAAGAGCCTTCGGTTTTAAAACCAGCAGCAAGTTGTTTGGCTGTATTATAAAACTTTCGGGTGCTGCTTCGATCGCATGACTCTTCGATTTCCTTAAGCTGGAAAGCTCAATACTCCTCTCTACTTGCTCTTGTTTTCCGCTGCAGCCTTTTCGCATGTGTATCTTCTGTCACTTTTGTCAGTTGTATCCAACTATCATCATACCAAGGATTCTTTTTTGGGGCTGGTTGATATCCTATTGTGGTTTCGGCTAGCTCTTTGATGATATCGCGATACTAAGACCACTGGTTGCTGGCGTCTGTGGCAGGGGACTGTACAGCTTCTAGCTCAGTAATTTGTGTAGGCTCTAGCGACTCCAGGCATGCAAAGGCGTCGAATTTCTTCTTTACCCTGAGGGAACACGAGCGAGTGATCGCAAGCGAGTTACAAATACATCGAAACTTTCCTACTTGTTTCCTCAACTGGCTTGGCTTTTTCGAAGTCAGTTGAGAAGCGAGTAGAGCAGCGAGTGATTTGACAATTAATGTATGTACCCAACTCTCTGGCGAGTACTCGCTCGTGTGGCCTTCGGCTAAGGGCGGTTCGTAGTTTCTTTTCATTTGACAGTCAAGCTCTTAACCTTGCCGCAACAAGTTAATGGCCAGATTTAGCGGTTGCCCCTTACAATATTCGAAGGTATGTTTAAGATGTCAGAGGCGTGTCTTCCGTCGATTAGCACATGATCGATTTGGTTGGCGTATTGACGACTTGGAGCACCAGGTTGTTCGTGAATTCTTAGCTGTTGAAACCTAGTGTCGTACTTCGAGTTTCTGTAAAAGTCATTCGTTTGGGCTGTCTTCCAACTAATCAGCCAAAAGTGTCTTCTTTTGCAATTTGGGTACTGAGGTACCTACCCAAGCAAATTTTCTTACATCGTACTCTGGACAGGCTCCGTAAGTTCTGTCAGGGAATTGGAATTCATAAAACTTAAGCTGGAAACGCACTTGCGATTTTCTGTCGCCGCGACTAAAAAAAACGGTCGCAACTCAATACAATTTCTTGGTCGCATGTGCATTTATTCACGTTGTGGCTCAGGTATTCTATTTTTTTTGCTACTAAATAATAGTGCGTTTAAAATTGCAAGTGCGTTCCTAGCCCTACATTCCCTACAGAACTTTCAATTCATTGTGAGGGGCGTTATGGGCCATCTTCCGACATAGTTCACATAATCTTTCAAACACCAAAATCGGTTCTTTTTTCCAAGTTCAGTCGATATTTTTCAACAACAAAAAAACGTATAAAAGCTTGTGGTTTATGTACAAAAATGTATCTCAAATTGATCGTTAATAAGTCAACAATAAAATAAAATACTTATTTTGAAAATCTATTTCAAAATAGAAACTAAGTAGTCAGTTTTGTCGGAAAATATCTTTTCAAATTCCGAATCCACTTAAATGTTATTTATTTAGGTTAAAAATTTTAATGTTTTCTGTCCTCAAATGGTTCAAATATCAATCTCCTTTGAAAAATTACTCTTACAAATAAAGCTACATTTAAATACGTAACCAAGATTTTACACATCAAAACAAATTCCAAAAACAAATGATATTTGATAATTTTTTTCAACACCACTGTATGCTTAAGTATGTGTACCAATGTTTAATCCGAAAATTGATTCTAAAGAATGTATCAAACATAATTCGGGCCATCGGTGATGTAGGTTTCCCAATAAATGTTTAAATAATTAATGACTGTATACACACACACACACACACAACATACACACACAACTCATACAAGATCTAGAAGGTCAGTGGAGATCAGGTCGGGCATCAAATTAGAAACTAATCGTTTTTAAATTCCCACACGCACAGCATGGTGGTTGAGACAACAAGAGAGTACCAACAAACAATATAACCCCGATCATCTTTGGCACACAATATATAATTCCCCAATCTCACACCTTTTTTGTTTTCAATATACACACAAAGGGTGAAAGTGTGAAGTGATGTTTTGTAGTTTTAAAAAAATTGTTTTGTAATTTAAATATTACATTTACTACAATTTGTTCATCATCATATCTATCAATGGAGTACCTCCTATGCGATATGTGCTCATTATTCTGTCTTTTAACATCAAAAGATAAAGTGTTCATTATTTTTTAACAAAAGCCACTTTAAAATTTTTTTTTTTTTTTCGATGATCGATGGATATGTATGTTAAACATCAAAAACATTTTCACCCAAATCATGTTCGGAACAAAAGATAGCTAATGCTTTTTGTTTTTGGTACTTTGCTGGTTCGGACTTGATGTTGTAGAGGCCTGAATGCAAATCAAATTCCTTTTTATTCAAAATTAACATTTATTCAAAAAATAAAGCTAAAGGTACTGAGGAGAATGTTCAGGTTTCTTACTAATTTCAAATTCCAATGTGCTAACCAAGCCTCTACTCCACTCGAACTCATATGTACTCGTATTTAAACAATAAACTAGCAAATTATGTAAATTTAATCGAATACTTCTTTCTGTAGAAAAACTGGTGCTTGGGTCAAGTGTACTTTGCTTAACAGGTCCTACTCCGTTAGTTTCACTGGCTATCAATCAGCCATAATTGAAAAATGTAATTAATTATGGAGTTCCCCAGGGTAACCATTTGGGACCTATTCTTTTTACTTGTATTTATCAGTGATCATTCCTCTATTTGAAAGTAGTTCAAATGTCTTATCTAGGATGTTGATCATGTTTGAAGAGAAAGTTATAATTGCATATATTGACATGTGAAAGACAATTGACACGCACACAGAAACAGTTGTTGAGAGTTGTCAATCTCTAAACCCTGGTTCTTTCAGTTGCACCATTTTTGTATTATTACTGGATGGTATAACTCAGTCTTCATTGAATGAAAGTGGGTTCTCTTCTTGCTCTATTTTCCGCTCATTTAGCAGTTGCCGAAAATGCAGCTAGACACAAAACACCTTGAGATGTTTCCCTTCAAAGCAGCCTCATCCACCGTTGAAAAGATCAGTAGCTCTAGACTAAACCATGTAGCTCTGAACTGGGATGATGAGTGTGTTTTAAAAGGGACACTTTGATCGACAGAGAGCTTTGGTTCTCAGTTGTTTTTTTTTTTTTAAGGCCAAAAAAGCAGCTGCTGGCGAGATATATTCGAATCACTTCACCCAAATACAGAAGCTTTTTTCAAAAAGGGCCTATAAAGAGTTGCCCTTTTTGCCCTTTGGACAATCTGGCACTGAAAAACCAAATAATTTTTTGAAAGTAGTTGCACATATTGAAGAACAAAAAAATCGATTTACAACTAACAAGATCTTGTTTTGTCCATTGTGAGTGGGTGTACAGACAAAAAACTACCTTAGACTTTGCTTTCTTCGCACAAATGCATCACCACCACAAAAAGCCCATCTAAAAGATATTCCTAAACGCCTACGTGTAGTTCTGGTTTTCTTCTTTTCGTAGTATGAATGTATTTTACATTGACATTTTTTGTTGCTGTTGTTGTTGTAAGGTATAATCATTAGCTATTCCGTAGCCGTTTTTTGCTGCCTCCTTGGAATGATGGTGGCACTCCATAATCTCGAAACATGTTTCTTACAAAAAACGGATTGAATTTCAAAGTTATTCCAATTCCAATCATAAATAAAGAGCCACAGAATTCAAGATGTGACCGATGCGGGCTGTGGTGTGTAGTGGGATGGGGGGGGGGGGTAGTATGAAATATTTTATGTTGTTTTTGTAAGTTATTTTTGCTTTTGGAACAAAACATCGAGATACTAAAAGAAATAACGAATAAATTATGTGAAAATAATTGTTATTTACATTTTGCGATTTGTTTTTTATGTTGTTGTTGTTGTGATTGCTGGCGGATGGTGACATGCGTTTGGAGAGAGAAATTACGAGCAAGTCTGTGTCTGTTTTTGGAATAAATTGGCATAAGAACAAGTTAACCGAAATATAAATTGAATACATAATAAATTTGCAAATATATGTAAAGCAGTATTCAATTATTAAGCCTTTTCGATAAAGACATGTCTTATTTTACTTTTAATACGAGTATACAACTACATATACATTCATACACATCGCCTTGCAACATTGTAACAACATCTTCCTTCGTTTTGTGAGGTTCAAAAAAGGTTAACTTCGTGTCTTGCAAGTAAAGTAACGAGGTTAAAAGGTATAAGGTAAGCATTTTGCTTCTACGGCTTCAAATATTTAATTCAGTTGGCATGACGAATTTATAAGGTACAACAAAAAAAAACTTTCAATGAAAACCCAACAGTCATTTTGAATCAACTGATGTTAAAAGGATTTTCTTCGAACTTTTTTCGTTGGTAAATTTAATAGACCCCTTTTATGGTTTTTAATTTTCAATATGATGGTATCTGAGGATTATCAAAAACACCTTATCATTAACATTTTTTAATAGAATCTGAATTTGATATACGGATTTTGCATCCATTGTGAATAGTTCTATTGATGAGTTTTGGTTTAGAATGGTATTTGATATTTGTCGCGTAATAGAGCCAGCCATTATTATACGAGTTGATGATTTAACTCAGGATCTTGAAAACAAGTCGCAGTAGCCTACCTGTCTTTAACGCTTAACCCCCAGACTAGCAAAAACCTCGTGCTGAAAAACTGGGTCTTCATGATTTTTACCTGTTCAAAATAAGGACTTTAAAATTTAGGAACAAATCTAGTACGAAATTTCAAAATTGAAAAAAAGAAAGAAAAACATTGGCCTTGTCAAGAATTGAGTCAAATTTATGTCTATGTCTATGGACTGAAGTCCTGAAATACTTAAGAACTTTACAGGTCTGGACGAAACCAATCCACACGAGATAAGACAACCATCAAATGCGTCCCGAGACACTGTTTGGTGTTTTTTTCAGTGGGGCGGAATAACCGGTCTTCCAAAAAGAAACTGCGCGCTACAGCTACGGATCGATAATAAGCCACTTCTCGTGCCCAACACTGGATGATACTGACAACATGCGGTTCGGTTCGGACGGCCAGCTTTTCATACTGAAAATAAATGCCGTCCAAATGTCACCCGCCAACTCAAAACCGCACCAATCTGTCACTCGTTGTGGATGTAGAAGTTTTTACACCATTTCACTTGGGTTTCCTAAGCTCCTAGGTGACAGTTCAATTGCAAATGAAAATTAACAAAGCAACATTCGCCTATCAAAAATGATAAAGTAAATGATTTTTTTGTGATAAGTAGATGATTTTTGTTAATCTTATTCTTTTTGCGCAGCTGTAATGTTTTTTCTCTTCAAAGATTCTTGCTTAAGCAAAGGTTTACACGTAGCGATGGGTATACCAATATTTAACTTTTCAAGTAAAATGGGTAGTAATGTTCCACTTTTAGCGAGTTCATCAGCTTTACAATTACCTAAAATGTCACTATGGCCCGGCACCCAACAAAGGTCAATATTAAACTGTTGCGCCATCTCCAACAGAGATGTGCTGTTAAGGACTGTTCTAGAGTTTGTAGAGACAGAGTCTAGGGATTTAATAGCAGCTTGATAATCAGAGAAGATGCGGATATTTGAGGTTGATATCACGTTTTCTTTGAGCAAATATAGTACTTCTTTTATTGCTAGAAGTTCCGCCTGGAAATACGCTACGGTGATTAGGAAGACGGAATGAGAGAGTCAAATTTAGTCTGTCAGAGTACACACCTCCACCAACCTCATCTTCGGTCTTCGATACGTCAGTGTAGAAGTGAATTGATTGATCTTCTAAGAATTCCACATCCTCCCAGGTGGATCAGGAAGGTGTAGAGTGGGATTGTGTAGTCAATGTTACTTGGAAGTGATCCGAATGAAATCATTATTGATCCACTGTGAAGAGGCTTTGAGACGAATAACTGTGCTCACAGCCGTTTGTTTGCTGAAAATATTGGGAGGTGTCAGATGGAATAGAGTGTCTAGTGCAGCGGAAGGAGTCGACCAAAGTGCTCTACTTATACATAGACATGCTGTTCTTTGGGCTTTACTTAGTTTGTCACGATGTATCGCTTTATTCAAGGCAGTCTACCATACTGCCACGCGCGCCGTAAGTTAGAATCAGTCTAATTACCGAAGTGTTAAGCCAGTGAGTACCTCGTGGCATGATGGTTAGTGCATAGGATTGTCATGTCGAAGGTGTGGGTTCGATTCCCAGCCGTGCCACCTAAAAACAGAATTGTTTTATCTGAGGAACTGCCTCTTGCAAGGAACTAACAAATCCTCCAAGAGTATAATTGTCATGAAAAGGTGCTTTTCATTTAGCCGTTTGGACTCGGCAAAAAACTGTAGGTTCCTTCCATTCCTGCCAACAACACGCACACAGGAATGGCCCTGGTTCTCAACGAGCTGTTGCGCCACCCAATGCCAGTGCATTCGTGGTTGGAGAAAAAAGTGCCACTGTGGCTTTTTTCACTCTTTCTTGTATGTTAGGATTCTAGCTTAACTTCTTATCTATGTACATGAGACCCAAGTAATACTTAGCTTCGTCTGAGAATGTTAGTGGAGCACCTTTAATAGAAGGGGGTCTATTTGCGGAATTTTGTATTTCCTGGAGAAGAAGACAAGATCTGTTTAATGGGGGTTAGCTCCAAGTCCACACCGATCTGCCCATTGTGTAAGCTTGTTAAGAGCGTTTTGTAGAAGATCTCTCAAAATGTCAGGATGCCTTCCTGATACTGCTATCGCATAGGCAATCACTCTGTAGCTCTCCGCTTCTAAGCAATTCAGCAGCTCATTAAATACCAAGTTCAAAAGAAGGGGAGAAAGAATTCCACCTTGCAGTGTACCTCTAGTGATATATCCTCTTGTTGAAAAACCGTCCAGTTTTTAATTGATAATCCTGCTTGTAAGCATTTGATTAATCAGTTCACCAAGCGACCCATCAACATTCAGAGATGCCAGTGCATATGCGACTGCAGTGTGCCGACGTTATTAAAAGCGCCTTCTATATCTAGGAAGACAACCATTGTATATTCTTTATAATGGAAGGAAAATTTGATGGTGCGTACTAGTGTGTGGAGAGCTGTTTCCACTGACTTCCCTATGCAATAAGCATGTTGAGCTGTAGACAGTAGTCTTGATCGTAGTTGGATATCAATAAGTCGTTCAAAAGTTTTTAGAAGGAAATATGATAGTTTAATGGGTCTTAAATCTTTCGGATTTACGTGGGAACATTTACCGGCTTTTGGGTACTTTGTAATTTCTCCATAGAAGTGGAATATGGATCAGATTAAAGCAACCATTGAAGATGACCTCCATAATCGGCAGAATTCTTTCTGAAATCATCTGCAGTTCAGCTGGAATGATTCCATATGGTCGTACCGACTTGTATGGTTTGAAACTGTGGAAAAGTTAATTTTGTGCTTGTCCTGTCTCCTGTGTAGGGCAGTACTATTAACAGTCTTTGAGCTTCCTGGAAAATGAATATCCAGTAGCAAATTGAGCTATTCTTCACAAGAATTGGTCCAGAAGTCATCAGCATTTTTCAGGCAACTAGGCATAACTGAATTTGTGGAGGATTATTCTTAATCTTGATGCTTCGGAAGCTTCTTCTATATTTCCACAGAATGTCCTCCAAGAAGATCGTTTGGTTTTCCTCAAATCAAAGGGCACGGTAGTGCCCAGCCAAGTTCGCGGCACTACACCCTTTTTACAGGAACAAACTCAGGCGATTTTCAACCCCCCTCTAACTTCAGTACCAATTAAGTCAGAAACTTCAAATTCGCAGTATTTGCTAGGCTGATCAAACTCAGGTGGCTCACCAAATTTCAACTCTTTAGCACTAGTAGTTTCCAAGATATAGGACTTCAAAAATCGCAAAAACCGTAACTGACTGACTGATTCACTGACTCACTGACTCACTGACTCACTGACTCACTGACAGATCATCAAAATTATGAAGCACTTCCCGACATCGTAGAAACTTGAAATTTCGCACAACGGTAGGCCTTGTGGTACATACGAAGGAAAAAATCGAAAATCTGCAATTTTCTATTCAGGGGGCGTGGCATCCACCCACTTTCTTAAATATTCTATAAATTATATGGAGCTTTTTCGATTGTTCTAGAACAATTAAAATTGGTAAGTTGATAGGGTTTGAGGTACATAGAAAGAAAAAAATTGAAAAATAGGAATTTTCCATACAGGGGGCGTGGCATCCACCCACATTCTTAAAAATTCTTATAAATTATATGGAGCACTTCCGATTGTTGTAGAACGATGAAAATTGGTAGGTCGGTAGGCCTTGAAGTACTTAGAAGAAAAAAATCGAAAAATTAGAAGTTTCAGCCCAGGGGGCGTGGCATCCACCCACATTCTCGAAAATTCTTATAAATTATATGGAGCACTTCCGATTGTTGTAGAACGATGAAAATTGGTAGGTCGGTATGGCTTAAAGTACTTAGAAAGAAAAATTGAAAAATTGGAATTTTGCATTCAGGGGGCGTGGTATCCACCCACATTCTTAAAAATTCTTATAAATTATATGGAGCACTTCCGATTGTTGTAGAACGATGAAAATTGGTAGGTCGGTAGGGCTTAAGGTACTTAGAAAGAAAAAAATTGAAAAATTGTAATTTTGCATTCAGGGGGCGTGGCATCCACCCTCATTCTTTAAAATTCTTATAAATTATATGGAGCACTTCCGATTGTTGTAGAACGATGAAAATTGGTAGGTCGGTAGGACTTGAAGTACTTAGAAAGGAAAAAATCGAAAATTTGGAATCGTCCATTCAGGGGGGGGGGGTGCCATCCACCCACTTTATCAGAATTGCTATTATTTGTACAGAGCATTTTCGGTTGTCGTAGAATTATGAAACTTTGTAGAGCGGTAGGGCTTGACTTTCACCTGGCAAAATAAGTCTTTGCAAAGAGGAGTGAAATCACAACAAAAACATAAATGTTAAAAAAGGAGCCAAGTTCTTATGTGCACAAGAAACCTGTGCGTAAAAAGTCAGCCAAAAAATGTAATGAGATCTAAAATATATGCCAAGTTTTAAGTTCATGAAGTTCAATATCAAATATCTTAAGTAGAGTAATATCGAAACAATTAAAAATCATGACAGAAATTTGGTAATTAATGATTACTGATTAAAATTTGGTGGATTTACTTGGCAAGTTTTCTCTTAAATACTTACTTAATCACAAATTTAAAATGTATGAAAACTTGACCGGTGAACCCACCAAATTTTAATCAGTAATCATTAATTACCAAATTTCTGTCATGATTTGGAATTGTTTCGATATTACTCTGCTTAAGATATTTGATATTGAACTTCATGAACTTAAAACTTGGCATATATTTTAGATCTCATTACATTTTTTGGCTGACTTTTTACGCACAGGTTTCTTGTGCACATAAGAACTTGGCTCCTTTTTTAACATTTATGTTTTTGTTGTGATCTTTTTTACACAATTTTAGCGATCGGACTCTAGTAGGTACTTTTAGCTTGATTGAAAAATTTGCTACAATTTTTCCTAAGCGATTCGAGCCCCGAAGTCCACTAATGTGGCTTTCTTTTACCCCTTATTCGAATTAGAAGATAGGAGTATTCTAATTATTTGCTTAGGGCTGAGATTATATCATTGACTATGCTATGGAACACTTAACATATCAAGTTTGATTAATCCCTCTTTAGTGTTTCTCTGGTACTTGGGCCATTCAGTTTTTCTAAGCTAATTGGTTAGGAGGTTCATCGTTCAAGCTGAATTGAATGTATCTATGGTCAGAGAATGAGTGATCACTAGATACTTTCCAATTAAAAAAATATCACCTTTAATTTACATAGATTTAAACTGTGATTCTTCCAGTTACTGAGCGAGCAAGCAACCACTAGCCGAATTCACAATAACAAATTATCTACTGGGTTAAGAAATGAATGAATTGATACTTCAAACACCGTGCTGTGGTCTGGTCGAAACAGTTTCTCCAAGCAAGATGTGTTTCCAATATACCGTGCGTTGCTTGTATCCCACACTTAGCTAGCTGTGATGGATATATTTTTTTATTTTATATTATAGTGGGTTTACAACATTTATGTAGTCAATACATAAATTCCTGTAGGTAGTCTACAATTATGTATTGAGTACATATCGTCTGTATTCAGTGTACAAGTGATGATTTTGAATTATATTGACTCAGTTTTCTGTCGACGGGTGGTTTTATTTGGTATACTTAAATTGAATTGTAACCAGTACATTTCAAATGCACTCTGTACATTTGAATACCTCAATGCAATTTCATGCAAATTTCACTACATATAAAAAACATTTTTCTTCAGTGTGTAAGAGATCATGATCATGTTCATTAATATCTACCACCCAATCAGCCATATCGTCGGCTATCTGTCAAAATCTCGGAAGTCCTTAAATAACATTTTAATGTACTTCAGATTTAAAAAATCACTGAAATCGAATATCAATGCCTTATAGCCTTAAAACTATGTCAAGGTTCCTTTTGACTGTATTGACATAACGCCCAATTTTTTATTTTGGGGCTTATGTCCCACTTGAGTAGGTCTTATAAAGCCGAAATTGAACTTGGGATTTAAGCCCCACAAAATAAAAATGTTGGGGATAATGTCCCACTAAATAAGAATCACCAAATGGAAAGAAGGCCCATTCAATGATATGGATAGGTTTATAGGATAAATTCAAAGCATACACCCAACCTTGCACCCACACCAGAAGAATAAAGAATGTGTTTGTGTTTTTCAAAAATTCTTTAAATGCAAAAGAAACTTCGCATACACCCAACCTCGCAACATGCTCCCCCCCCCCCCCCCCCATACATAACCTACCTGTATTGCGAGGTTGGGTGTAAAGTTTCTTTTGCATTTAAGGAATTTTTGAAAAACACAAACATTATCGAAAACTCTTTATTCTTCTGTGGCTCTAAAAAAAAATTGGGATTTATGTCCCATTTTTAGAAAAAATATTTGGGGCTTGGGTATCACTTGGGTTGGGTTTAAGCCCCAAATTCAATCTCGGCTTTATGACCCACACAAGTGAGAAATAAGCCCCAGCAATAAAAATTGGGCGCTATGTCCTTGAGCCTTATGTCCCTGCGCCGAAAAAGCCATCACAGTGACAGTTGAGTTTTGAAAGTTCAAAAATAGCGCGAAAAAAGCCATCAGAGTGACAGTTGAGTGTCGACAGTTCAAAAATTGCTTGAAAAATAGTAATCGCAATGACAGTTGAGAGTTGCCAGTTCAACAATTATGCGAAACTTTAAATGACACCTCTTATTAGATAACCTTCTATACTATAATACTTTTTAAAATAAAACTCTGTCATATTAAGCATTGAGCTTTATGACCCTAAATATTGAAAAGACGGTAAGGTGTGTCAAGCACGCGACACCGCACAGGAAATTGTGATTTGGACAGTAGTTATTGATCTAAAAATCAATTCTTTTATAACGATAGGTACCCCTAAACGGATAAATGAAAAGCAGCAACGAATTTTAATTAATTCTCTTCTTTGATTGTTTCTTAATTTATTCATTGTATCCATAACATTCTCCTTTACAATGGACTCATCCACGGAAAAACTATAATTTACAACAAGTAATGTAACTAAAATCAGAAATAATGATGATTTTCTGATACTTACAACGGTTCTTTTGATTTAATGAGATTTTCCCCAATTTCTATTCTAACGTTGTACCTATACCTACGACACGGACTGACTATGACGTTGTACCAAATTTAAAACAATTTACATAAGCAGTCATTTGATAATGGAGACCAAAGTTAAGGGCACTCCAACGGAAAACATAATTTTTATCCACTAATTACATAAATCTAATGCTGTATTTAGTGCTAAGTATATTCGTTATATTGAGACTTCTTCCGGCGGTTCGGTGGACACGGTGGCGATGGCGGCAGCAACAACCAACTGATGACGGCGTCAAATTTCCTAATTAATTGGTAAATTAAAATTTACGTGAATAGATTTCAAATAATCATGTTTCAACTCTGTTTAAAAAACAACAAAAAAAAAAAAAACAAGTCTTTAAAGAAAATTTTGTGTGTGTTTTTTAAAAGCACGTTTTATGGTTTTCGTGCGATGTGTTATGGGGTTCTATTTTAACCTTTTTCTAACGATGTAGTAAATGTGTGCATTAAGATGAACACAGACATTGTAATAAAATATAATTTACATCGAGTTCTAACTGTCAGCAGGTAAAGGAATAATAAAGCGAGGAAGCGGAAACTATAACAAGTTGAGCAAATATCGCACCAAGCAAGAAGCTGTCGATACACATTACTGTGGGTGCGGTCCAAAGCGCTAACAATGAGGTGTGGAACAAGAAATCGTGTTTCGAAATGCGGATAGAATTCATGACACGTAGGTATGTAAGTATATGTATACCCCTTCTACACTTTGGTTCGTTGGTTGGTTGGTTAGTTGTTGAACTCAATATTCACGTCGTGTACACCTATTTGTGTGCACATTTATGTCGTAATGTTTGTTCTTTTGTCCTTTATGTATTATACACTCAACATCGTCAAATTTAGGTTATATTGTTGATTAACACCTTTTCACAAATTGTTCATGGAAATTAAACGTTTGACTTAAGGATGCTTATGCCTGAACTGAGTTATAAAAATCAAAAACAATTCAAAAGATATATCCTACTGTTGGCATCTCAAATCGATTTGGGATACGAAAGACAAGACCTTAATCAAATGCTCCGGGATGTATGAATGACAGTATAGAAAAGTATAAGGACTGACGAGACGAGGGTAAACGTACGTTTTATAAATTCAAAAAATGCATAGATACACAATCCCTATTTGAGCGATTGTGTAAACTAGGATTTTTTCTTCCAAGTATCATCTTGACATTTTATTTTTCGCAAGGGATGAATATAATACTTTACGTTATAAATTATACAATAGAAAATAACAAGCAGATAAAGTATTTCAAAATAAATAAAAGTACAAAACAGATGATGACCGAATGCGAGTAGTGTCGTTCGTGTGATCTCAGATGGAAGGGTTTCGTTCTCATAAACAATTTCCTTATGCATTTCATTCATTATGTTAATTAATTCAAAGTATATATCTTTTTCCTTATAACGAGTAGTGTGAAAAGAAACTATAGAAAGATACTACTTGTTGGTTTTTTATAAGTACATGTAGGTATAAGGTGCATCACCTACGTGTGCGTTACATTCATTTTAAATTGTGGTTTTATTATGTGGATTTTTAAGACTTGCAGAGGATACCTACCTATTGTTAATGAGAAAATTTCTTTGGGGGAAAAAATAAAAAAAAAAACGAATTTGAGGTTTGCTTTGTATTTCAATTTTATTGTGAATATTTATTGTATTCTCCTGACGTGCTCTATTACCTTCTTATAGTGTTAAGAATTTCAAAGTATTAATATCCACAACCTTATCATACATATATGAAGACTTTCGTGTCGGCTTGGAGTGGAAAACACCTGCTTATTTTGCATTTTTTTTTTTTCTGTCAAAAATTTTGAATAAATCAACAAATTCAGAGAGTTTTTCTATGCACTTTTTATCAGCGTTGCAACTAAGTGCCACATTTTCCAAGGTAGATGTAAAAAAAGCAGTAGATTCAATTTCTCTGTAGTAGATCTATATTTTCCCAATTTTATTAGTATTTTCCAAAAACTAGAACAAAAAAAAATTAAAAATAACAGATAATTTATTGGAAATAAATAAAATAAACATTTTAGAATATTTCGTCAGCTGTTGCAAATTCGAAACAAGTCGAATACATACTTGAAGCTGTACCTGATAGTCCAGCCATTAAAGCTTTTTGACTCGAAAAAAAAAATGGCGGAAAGCTGAATTATTGGTATTAAATAGCCTCCTCAATTCCTCATGGCATGCGATTTGTATTGAACCTTTATGTAACGATAAAAACTTGTTTTGATCCTCTTTTTTTGTTTCCTCTTCTCCTCAATGTCTGTACCTACGTATGTATGCATGTATGTACGTACATACATACATACCAATTCATTCTTTATTTTTTTTCGGCAGTTTGTTTTGGTTCTCTTTTTATGTTCCCTTCTCACTCAGGCGCGGATCCAGGAATTCAACTTGGGGGGGGGGTCATGAGATTGAAACATCATACCTAATTTGAACTGAAACCTCTTGAAATATATAGCCTTGATTTTTCTACATATCTGGTGATTAGAAAAAGTCCAATTTTATCATAACTTAATAACAGTTGGAGGCATATGATCAGAGATCTTTGAAGCTCTGCCGTTCACTACATGAGCAGGCCCTCAAGACTGTATCGGACTCCTGCTTAGAGTAATAGTGCACAAATTTCTTGCTGCTGGAAAACTTATTTATCAACAAGATTAATCTCCATTTCATACTTTTCGGACAGTTATGAGAGTATGATGAACATATAAGATTGGAAGCAAAATTTGTGTATCGTATGGAACCATACGAGTAAAAGAAACAACCTACCTATAATCTGCAACAGCAATACAAATTTAGCAAAACCATCAGATGGGACAGCTGCATCGAAAGGGGAATATCACTACTTATATTATATTTCTTATATAACAACATTGTTACTAATAGATACTAATACAAGGGACAGCAAGTCAGCTTTGTAAAATGAAATGTATTTTTCTGTAGTTAGTTAGCGAACGATAGTGAGTAATAAACGTTGGGTTTTTTTTAACCGAATTTAGAGAATTTTTAACAAAATTTAGAGCCTTTTATCTTTTTATTTCCTTATAAGTTCGTTGGAAAAAATCTGTTTTACCTCTCGTGCCCCGAAATAATTTGCAATCTAAAAAAAAAAGTTGACAGTAGCTAAAAAAAGGAATAATTCAAGTGTCAATTTGAAACAAAAAGCTAGAAATAATTGCAAATATGTGGTGAAATCCATGCCGATGCCGAAAAGAAAAAAAAACTGTTGTCAATGCAAAGAGGCGGGTATTTTCTTACATGGAATTTTTTTTAAAGATTTCGTTATAAATTTGAATACTGCACTAAATTTGTATGGAGTTTTTCCATGCGTTTTTCTAACATTCCGTTATAAATCCAGGTATATGCTATAATTATTGGAATTTTACTAATTTTATTAATTATGGAATTTTTTCAAAGCCTTTTTTTCGAAATTCCATTTAAAAATCCAGGTACTGTTCCAGGAGTCGGTTATAATTTGTTCTAGTAAAAACGAGTATAGTGATTTACAAAAGGTAATTGGGCATTTTGGAGTAAAGGCCGGAATTACCTTTTTAATATTGAATTTTATTCATAAACTCCATACAAATTAAGCAATAAATGGATTAATTGCTTATAGTCTTTGGCTATGAATAATTTTTCTATTTATTTTCTTAAAAAAACTTTTACTTCATAATGATTTACTTATAAAAGAGGCAGACATACTGATTTAGTCAAAACTGTTTTCCTTTTTGCTTTTGAAATACAGGAGAGTTTGTATGGAGTTTTTTAAAGCCCTTTTTCAAAATTCCGTTATAAATCCAAGTGCTGCAACAGATGTCTGCTATAGTTTTGTTTAAACAAAATAGAGTATTAGGATTCACATAATGGAGAGGTGAACATATAAACGGCTTTCGTTAAAAATTTTTTGTTTGTTTTTGAAATATATCAGAGCTTGTATGGGGTTTTCAAAGCCTTTCTTAAATATTCCATTATAGATCCAGGTACCTACTGCACCAGGCTTCTGCTAGATTTGTTTTCTAATGAAAAAGAGTACTTATACAAATTTATATATCAGAGAGGCAGACATATTGCTAAAGTACAAAATAAGCTGTCTTTGCTTTGAAATACAGTGGTTTTTGTAGGGAAAATTTTTTAAAATTCCGTTACAAATCTGAGTACTGCACCAAGTATCAGCACATAACTTTTTTAATAAATTAAAATAAAGTATTAAAGAGGCAAAGAGACAGGCATAGATATTCCTTCAGTGAAAATTGTGGGTTTTTAAACTTTGAAATACCTACAGTAAAACTTATATGGAGATTTTTAAAGTCTATTTTTCAAAATTCAATTAAAAAACTAGGAACTTCACCATTTGCTGCAAACATCTTTTTTCAAATGTAAAAATTAACAGGAAACACAATTTATTTTATTTTAAAAGAAACTGTGAAACGTGAATGGAGATTTTTCCTTATTTTTGGTATCTCAAAATTCCGTTAGAAATCCAGGTACTGCAACTGGTGTCTGAAAATTATTTTTTTGGTTACCTATGTTTACTATTTTTATTAAAATATAAAAGACCTGAAGGTATAACTCCAAGATGTACTACACCCTTTGCCTGCCTTTACTATTTTTGAATAGAAACAACTTTAAGGTCTAACATGATGGACATACTGCTATCCCGTTTTGAGGTCGATTTTTTTGACTTTTGTTACCCCGACCACTGGCTCTTAGACTATAATCACCGCATATAAAAATCATGATTGGTGGACACCCTATATATTTTATCTAAGAGGGTGCGCGTCCAGGGCTACCAGTAATTTTTGTAAAAATTTATTTTCTGACCATATCATTACGAAGTTAGAATTTGGTAAGGAAAATAGAAGCTAACCATTACATTAATAGGTCATGGTTTTCGTATAGTTTACTTAAATATATGGAATTACCCAAAAAGTTTATCTCTGTCTTCTAATGTGTTGAATAACAAGTAAAGATGTCTCGTATTTCTTCTTTTCTCTGGAGCTCTGGGGGGGGGTCATGACCCCCATGACCTCCCCCCTGGATCCGCCACTGTTCTCACTCTCGTATATTGGCACTGCTGTGACGTGAGGAGAAAGAAGATAATTGCCTTCTCTCATGTAGTGAGGAAATAATGTATTTTTTGATCTTTCGTCTGCTGTGAGTTGGGTGTGAAGCAATGATGAGGGAATAATACACTTCTTGCTTCAGTCGTCTGTAGTGCTAGTATCTTTTTCCTCAAGTAATACTACTATTAAGAGCCCTACACACGATCAATGTTTATTGTCAATATTCAGTGAAAAAGTAATTTTTCGCTGAGTATTGATCGTACGTATGCTCTTCAATGTCATTGTCAATGAACATTGACGACATTGATGAGAACCAAAATCGATTTGGTTTTCTTCAATGTAAATGTCACTTGTTGGCTATGTTGACATTTAACTTGTGAAGTCGGTGGCAAAAATAATACAAAAGAAAAATAAAATGTAGATTTTCCGCTTAATTCTCGCGATTTTCGAAAGAAATTTTTATTTAGCAACATCTCTCTACTACCCAATTTTGTTATTCCTTCTTTTTTATTTGCTGATACACCCAATGCAGCCCTCTTGCAGCCAATTCAAACAGTTTTACGTAAAATTATTGTCAATTTTCATTGATACGTGTGGAGGCAGTTTCGCATCAATATTTTTGACAGAAAATGTCTTCAATAATTATTGTCAATGAATATTGATCGTGTGTAGGGCCCTTTAGATTTATATACAATGATATTACTCACTGCAAATTAATTTAATTTAATTTTTTTTATTGCAACTGAAGTAATATTTATGTATGTAATGAACTTATGAGCAAGGAATGCAAACATTGTTAAAATATGGTAATCTGGGGGTTTTCTAAAATTTTCTGGTGGGAGATTTTGTTTTATCTGGCAACACTGTCATTGGATTACATCCCTTCTAAAGTAGTCATAAACTAAGAGTTATTGTATACCTACTAACAAATGTTTCTTGTCCGTTGTCCTATACAAATTTATTTAGAACTTTTGCCATTGTATATAAATTCTATAGGTAGTATTCTTATGAAGAAAAAAAGCTCGTGGCCATCTATGCGTCCAAATGTAATAATAATTTTTGTTAAGGGATCTCGGTAAGGCTTAAATGAAGTTCAATGAATTGATTTTTCCACCTAATCAAAAAACATATTCATCTTTCGGTTAATTGTACCAAAAACCAAATTAAGTGTGATTCTATAATTTAAGCTTTCACAGGGTAAGAGCTTTTGGACATGGCTCAAAATATTTTAGCAAAATATGCTTAGGATTGGATAAAAACTACGCTTATCGAAGCTGATCGAAAATGAAAATAATAGTGAGTTTGGATTCCATAACTAGGGCAGATAATAAAGGGTCCGCCAAATAGCTTCTTTTTTTTGAAAATGCTACTACTACATGGAGTGTAGCTTCGGCTGTGTGGCACGTAGCGCCGTCCTGTTGAAACCAAATGTTGCCAATATCCTCCTCTTCAATTTTTGTGAACAAAAATTCGTTCAACATGGCCCGATAACGATCGCCATTGACTGTAACGGCCACTCGGAGAAAAATGGCCCAATTATGCCTCTGGACCAAAATCCGCACCAAACAGTGACTAGTTTTGGGTGTATCGGCTTTTCAATGGCGTGCGGGTTTTCTGTGCCCCAAATGCGACAATTTTGCTTGTTTTTATACCCGCCAAGATCAAAATGAACTTCATATGAAAAGATGATTTTTTTTGGCAAAATCGGCGTCTTCTCTAAGTCGATCGCAGGCCCACTTAGCGAAGCAGGCATTTGAATGAAATTATTTTCCATTATTAACCGGAAGGATTGTACTTTCAAATCAAAAAAGAAATTTGAGAAAATATTCAGTAGTTTTTTTTTAGAGCATTTTCAAAAAAAAAAAAGTTATTTAGCGGATCCTTTATAATTTTTGGAAAACCTAAGGCATATTCCACAGTTATATTTGAACAAAAATTAAAGTTATCATGCTAATTTAAAATTAACGTGATTGCCCTTTTTGAGCAAACTATAGGAGCGACAATTTTTACTTAAATTTACGTGATTGCACTTTGGGGGAAAACGGCAAATTTACGGCAGTTAATCGGCAATTAATGGCGTTGTCAAAAATGTTATTATCGAAAGTTGTCATGCTAACTTTACACCTAAAATTTACGTTTTTGCCCTTTGTGGGCAAACCGTAAGAGAGGATACTTTTTGTTTTAACGGTATTTTTACGGCAATTTAATCGGCAATTAATGGCGTTTTTAAAAACTATTTTTGCACAAAAATTGAAAAGTTTTACATAAAATTAACGTGATTGCCCTATCTAGGCAAACCATAAGAGCGGCAATTTTTTTGTTTTCACGGCAATTAATGGCGTTTTCAAAAATAAATTTTTCAAAAGTTGTCATGCTAACTTTACACCCACATTTCGTGATTGCTCTTTGTGGGCAAACCATAAGAGCGGCAATTTTTTTGGTTTCACGGCAAATTTACGGCAATTAATCGGCAATTACTGGCGTTTTCAAAAATAATTTTTGACCAAAAATAAAAAAGTGTCATGCTAACTTTATATAAAGTTAGCATTGGCTCGTGTTAATTCCGCTTTTCGATCAAATCCGAATTATAAGAGACAAGAGGTTCCAGCTAATCTCGGTTTGTAGCAACGCTTGATAAGCTCAAGTTACTTTTCATGGTGCATTCGTGAACCATCTAAAGATAATCTTTTTGGCTTCCGCCGTTAAAAACCAAAGTAATTGTTCCCTTGGGGTAGCCTTGGACAGGAATCAGATTCCTTCCGTAAACTCCCTGCTTGCTCCTTCTGAGTGAGAGATTGGGCACCAAAGTATTTGTTCCCTTGGGTTAGCCTTGGGCAGGAATCAGATTCCTTCCGTAAACTCCCTGCTTGCTCCTTCTGAGTGAGAGATTGGGCACCAGAAGAATTGTTCCCTTGGGTTAGCCTTGGGCAGGGATCAGATTCCTACCGTATTTGTCCCTGGTTCACTTCTTCAAAGTGAATTGTGGACCGAGTCTACTCCTGTAGCTCTACTGAACAAAGCTTAGTTGTATATGAAATACCTTGTTAATTATAGTAAGATTAAATAATATTGTAATTTTGTAAGCGCCTTTTATTATAGTTATAAATAAAGAATAGAAATACTAAAACCGGTGACTATCTCGAGTTCTTTTACCTTCTTAACCCGAGTTTTACTTGCTTTCTTCGGGAATACCTTGGACTACGACGAGCTTACCTCAGCCTCGATAAAAAAAAGCATCACATTTTGTGGGCAAACCGTACGAGCGCCAATTTTTTTGTTTCACGGTATATTTACGGCAGTTAATCGGCAATTACTGGCATACTCAAAAATTGTTTTTTCGAAAGTTGTCATGCTAACTTTACGCGGCTAAAAATATGTTAATTAGCCTATAAGAAGATTTACATAGGTAACAAAATTAATTTCTAATCTTCAAGATGTACGAAATAAATTTGAAGAAGATTTGAGGTAAATCTTATTAAATCTCAGAATAAATAAAAAAAAAGAACGAGTTTTATGCTTCGCTACAATATTCTTTAATTATGTACTTGCATATTTTCTAAAGCTCTCAAGCTCCAAGCAACTTGACCTATAAGAGTAAGTACGTGCGACACCCAGTCGTGTATTTTATTTCCAAAACTAATGTATGTAGGTACAGAAAAAAAAGCTACGACTAATTGTCTAATTAATTTTTCTAATTTTTTAAAATGCACTGCTAACTTGATGGGCATATGATTCTTTCAACGTGATCATAATTTTAAACGACCCCATCAAAATTGTTATCATAACAATACTTTTTCAGAAAAATAGAAATCTAATCATCCTTAAATAAATCAGGGCTTGGTAAAAAAAAAAACTAGCACCAAAATTAGAGATTAGGAGTTATTTACTAGTTACTTTATAAAACGCTCTCTATTAGGAAGAGAAACAAATCGAAAGAATGTTATAAAGGGTGTCTCAATATGAGTGCACTATTTAAATTTTGCTGTAATTTTTTTGTGGCACTTCTAAAAATTTGACAGCTGCCACCTATGATTGTTCTAATTATTAAAAATAGAGCGCTTCTCAAGAGAAGAACACGTTATCATTGTGAAAACAAAAAGTAAAGTAAAATGCCGAGTTTTCGGAAAAAAAAGTCATCTCCACCCATGAAGTTCATCTGAATGTTTTCGTGAATAAACAAAATTGTAAAGTTTGGGACTCAGAAAATCCTCACACGATCCATGAGAAACAAATGCATCGAATTCACAACGTGCAACTGTCTGGCGCGGATTTTGGTCAGGCGACACCATTGGGGGGTTTACATGGACCAACATGCTCGATAATTTAAACGCGAAAACAACTGCTGGGCCAAAATGCTCGACGGATTTCAAAATTTTTTGAAAGCTTGCTGGCTCGTCCAAACAGCCAACCTGTGTAAACAGATGCTCGACAACATCGGTATTTGTTTTTCCATTAATTAGCCACGGTGACGGGAAAAAATGGCAACAGTAAAATAATGAGTTCTGGAGACAGTTTTTCGGATTTTAAGAGTATTTACCAGAGGTTTGGGAAATAAAAAGCGAAGTTTATAAAAAAAATGTTGAAGCCATACTGCGTGCGTTTGTTCCGAAAAATGAAAAATAAATGATGCTCGACAACATCAGTATCCATGTAAACGCAAAGTTGGGTGTACAGTTATTTTTTTTCATCGAGCCATGTTGTCGAGCATGTACATATGTTCTTGCATGTAAGCCCCCCTAATGGGACTAGTTCTACATCATAACGGAATTCTTGTGGTCTCAACTGGACGGCATGATAGATCTAGACGATATGTGGTTTCAGCAGGATGGCACACAGTGGTCCATTTGTTGAATTTTGGCGACAAAAATTATTTCTCATGGCAATTCTTGGTGATGTAAACTAATGACTTAATGGCTTTGGGACGCTCAATTCATTTGCACTGTCTATTCTTGTTACCTCAAACGGGGGCTTCACAATTTAGGTAAGAACACAGTCCAAAATTTCAAAATTTCAAAAAAAAGTAGAACTGAGTCAAGTTTATGTTTGAAATGTCCCAAAATATGTGATTGAATGTTAAATTTCATATAAAAGTGAATCCAATACAGACTTATACAAAATTTAAGAAAGTTAGTCCAAAATGTTGAGCAATGTTCCCAAGAGATTTTCACCAATTTTAGTGCTTGTTTGAAAAAAAAAATATATTCGAAACTATTTTTAGATCTTGTCAGATCGAATCGGAAAGAAATTTGACAATTTAGACAGTTGGAAGTTGCCAGTCAAATTTTAGATCAACTACTCAAAAACTCGAAATAATCAAAAAATATCTAAAGTAATAGTTTTAATAATGTTAATAATGTTGACATTTTTAGTTAGGTTAAGAATGCTGATAATTGACAGTTGGTAAAACCTGTTAAATTACCAAATTGCTTCATTAATAAAAACTTAAATGAAATAGTGCATCGCTCTCATTGAGACACCCTTTATAACTTTCACCAATAATAATAATTTGTTGATGCTACAAACAAAAAAAATAAAGTACACTTTATTATATGCATATGCATACCGTACAATATGACATTCCAAATATCAACAGCCACTTAACTAAATTACTTAAATATCAAAAGCGTCTGTCAATGCCCAGAGCATCAGCTTCAGCCGCCTTATCAAATTACTCTCGATCGTCTATACACAATTTAAAACAATGAAATCGTAATTTATATTAATGTGAGTTGATCTTAACCCACTCAATGTATTTATAAGAGATAAGCCGGCTGATGGGTTTTAACGAAAAGCTAAAAAAAAAAAAAATGAATAAAAAAAAATAAATAAAAATACTGACATTAACATATTCATGGCTGGTACCTACACGAATACAGTTACATGCACATAACTTAAACTGGATTTTAAATGTTTTCCAAATCACACTGATGATGTTCTGAACTCGAATGGGTGTTAATCCAACAACTGGCAAGACAATAATATTGCCATTGTTTATGTAAATGAACTATTCATCGTACGTAAACATGAACGGTTTATTGACGAACGGATAAAAAGGAATTCCTTCTCGTTCGGATTGATCCGGTTTCATACCTATTTATGCATCATCTGCATCTGAACACATTTATCGTAAAGTGCGTAGGTAGAGACAGAAGTGTAGTGATGTTAAGGAACTTACATTCATATATCGAATTGAAAATTGTATACAAAAAGATAGATAGATAACGGAGGAGAAGTCTATGTTTTTGTGTTTTAAAAATTGATTTGAAATTTGTAAAAAAAAAAAAAGCAAATGAAAAAAGTTCGAAACTTAATGGAGCTCAAGTATTTTGCTGTCAGTTGTGCTGAAAAATGTATAGACTGAAGCGTTTCATAAACATAAAAGCGGATAAGGGATTATTTTTTTAATCCGATTTATTTAAAATAATAATTATCTGGATGTTGAACAACACAACCTTCATGTACTGAATAAAAAATAATCACAATTTAAATTTAAACACATTGGCTTGGTTAAGGATTCGAAGCACGTATTATAGGGTCATCCATTATTTACCTAAGCTAAAGCGTCAACATGGCGACGTATGCAACGAATTCTACACGTCAATTTAGCTTATTTTATCTCCAAGTGGTTAGGGCTGGCCACGATACCAGAAAAGTCTCAGTATCGTTTGGTATCGGTATCGGAAACCGAAACCATACCGAGACCGAACCAGCTTCAAAACACCCAAAACGATACCGAGACCAAACCGAGACCATACCGAACCTTAAGTACCGAAATTTACCGAGACTCTCAGTGGTATCGTTTGGTATCGGCAGAAAAAAAGGATTTTTGAAAATTAGTATTAAGTTATAACTTTTTGTTCTTGGTGTCTCGAAAACGGCTCTAACGATTTGCATGATATTCTCAAAGTTACTTATTTTTAGCTAGAGGAAGGCTAAGGAAGTGATTTTATTAAAATGCACCCACTTCCACGCCTATTTTTAATTATATCTTGGTTTCTCGGGAACTGCTTATACGATTGGGATGAAATTTTCATAATTTTCGTAAGCGGCTTGTAAGCGACTTGGAAGAAATGTTAGGAGTTAGTTCTTATTAACACTGAATGCGACCGAGACCAACCTTAGTCATACAATACCGAGACGAGACTTAGTAATACGAGACCGAGACCGATACCGAGACGATACCAACATTTTTCAATTTAAAAGATACCGTCGTTTGGTTTGGTATTGTGGCCAGCCCTACAAGTGGTAGCCATCGGATACTGGTCTCGTTCATCCGGACTTGACTTGCTAAACTTATAAGCAGGAGTGTTAAACAAAAGACGAAAAACGGTAACACTTTAATCTTCGGTTGGAAATGACTGACTGTATAATTCGGCTGAAGTCTTGGACTAGCCTATCAGAAGGATGGTGTGCGGGCGGATGAATTCAGCATAGAGAATCAACGGTGCCATCAACAGTCTTGAAGACAGAAACCAGGAGGAGCGTTCCAACTAAGGCACCTTTCCTTTGATCAAGGCGGCAGCGGAAGAACTCCCCAGATGGAATCAACGGAGGCGTCTACAGTTCCGTCAGGCTGAACCACTTTGTGAACACCTTATACGGGCCACTTCAACGCATTAGGAGCTCAGGCCTATAAGGAGCGGTTAATCCGGCTCCCCGCTTTTGGAGTAATATTGTAAGGGCCTGGTCCTCCAGGTTAGAGGTCGTGACGTCGGAATGACTTCCTGGCCACGTAAAGCAACTTTGGTTGCGAAGCAACAACAAGCCTCAGATACGAACAGATTTACTGTTGACGAACGTAGCAAACGAAACAAGGACAACGAACTTCGGATCTGCACGTGGAATGTTCTGTCTCTCTATAGACCACGTGCAACCGAACATTTAGCGGAGGCCCTAGACTGCTACAAAGCAGACTTCACCGCCATCCAAGAAGTGCGATGGGATGGGCCGGACAAAAGAAAACTAAAAGACTGCGAAATCTACTACGGTGACTGTTACCTACCACAAGGGCAGTGTCTTTTTTGATGTGGATTCGTCGTTAGAGGCAGACTTAGGCAAGAAGTCTTGAGTTTTAACTATGTGAACGAGCACCTCACGACAATTCGCATCAAGGCTAAATTCACTAACATTAGCCTCATATGCGCGCATGCCCCCACAGAGGAGAAAGATGACGACAACAAGGACGAGTTCTACGAGCAGTGACCTAGCTATGACATTAAAATTGTCTTGGGTGATTTTAATGCCAAACTAGGAAGAGAAGACGTCTTTGATAGCACAATCAGACGATATAGCCTGCACGACACCACTTCCGAAAACGGACTAAGGTTAATCGACTTTGTTGGGGGGCGAAACTTTGTGGTAGCTGGTACGCAGTTCCCGCATCTCGATATACAGAAGGGGACATAGCGAATTCCTGGTCAATCAACCGCCAACCAGATTCACCACATCGCGATCGACGCAAGGCAATCTTCAGGTAGCAAGGATGTCCGAACGTTCCGAGGAGCCAACGATGACTCGGACCACTACCTCGTTGTAGCCAAGGTAATGCTACGGATATCCAGACCAAAGCCAAAATAGGGAAATACTGTGACGTCGAACGGCTACAGTCGCAAGAAATCACCAGGTCCTTTTCCGATCGATTCTCTCGCACCCTCTTAAATAGTTCTATGCCGCCAATTGCAAGTATCGAGAACCAGTGAAAGCATTGCCAGGAAGCCATAAGAGATGCCACCTCTGACAAGCTGGGCCTCGCATGACCTCAATGAAGAATGCCGGCAAGTATATGCAGCCAAACCAAAGGCATTCAAAGCGGCACTGCATAGAAGGACCAGAGCTGCTCGCGAGCTCTACGAGCAGAAGAGGGAAGAGGAATACATGCAAGAAGGAAAAAGAAAGAGCATGATAAGCGCGCGATCGAGGACTAGAGTCCTCGACTAGAGTCGACGAAGTGAAGATAGCTACATCTAAACTGAAGTCCAATAAAGCAGCTGGAGCTGATGGCCTTGCGGCTGTCTCGAACAGACCGTCACTATAGACAGCTATAATTTTGAAGAGACTGTCTACCTAGGATCCGCTATAAACTCAGCGAACGATGCCAGTGCTGAGATCATACGAAAAATTACTCTTGCCAATCGCTATTTCTTTGGGCTAAGAAGGCAATTGCAAAGCAAAGCCCTCTCTAGAGCAATTAAACTGTCCCTGTATAAGACGCTTATCATCCCGGTCCTGATGTATGGTGCAGAGGCATGGACACTGTTAACGGTGGATGAGAACGCGTAAGGCTGTATTGAGAGGAAAATTCTCCGGGTTATTTTTGGTCCCGTCTGCATAGATGGAGAATGGAGAAGAAAATACAACAAAAAAACTGTACGGGCTGTACAGCGACACCGAACTAGTCACAAAAGTGAAAAGCCAAAAATGGCTGGGTCACCTAGAGCGAATGGACACCAATGCTCCGTCCCGGAAAGTTCTTGAATCCAACCCCGTGGGACAGCGCAATAGAGGTGGCCCAGCTAGAAAAAAAAACAATCTAGTTTTTGGCGAGGGGCTAGCAATACTAGCAAGGGCCCAGCAAGGGTAGCTCTAGAAATTCTCTAGGGCCTCGCCAGTGAAGTAACCTTTTGCTACTTTAACTACTGAGCTATTTCGCAATATAGTTGAGCAATGTTGAAAATGAAAAAGTATACTTTAATTTTTCTCACTTTTGTATGATTTTGATATTTGTTTTTTTGTTTTTGTCATATATGGGGTATTTGTGATGGGATAACAAGACTTATCCAACAAGTTTTTACTAGCGAGGGCCTCGCGAGTATTTGCCTTGTCTAGATTTCCCCTACCCAAGCCTCTCCAGGGCCTCGATTAAACTTGACAAAAACTTGCCATTTTTCCCGGCGGAAGTAAGTAAGTAAGTAAGATAACCTCAAATGCACTAAAGTGTATATTGCTTCTTTAGTAAAAGCCATTCCTTAATTCTATTCAAATCAAGTCTATTAGGTCTTGATGCAAGTTATCTATTTTATTGATTATCATTTTGTCCAATGTTGATAGGAGATTGTATAAAACACTAATAAATAATTACAAAGTGAGCAATAATTGAAATTTCCTCCATTAATACAATCAGCTTTATGTCACTTTTAACAAAGTTAAAACTCTCCCAAATGTTTCGAGGTACAAAACTAGGCCAGATATGTAAATTTCACAAATGTCTTATCATTTGCGTTTACGAATAAAGGTGTTAGCTGTCTGATGGCTTTAAATGATGAAATTCACAAGAAGCTTGATTCTATACAAAAAAAATATATACTGTTTTTGTAGGTATCTTAAGTTTAAGATTTTATTCGATCTCAATTTTTTCGTAACATCTGATTCTAAATTCTTGGCTCTATGTAGATTCATTGAACAAATTCGCATAATAACCGCACCCAAGTTCTCAAAAATATAAACTTTACTCTCATATCTACTACTTGGCATACTTGTTTCCCAACAACGACCTATACCGACACGTACCTTAATATTAATGTCTGCACTTCATCGTTTAGCTAAGAGAATACTTAAAAAAAAAAAACTTAAACTGCAAGAAAAGATACTACTTAACAAAGGCTCACCGGAAAAAAAAAGAGGAATCCAAAATGTGGCTTCTGTAGCAGAGAGTGGTTGGTTCGTATACCTACTATATACAGTATCTATATATCTCAGGTAGAAAGATCGCAGATAAAAAGAAGCAGCACCAGAAAGGTCTCTTCAAATTGTAAGTATAAAGTATGTTTACATTTTCCTTTCCTCAGGCTTGCACGACATATCAAGGGGAGACTGTGCGAACGAAGAGGAACCACCGAACCTGACTGCCATGTCGTTTCACATACGAGTCTCTATAATATTCTTTCGAACAACGACCGACGGAGTATAGATGATGCACAACAAAGATTTGCTTGGAACTGTTGCGGACGCTTGTTACCTTAACTTACCTTCCTATACCGTCTATCTTGGAAACCAAGTAACAAGTCGCAGAAGTAGAGAAGAAGAAGGCTTATACTTGCGTTTCCCTCCTTCCTTTGCCCCTTTGACCTCGATTTTCTTTTAAAGGCACAAAAACTTCTGACTGTTGCTACGCCTTCGTTACCATCATCGACAATTTCTGCTCCTGCTGCCTCACTATCTTCCAACGAGCTGACAACAGACAATTTCGGGTAAATATAACCCTGATGTGATGATGGTTCGTTTGTTACACTCCTCCTCGGCTCGGCAACCCCTACCCTAATATACTCCTTAGAGGCTCTTGTTACATGCGGATACATCGAGGGAACTGGAGTGTGGTTGCCGTTGGTTTCGTTTTTTTTTTTTTTTTTTTTTTGTAGGAAGGTAGGTAGGGACCTAATGTGAATTTTATAACTGATTTTTGTATTCAGCAAATTGTCGATAGCTTCCTTTGCTACATTGAAAAAAAAACGCCACATGTTCCAAAATTTTAAATGAAGGGAAAGTTGAAAAATAAAGTACTAAATGTGTGCAATTTCCACATACATGTGTACACACCATACCCCATACCAATGCTTTCCATACTTCAAAGAATCATTTATACATACAAAAAAAAATGTAGTAGAAGAAAAAAAAAAGTTTTGTAGACTCAAGCTGTTTTCAGTTTTATATATTCGATTGTTTTGTCTCATTTGATAGAACAAACATATCTTTAGTAAATTTAAGTGCAATGCACTTTATACAGACGACGAGACGACGACACCAAATACAGTGGGCTAAATAATAGATTTATCAATAGACATAACATACACACACAGAGCTAGGCAGGTGCTCTGACATTGTTAAAGCAAAACCAATATGGTTTCAGATAGAAAACTTTTCACGCCTATGCAAGTGTTTCAATGAACACGACCAATTATTATCGCTTTTTGCACCTGACTGGTATAAAAGAAAACCAATGATATTGACCTCCGCCAGGATTGTCGAAATTTGATATATTTTGCACGTAGGTACATATTTGACTAGTTCTTAATCTAGAAAATAGGGTCTGATATTTGTTATTGATTTATCCGGTAATTGGTATAAACTACTTTAACGTGTAATAAATTACAGAAACAGTACGTTAACATAACGGGTTCACGAGTTGTGGTAGTTTGAAATCGTTATAGCAAAACCAATATGGTTTCAGATGGAAAACTTTTGACGCCTATTCAAGTGGTTCAATGGAAACGACCAACTATTATCGCTTTGTTCACCCGACTGGTATAAAAGGAAACCAACGATGTTAACCTACCTCCGCCAGGATTGTCGAAATTTGATATATTTTGCACTTAAATATTTGACTATTTCTTAATCTGGAAGTGTTTCAATGGAAACGAACAATTGTTATCGCTTTGTGCACCCGACTGGTATAAAAGGAAACCAACGAAATGTACCTAGGTCAGGATCGAAATTTGATATACTTTGCACGGTAATATTTGACTACTTCTTAATCTAGTAAAATAGGGTTTGATATTTGTTATTGATTTATTCGGTAATTGGTATAAACTACTTTAACGCCAAGTTAATTACAGAAACAGTACTTTTACTTAATGGGCTCCCGAGTCGTGGTGCTTTGAAATCGTTAAAGTAAAACCAATATGGTTACAGATAGAAAACTTTTTACGCCTATTCAAGTGGTTCAATGGGAACGACCAACTATTATCGCTTTGTTCAGCCGACTGGTATAAAAGGAAACCAACGATATTAACCTACCTCCGCCAGGATTGTCGAAATTTGATATATTTTCCACTTAAATATTTGACTATTTCTTAATCTGGAAGTGTTTCAATGGAAACGAACAATTGTTATCGCTTTGTGCACCCGACTGGTATAAAAGGAAACCAACGAAATGTACCTAGGTCAGGATCGAAATTTGATATACTTTGCACGGTAATATTTGACTACTTCTTAATCTAGTAAAATAGGGTTTGATATTTGTTATTTATTTATCCGGTAATTGGTATAAGCTACTTTATCGCCAAGTTAATTACAGAAACAGTACTTTTACTTAATGGGCTCCCGAGTCGTGGTGCTTTGAAATCGTTAAAGTAAAACCAATATGGTTACAGATAGAAAACTTTTTACGCCTATTCAAGTGGTTTAATGGAAACGAACAATTATTATCGCTTTTTGCACTCGACTGGTATAAATAAAACCAACAATATCTACCTGCACCAGGATTGTCGAATTTTAATATATTTTGCACGTAAATATTTGACTATGTATTTCTTAATCTAGAAAATAAGGTTTGATATTTGTTATTTATTTATCCGGTAATTGGTATAAACTACTTTAACGCGCAGTTAATTACAGAAAAACTACTTTTACTTAACGGGCTCCCGAGCCGTCGAAGATCTCAGTCTATGATATGGCAGCCGTCAATCTCCCTCGATCCTGATCACCCTGCTTTTTGCCATTCACGGTCAAGTACGACCAATTACTTATGCTCTGTGTGACCGATTGGTATAAAAAGAAACTAACTGGAGGTGAAATAAAAGTATGCTTTTTATGTATTGATAAAATGGTGATTAGGGATCGATAGGTACTTTTCAATTGTATGTATATTTAGCTGCTGGTTTGGTTGGTATAAACTGGTCTAACGCACAGTAAGTATATTACGAAAATCGTAGCTTGAAAAACTCTCCATGATGAAACGCTTAAATACAAATTTTATTTAAAATATTTCTTAGATGGTTTTCGAAGAATCCTTAGGTATTAAATTTGTGTCTCCCTAGACATTTTTTTTTTAATTTCGTCCAACTTTGTCTGTCTTTATTGATAAACTTTCCTACTGTACAATGCATGTAAATTCTTTTGAAACCTTCTGGTTGCTTGCACTTAGTAGTAGGTACCTCTGTAATGGTAAAAAAAAAACCGGGATTCGTTATGGCACGTTCTTTGCCTTTATCGGCGAACCAATCTAAGAGCTTAGTAAACAGGTGTGCGGTAATATCACACAAATTCCTTGACCCCTTCGATTTTATTTTTGTTGTTTTTGTTTGAAATTGAACACATTTGCTTTGCTTGTGGGCTTTTGTATAAATAAGTCAGGTAAAGTAATATTGATGTAATGATTGTCGTCATCATTCATTCAAAACTCCAGAAACGAATATGAAAGAAAACGCAACACATACTTGGTAAGGGATATGTGCATCACCATGACTACCAATCGACCAAATGAAGAGTCGCAACAAATTTTTGGACATAGATAAATTTAATTTAATAATTGATAGGGTGACATTTGAAGTACGATAGAATGTGTACTTACATATGTAGTTGAATTAAAAGGGTTCATAATATACTAGCACTTAAAAAATTTCATCAATGACAAATATTTACGTCAAATCCTGCCTGAGAAAATTGCAAGTTTTTATCAAGTTTAGCCAACGCCCTTTAGAAGCTTCCGTAGGGGTTATCCAGACGAGGAAAACTTGTCGAATACTCGCGAGGCCCTCGCTAGTGAAAACTTGTTGGGTAAGTCTTGTTATTCCATCAGAAATACTCCCTATGTATAACTATACTCTTTATATTTTTGTTTTGACATAAAGGGCAAGGACCTAGAGAATCTCGGTTGATACCCGTGCTAGACACTTATTAGCATCAATGTAAAAATTTAAAGGGCCTAGTTTAAAACTAGATTGTTTTTCCAGGTGGGATATAAAGCCTCAATTGGTAGTTGAAAGGTATTACAGGTTTTTTTCGTCGAACGAAATGTATGTGTTATACCCGTAACACTTCGACTATTACCTTGTTGCGGCAAGGTTTAGAGCTCGATTACTACGAGCCGCCCTCGACGTTGGTCGACTTAGCAAAACACAATAGATTGCCAACCACCTCCGAAGAAAAACCCGTGGTATGATGATGAATGCGTACAGCTGAAAATTATAACGCGAAAATGCTGCAGCCGAGAACAAAAGCAGCGATAGAGGGGTATCGAGCAAGGAGAAGAGAGGAGAAGAAGACGTAGAAAGAAAGAAAAGGGCAGCCTCCCAGCTCAAGGAGATCGAAGAGTCTCGCGAACGAAATAACACCTGGAAGCTTTATAAAAAAAGCCAAGCAAACATTTGCTGACTTTTAAACCAGAGCGCAGGTTCTTTCAAATATCGAAGGTAACCTGGTCACCGAAGAACAGGAAAAATTAGATGTATTCAAGCAGCATTTCCAGGAGCTGCTGAATGAGCATCAGGTAGAGTGAGAAATCGGACAAGAAGCAAAGCCAACTCCAGTCAATAAAGACCCAGTACCACCATCCAGGATAGAAAGGTAAAGAAGCTCAAGAACAACAAGGCCCCTGGATCTGATTCTTTACCAGCGGAGCTCTTCACGCACGGAGAGGATGTGTTGAAAGGGTGCATGCATCAACTCATCAATCAAGTTTGGGTGGAAGGAAGCATGCTCGATGACAAAAAAGGCAATTCTATGTCCTGCAAGATCTATCGATGCATATCCCTGATAAACGTCATACACACACGATCTTATCCAACGTACTGTGCGAGTATCTTAAGCCGTATTGCAACACAATAATCGGCAAGTACCAGTGTGACTTCCGGCCAGACAGATCGACTATAGACCAAATATTGACTCTCAGGAAAATTCTCGAAAGGACTCCTACGGATTTCAATTCGAGACTCACCATCTTTTGATCGATTTTAAAGCCGCATATGATAGCATTTATCGTCAGGAGCTCTATATGGCGATAGATGAACTTGGGATCCCGAGAAAACTGATTCAGTTGTGTTGTGTGAAATTGGAAACTACGCGATGCCATGTGAAACTAGGGAAAAGCTCTTCCGAACTATTCCAAACATGCAAAGGGTCTCAGCAAGGAGAGGCGCTATCATGTGATGAGCAAATAGCGCGAAGGGCAGGTGTAAATATTGAAGGCACTTGTTCCAACATATCTGTCCAACTTCTATGGTATGCCGATGCTATCGAAATCATCGATCACTGGGCCGTTATAGAGGTTTTCACGGCTATTGAAGAACAGGCGAAAGTTGTTGGTCTTTAAGTAAACGAGGGCAAGACCAAATACATGCTATCAACAAACAATGACAAATCTATCAACCGACTAGGACGAACGTCACTGTCGATAGCAACAGCTTAGAAGCAGTTTAAGGAGTTCATCTATGTACCTCGGAGTGAACATTAATTCCACGAGTGACATCTTAGCGGAGAACCAACGAAGAAATACCCTAGCAAACTGATGCTACTTCGGTTTGGAGCAACAGATGGAGAATAAGCTTTACGTGCACACCAGCCAAATAAGGCTTTATTGCACGCCAAGCCTCCTCGGACAGGGGTTAGCTTTAGTGCCAACCATCACCGTAAACTTCCATCTCATTCCGTGGGTAAACACATAGAGTCGTATAGGGGGTTCTTAAACAGGCAAAGAAATAGCACCCCCCATCCGTCCATGCACCACCAAAGGAACAGACTTTGTCAACTTCCTAATGTGTTTACCCTGCAGAAGTAAACTCACCTAGTGAGGATTATTCCTATCCAATCGATGCAGAGACCTTTAACATCGACTGATCGTGAATTTGATCACAACCAGCAGCCATTGCGACACACCCTTAAAGGTGCCAACCCATACCACAAGCATGGGGCTATAATTAAAGGGTAAAAATCTTGTGGTCCCGCAGTCCAGTGAAGGTGAACGTTATTTCTTAGAATTATGAATATTAATGTATCCAATAACTCAACATGCGCATTATTCATATTCATTATAGAATGCAGTTTAGAAATATCTTTGCTTATGTACTTATTGTACCTGCAGAAGCAGGGACGATAGATAACCCTAGGTTCGTGTATAAAAAGAAAAAATCAAAGGCTGGGGGTAGTTCTGCTTATACCAAACCTGCTGTCCTACTGTTTTTCACCGCGACTATTTCATAAAGAGAGGTTGTAAGTGGGTTGTCTCGGCATAGATAGTATAGATTGTCTCATTCATTCGAAAACTCGTAATGTTCTGGGTATAATAACTTCATACACAACCAACAAACTTCCAGTCCAAACTACGTAGGTACGTTGCCCAGGTGCCACCTCGGGGAGGTATACAGTTCGGCAATATGAGACACCTATGATGATTAGACTAAATTGCTCTTTCCTAAGAAAGATCCAACCAGTGCCAAACATCAATGTAGTATCCCAGTTCGGCACCTGTTTTTGAGCAACAGATGAGTTCAAAGCTGCGGACACGAAAGACGAAGTGCACGTTCTATAAAATCCTAATACTGTCAGTTCTGCGTTATGGCGCCTCGCCGAGTGTTGGGCGATAAGCAAAAAGGGAGAGCTGATACTGGGCTCCTTCGAAAAAATGTTCTTCTACGGATAAAATAAATAAATTGGGTGGCGCAACAGCTCGTGGAGAACCAGGGCCTAGTGACTTACAACTCTCAACTATTCTGAGCAAAGTTTGATCAGAGTTCTCTGATATAATTTTGAAACACATCTGAGCACTGAGCTGTCATACGATTGCGAAGCGTTCAAATCAATAAAAAAAGTAATGACTTCTAATTTGCATCTTACAGCTGGCCAATTAAAAACTCGAAAAGTTCAAATTTGTCAACTGAAATTGATTTGTTGAACGAGCCCATTTGAAACTGAGTGAAAAAATTAGTGAAGTTGGCTGCTCTCAGCTATTTCTTCCATTTTCTTGGTCTTTTTCTGAGGTCATGGTGCAGACTCTGAGCTAGCTCTGATTTAAAAAAGAAACACAAGTTGACCGCTCTGATTGCTTTGAGCTTAAAAACAAACACAGATCTTTTTTTGACAGCTGAATGCTATGCTCGGAGCTAAAACAGAAAAGGCCTAATATCAAGTCAAGTGTAGGTACTTGTGTCAGAATATCAGCTGATTATATTTTGTCACTGAATAGAAAGCTGAACTTTATTTGTTTGTGATTTGTTCACATTCGTTTTAATATAGAAAAACTATATAAGTATTGGAAGAGATTTGTTAATTTTATTTGGTTTTCCAATACCAAAATCAAATACCTACCTAGTCTTGAAAAACTTTTTTCCAAAAAGCTAATTTATTACAATTCACAAAGAGTTTATGGGTGATTCTCTGTTAAAAGCTCCTTTTAAGCATCCAAAATGTCCCCTACCTTAATTTAAGAAAAAAGTGATGCACGTTTAATGCTTGTTATAAATTAAACTATAACTGATAATTAAAAAGTCAGGCCACTTGATTTTAAGCGTTTTTAAGGATTTTGTCTTGCTACGGAAATGACGCCTTTATTATGGAAATGATGGTCTGGTACCGAAATTACATTTTCTGCTAAAATAAAGCAGATAACAATTTTTTTTTTGTTAAAATTAATAAGTTGACAGGTACCTACTCAAAATCAATTAAATATAAAATTGAGTATCTTTGTTCTTATAAAAAATGCTCGTATCTGTAAATGGTTAGGTATTTGCATCCTAGGGGATTTGTATCCCCATTTATGAAATGCATCAATTTCAACCTTCTGAAACAAGTACATTTGAAATAAGATAAAGGAATTTGTGGGGATGTGTCCACTTGAAGGTAATAGTTTACTTCATGGGCGTAGGCAGGATGTCGAATCAGATGGGGAGGGGGTGGTGGTACAGAATTATTCAAAATTTTGTAGGTATTAGTATAGAAATTTAGCTTTGAGGTACATCTTTTTAGATTTTATATACCTACAAATGATGCATTGAAAAGAAGGCAAATTGTATGAAATACTAACTCCCCTAAATTTTAAAAAAGTATATTTAAGCCACAAAATAAGCGGCATTGGAGTGAAATTTAAAATCATACTGCTTTTTTTCAAATGCAAAAACTGACACCATCAGTCCAAAAAGAGTACTAGGGACAATCGAAACCCGTTCTAATGTCCGGTCACACGAAGACGCCATTAATGATTGAAACTTAGAAAAACGGATAACCGATGACCTGACCAGTGGACTGAATTGGAGGTGAAGATACTGCACCAATTCTTTACCTCCACCGCGATGTTGTGCCAAAATTCGGGAATTTTTCGATCCTTAAAGGATTCCAAACTCACACTTGCAATAATCAACGCAGAAATCACTTGAAGTCAAGATATGCCATGGAAGCGTTTGGAAGCAGAAGGGGTAAAATTAAGTTACATTCTTACATCCTGCCAACTTGATCGTTTTTAATCAGAAATAAGCTAACAGTGGTTATGACGAAGTATTGTTTCCTGTATTTTAAGAATTGGGGCTACGGAAGATAACTATATTATAATTGCATATAGTGGCGAAAAGAATATTAATCTTTTCTTCCTTACTCCCCATTGTAGCACAAAACAAAGATCATTTTGATATCTTTGTTTTGTGTAAAGTATAAAAGATCTGATCATAGGCCACATATACCTACAAGATCTTGCTGTACACGATTTTGTTTTGGATCTAAGGCCCATCATTGTCCTCAAAGTGTTTTAATTATGTACTGTAATGTAAAAAATGGAGAATTTGTAACTAATCCATGATTTTTTAAAGGAAAAATACTCTGAAGTCATTACCATAACAACTCGTCATTACCGTAATTCAGAGACAGGGCACGGAAATAACGCTACGGAAATGACGAAAATCGATGTTTTTTAACTTTTTAGACTTGAAAAAAAGAATGTATATTTTTCGAATTCAGTATGAATCATTCCGCAGCAAAATACCACAAAACTGTAACAAAATAATTTTGTTTTACTCTCAAGTAACAAAATTATACCCACTTACGGTAATGACGTAATTGATGGAATACGTGATGAATTCAACCACTCACTTGAAAATTACAATCGAAATTGATTTCTAATCTAATGTTTTGAATATATATCAAAGAAAACTTGGTTGAATTTCTTAATTTAGTTTGAGTTCTATAAACTGCTGGCTCTTAATTTCAATATAAAAGCATTTACTTTTGGAATCTAATCAGAATTCATTTTATTTATTTAAAAGTTCTAAAAAAATCACTTTTTCTGTGCTGAAACGAGGAGGAGACACGTTACGGAAATGACGTTTAGGCCTTAAATATTTTTTTTTTTCTAATTAATTAATTCCAATTATTAAAATTTAAGAAGTGGGCCAGTTAGATACATTCCTTTCGCTATTATTAACTGTAAAATATTTTTAATTTTCTCATGTTTTTAACCATTTTTGGCCGGGGCCACGAAAAGGAGCTTTTAGTGGAGAATCACCCTTATGCCTTTTGTGAGGTATTTTTTAGATAAAAATAATATCGGTACTTTCTTCACGATTAACTGAAGGCTAAGGTTTGAAGTAAGGTTCCTAGTTTGACATTTCAAAAAAGACCTAGTTTCCTTGGTAAAATTTGAGTTCAATGGGAGCAAGTGACTGAATATCAAGTCTCTTGGGTGGTCTGAACGTACCCAATTTTACGCAAATGACTCGACTTTTTATGTCGTTAGCTCTCGGTTAGACGGTGTACACATTGGACTGACTCCTCCGACTTTTTCTGACGTCACTGTACTTTATTTCACTACCACTTCATGGTGAGAAAGAGATGGCAAAGTCAGGCCGAAATTTTTAAAATTGTTTGAAAATGTATGGATTTTTTGTTTGACGTTTTATTTTGTGACAACTGCTTTCTATCTCTGTACTTTTTTTTAGCAAAAAAAATACAATTGTGTAGAATTTTCATTTGAAAATATTTTAAATAAATGAAATTAAAGTTTTGGAACGACAAAAAATAAGTTACCTAATCCCTCAACGAGCTCAGATTTGTGTTTTCTTTAAACGACTTCTCAACGTCAAAGTGAGTCTGTTGTGTAAACATTAGTTTGTGTCTGAACAAAAGAAGTTGAATGAATGTCAAAATAAGTCGGAGGAGTCAGTCCAATGTGAACACCGTCATATGATCATTGTTCAGTCGCCAGGCAGGCTTCAATGTCAAAAGTTTTTGGGACAACAACGCCTACCTCGGATGGAAAGCTAAGCAAATGAATTGTGAAAACAAAATAATCTGGACTTTTGTCAATGCTGCCAAAAATTCTAAATTTTATTTGGAAATTCTAGAACTTCAATATTTCGAGATCTTAAAGTAGGTATCATAGTAGGTATACATGCTCTAAATCTCGAAAACTATTTTACATTTAACGCACTTTACCACTAATTCCTACGTTCGCTAAAATTTCTGGCACCTCGCTTTTGCTTAAAAAAAATCATTGATTTAGTAATAAGGTAGGTAAAGTTTCGGAAAATGGGATCTCACAATTTGTTTCTTTTTATCCAATTTAAATTTGTTTTTTTATAAGGAAAACTGAGAAATTTTATTACTGTGACTTTTCATGATTTTGAGAAAGCAGAGATTAAATTTTTCTTAACTATTTACCAACCACCAGTTTTGCCTAGCAACGGCTTAAACAACATTCATGAATATGCCCCAATTTGTTTAAAACTCTTTGCTAAATTTATAGGTCTCTTAAAAGCACTCGATGTTAGACAATTATAAAATATTCAATAGATATCATGTCACGCTAATTTGGATAAAATTAAGGTAAATTCACATAGGTAACAGTTAAAATATTCATATAATAGTTAAAAAAAAACCTGTAGCTATTAAAAATAAAAAAAATACGAAATGAATAAAACACCAAATTCAATTCCTATTTCAATTAGTTTTTTGTTTATTCTTTTTGAATACCTACTCTGAATAAACTGGAACAATTAAAATCTATATTACATATTCAAGTGGCCTTTATCGCTTTATCATCAATAATGATCTCGTTAAGAGAATAGATTTGCATTAACAAGTTCGTCATCGTTGTCAATGAGTAAAATAACTCACGTTGAGTTTTATGACTTTTTTGTGGTTATTTTTTTTTTTTTTTTGATATAATTATACTAAGACTATTTGAATATTGGTTACCTCAAGAGTTCAAGTAGGGTTCTGAATTTACATTAACAAGTAAAAAGATGGAAATCTGGACAAAATTCAGATGAAAAACAAAATACACCTAGTATACCTACCTATACCTATTTATATAGATCACTTGTCTTAGTTTCAGTCGTTTATGTAAATTTTTTTCAAATAAAATTGAATATTTTTGGCTTTGGGAAAATCTTATCAATCAATTTCTACCGTGGTTTAGTTTGAAAATATGAAAAACATGCTAAGGCAATTGGAATATTTTTTACTATAGGCCTGATTGGACTTAACGTTGAACTTATTTTGCATATAATTATGCATGTACACACAATTCATGTCAATTGTTTCAACCTTTTTTATACAAAGGCACAAAAGACAGTGATTGATGACCAATCAAATAATTTTATGAACAAGAGCACAATTTCGTAACCTTCTTCTCAATTCATCTATAGTAAAAAATGAAAATGTGTATCTGGTAGTAAATATAGGTATATGTATTAGATTGGAAATCTTTTCATAAAACACTCATAAATGCCAGCGTTTTAAACCTAAAACCGAAATTTAACACTATTCACTTACATATGCGCCTTTCGCTTCCAAAAAAAAAACAGGGAAAATTGAAACCATTTATGATCACAATGAATCAATCGATAGAAAATATTTGTAATTTGAATTTGAAGATTTCAGAGAAAATATTATTTAATGTTTTAATGTAGGTACCTACCTATACATATTACGGGAATAGATTTTTTGTCAAAAATTGATCAACTGTCAAAAGAGATTTATAATTTGTTTAAGAAATGTTTAAGAAATACCTATGTATGTGCATTAAGGTGGTCGTTTTAATGGTTTTTTTTCAGTTTTAATATTTGGATGGGCCTAAATCAGCTCTAAGTGAAGAAAAAAAATTCCCAAATTTTTTCAGATTTTTATTTTCATCCCATTTTTATACAGCGACTATGTAGGGGTTGATTAAATGTCCCCTTTTTTTTAGAGAGTTCGCGAAAAATCTGCCAAAAAATTCAGAGCATGTATGTGAGAATTAGACAAAAAAAAATCCTACTGGAGGGGACGGGAGGGGCAATTTAATAAAATAATTGCATAAAATAGAAAAAAATAATTAAAATATAACGGCAACACTTGCAGTAATGTTTGTAGCTTTTTGGAAAGCCAGAAGTCCATTTTAATTATTAAATAAAGTTCTTTTCTGTTTTCAAACACATGATTAAAAAAAAAATAACTTTTCTTCAAAATGTTGATTTTGAAACAAGTTTTTGCCAAAACTGTTCATCAACAAAAACTTAGGTAATTTAAAAGCAAGCCATAAAAATGGACTTCTGGCGAATTTATACAAAATAAAATGCGCGACTGGACTTAAGAACTTTAAGTAATTATAGAAAAAGTATAAAAAGCATTTAAATCGTTCTTTAAATTGTATAAACAGTCTGATAAATAACTTTAAGAGCTCAAAAACAAGTACCTATGCCATTTGATTACTTGAAAAAATATGAATATGTATATGTAAAAAAAAATTAAAATCGTTGGAGCCGTTTTCTTAAAAATTAATTTTTTATATATAAAATGTTTGTTACATTTTTCAAAAAAAAATTTGGTATGCCAATTCTGCCGTGTTAAGAAGAAAGAACGTAAGTGTATTTTTGACATTTCGAGATAAACGCGTTTTTCTGTTTTTATCTCTATCTCTTTTGTTTTGTTGTTGAGTGCTTTTCTGTTGTATTTATAAGTGAATCATTTTTTTTTGCCTTGATTATTTACCAGATGTACTAATGCTTGTATGGTAGTCACTTTTTTTTCTTAAATTGAGTGCTAAAACGTCAATTTTTCCTTCAAAAGCATGGTTCTTTGAACGAACGTCATTTTTCTTAAACTTTTCAAGCCATTACAAAAGCAAATAAGGGCTTTTATTTTTAAAGAATAAAATAGCAGACATATCAAAGATGTCAACACTGGCCCTAACTCAAAACAGCCAAAATGTCAGTTCCGTTTTTTCTTCTTAACACGGCAGAATTTTAAGTATATATTAATATACATTTAAAACTGAAATTTCAAAATACCAAATTCATCAACCCGTTTTTGAAATATAGAATTTTCAAAAAAAAATTTAAATCTTTTTGTTTAAATCCAAAATTTATTTTTTCAAAAGTTTTGGTATGCAGTATTATTTTTATTCTAACAAAGCTTTTGTGTCAAAAATTTTATTGAAATCGGATGAGCGGTTAATGAGAAACCAAAAATCAAAAAAAAACGTTATATGGCAGGTACCGTTAGTAAATGTTTTTGGTGATTTTGTTTCTTACTAAAAGATACATTATATCTACAATAATACACTGATTTTTTTTTATCAAAATCGTTGGAGCCATTTTTGAGATAACCCTGAGGCCACACGAGCAAGTACTTGCAAGCAAGTTGGCTACATACACTGCCTGTCAATTTCGTATTTTGCATTCCACTTGCCTCCCACTTGCTTTCCACTTGCATTCCACTTGCTTGTCTCCCAACTTGCTTCTCAACTTGCTTCACTACTGGCTTCAAAACTGCATGCCAGTTGATAAGCAAGTTGCTTGGGTTTGTTTGTGTTAGTAAACAAATTTGTATGCATTGCAACTTGCTTGCAAGTACTTGCTCGTGTGGCCTCGGGGTTAATAAGCTTTTCCTTAACGGTTGCATGGCAAGTACCGTTATTTTTTGAGCTAAAAAATTTTAATTTCCCCTCTGGAGAGTTAAAAAAAAACCTTAAGTTCAAAATTTGAAGAAAATCGCTTCAGTGGTTTAGGCTGTAGGTTGAGGTACGGACAGACAGACAGACAGACAGAATTGTGCCACCCACTTTTTTCGTGTTCTCTATCATCGTAATGTCATGATTGATTGTTATCTCGAATTTTTTTTTTTGCACGAATCTAAAACTTGCCCTATAGTTACAGTGACCATCCGTCCTCTTTTTTTTCGGAAACCTGTCCTCTATATTTTATTTTATTAAAGAGGACAGAAAATTGTCCTCCTTTTACTAAATTGTCCTCCAAATGTCCTCCTTTTATCTTTCAAACCATTTTTCTAAGATTGAAACCATATCAAGTATCTACTTTTTTCATTACTTAACTAATTGAACATATTACTTTATGACAGCAATAGTTTGAATCTAAACGCTTTTTCCATGTACTAGAATTTGTAAAAGATCTAGAAATAAATAGTGACGAATTATTTGGCTACATTTGTTTAGTCAAACGTTACGTCAATGAAGAACAAATTAAAAAATTATCAATTGGTTACCAAATAAGAAAATATAAAAGAAAAGAATTAAACACTGTTTTAGCCCTATTTATAAAACGTGCTCGTATATCTTCTAATTCACAATTGAACTAGAAATCTGTTCAAATTTTAACTACCTAACTTAACTTTTGATCAGAATTTTAGAATTTTACTAATATGTATAAATTTTGTAACAATAAAGATAAAAGCTGCTAATCTACGTTAAGTTCTATATCTTACCGGAAATCTAGAATCTAGTACAAACAACAAGAATTCTGATGGTACCAAAGAGTATTTATTAAAGTGCACATATTTGGGGTTGTAAATATACCTAGTTTTTGTCACCACGCACAGTGCGGAATTTTGACCTGAAACGTGGCCATAAATCAATTTTCTCAATTTTTCCTCCCAGGATTAAGCTTGTGTGTCATAATAGGTAGATAACCAGGCTACTGTTTAGTGAAGTCTATCTATAAATTGGTCACCCCCGTTCGCGACACCATCAGTTGCAACTAGCACTAATTGAGTAAGCACGAATTTTTCTGCGATTTAAAAAAAAAAGTGTATTTTCGGCGTGTTTTTTTTAGTCTTAAAAGTGATTCTAGTGAAAAAATTTGATATGGATATTGTGAATCAAGGTATTTATAGTATTTTAAGCTAAAATTTATTTGTTTATTCAGCTTAATTTTTTCATATCGATGAGTTAAAGTATTCACTTAAAAAATTTGTACTTTTTTCACTGTTTTTTCAAAACATTAGTGTTTTTGAAATAGCGCAACACGCCACAACATAGTATATCATATATTTTATTAAACTGTTGGATATGTAGAACAATCTTTGCTTTCCAAACCATTCACAAGTTTTCATCTAAGAAAAAACAGAGCCTTTGAAAAAACTGCTTTAAATCGACCCTTAATAATAGATTTTTTATATTATTCCAGATGACTTTAATTCCAGCTTGTCTATGACCAGAAAACAGCTCCATGAGTTGGTTAGAGGAAGCTCACAGAGGCACCTTAACGATAAACTTGAAGATTTGGATAAAAAACTTATGGATATAACAAAGTGTCCCCCAGAGAAAATTGATGAACTTCGAAAAATTACCAAGGCATTCAAACCAAATTATAAACGAAGATGGCAACTCTGTAATAGCACAGAAAGGCGTTTCTTGAATATGAATGAAGAGTGGCTAAGTGAAGAAATAACACTGCCTGTTGGCATACTTCCCGGAAGGTCTCAAGGTCGCCCAATCAAAAAATTCGGGGAATCAAGTGACCGAACAAAACGTCGAAAAACAGTGGAACTTCGAAAAAATGTGTCTATTGATGAACTGACATACGCGGCACAGATGAGTCAAAGAGTGGCGGGAAAAACTGATATAGCCAAAGTGATGCAGGTTGTGACCAAAACTCCAACCAGGGCTATGAAGTTTCGGAAAGCAGCAGCGATTGGCAGTAAAGCCCTGAAAACGAAGAAACACACACCTGAAAACGCTTTGAGGATATTCGTCGAAGCTAATTTAACTGCAAGTCAATACGAAGTGATTCATCTGGCCAATAAAGATATTATATCCATGCTATACCTACGTGTACCAAGAAGAAGCAGCTTCCATTACAAGCGTGGATTTATCATTAATTGATAAATTCAAAATTATATTAGAAGTGATATCCTCTGGTTATGAGATAGATCTTAAAAAATTCGAAAAGTTCACGATGGATACTGCTTAATACTATGTAAACTTGTATCCATGGCAGCCTATGTCTCCAACAGTGCATAAGATTTTAATTCATTACGCTAGTGTCATATCCCATGCATTGTTGCCAATCGGCCAGTTGTCCGAAAAAGCTGCAGAAGCTAGAAATAAGCATTTCCGCCAATACAGGGAACACTTTTCACGAAAATTCTTCAGGACGGCATGCAACGAGGATGTGATTAACCGGCTTCTATTGACGTCAGACCCTTATCTCAGTAGTTTAAGGACCAAAAGTAAGATAAAAAGCAGTCGTTTTCAAAGGAGGCTCTCGAATTTTTGACTGTTAATAACAATGATGATGATGATGAAGATGGTGATGATGGTAATAATGATGATGATGGTGATGATGATGTTTTTGAAGATGTTCATGATGATGTTAATAATGAAAGATGAAGAATAAATAATAAAATAAAAACTGGAAAATTAAATTAATCCAGGTCGTTTTTTTTTATTACCTACTTGCCAATAAGACAAAAGTTGAGGATGGAAAAACAAAATAGATTAATCTGTTTATTGAGTAATTGATCTGTAATCACATAATATACAACTAATCCACATCTCAAATTTTGGATTTAAAGGGAAAATTTCCAGTTGTAAATCCACTCATAAAAAAAACGAAAAAAGGGGATTTCAGGGAAAAAAGTATCTTTCAGTATTTTTCTAATTTCTTAGAAACTATTATATTTATTGAAATAAGGTTTTTACTATTTGACTAAAAGTTTATTGGGCCATTGAATATTGGAAAAAAAATGTCCTTCACATTGCAAAATTTTATAAAAAATCAATTAAAAACAAAAAAAAAGATTTTTTTCTAAAATTCATCTTTAAAACTTAATTTCTCAAAAACTATTTAATGAAACGACTCAAATCAAAAGACAAAATAAAGAATAAAAAAGTTATAGCACAGCATTGTACGTGCTTTTTTGGATTTTTAATATTTTTTTTCTCCTGGCTAATCGGGAGGTAAATGGGTAAGCACTTAAGTGGGTTTTACTGTACATAAAAAACAAAAATTTATCCTTCCAAATAACTAAAAAGTACCAATTTGATGTGAAAAATGTGCTCAAATATTTTTGGCCAGGTTTTCGACCAAATTACCGCACTGTGCCACGGTCTGTTTCCTTTCATAATTATAATTCGTTCTTAAATTTTAGAACGTTTTTGAAAAGTTGTGTTCTTTTTTGCCCTTGAAAAAATGGTCACCGTACCTATAGTACCTATATCGCAAGTAAAAAGGGGAAATTTAATTTACCCTACCCCTACAGCGACTATAGAGGATGAAAATAAAAATCTGAAAAAATAGGGAATTTTTTCTTCATTTAGAGCCGATTTGGGCCCATCCGGGATGACGTTTTTTTTAACGACCAGCCTAATGTGCATATAGGTATATAGAAACATGTAAAATTATTTGAAAATAAGCACCTGTGGCTTTGAATACTATTTTAAGATGTTAGGTTAACCTTTATCCTTACATTTGCAAATTAAGCTGTCAAAACAATTTGTATTTTCTGTTAAAAGATCCCCTCTTCCTTCCTGGAAAAATAATCTAGTTTTGTAACGAGGCTTCGTCAGTTGTGTCACCTTTTGCCCTGAGCAGCAAAATAAAACAAGAAAAAGTTTTCCCATACACTAACTGCTGGGTTTGTATTAATTCACAATACAGTTGTGCAATATTGAAAATAAATAACTATGTAGGTACATGCTTTAATTATTGTTCATACCATTGTATGATGGGTATAACCTCGTGACATGATGGTTAGTGTTTAGGATTGTCATGCCGAAGGTGTGGGTTCGATTCCCAGCCGTGCCACCTAAAACTGAAATGTTTTATCCGAGGTACTGCCTCTTGCGAGGAACTGACAAATCCTCCAAGAGTATACTTGTCATGAAAAAGTGCTTCTCATTTAGCCGTTCGGACTCGGCAAAAAACTGTAGGTCCCCTCCATTCCTGCCAACAACACGCACAAAGGAATGGTTGAGAGTTGTTAGTCACAAAGCCCTGGGGGGTCATTCCGTATTTCGATTATCGCCAGACGATATCGTTTAGACGATAGTCTTGCTTTCCGTAACTTTGAAAATGACTATCGACTTGGCGATCTCGTTTTGGCGATGAATTATTTGCTCTACGTAAGTCAATAATCGTCAAAACGCTATCGTCAAAACGATAGAGCTTAGACGATAGCTAAAGAGGTATCGTCTTGTAATTATTTGAGTGTTTTAAAAGTGATAAATGCTTTTTTGTTGATTTTTAACCATTGTTTTTTCAATAATATGAAAACGAAACAATTATTGAATAATTATGGCATATACATATCTGTGGTGTTTGGTAGAAACATGATAACTCCATTTTAAAATTTGCGTCTTTGCGTCCACTTTACATCGACCTACAACCTAAACGGGTGAACCGATTTTCTTCAAATTTGAAACATAATTTTTCAAAGGTTATGTTCATAAGTATTCCAAATTTGAAGAAAATCTGTGGCCTCGTTTACACTCTAGCTTGATTTAAAGTGGGCGTAAAGACGCTAATTTTAAAATGGAGTTATCAGGTTTCTACCAAACACCACAGATATGTACACTCCTCGTCAACTGAATACGCACAAACATTTTTGAATATATTTTATCCATTTTTTCCAAACAGTGATTATGCCATCTGTTGATGGTAAAAATTTTCGTAACATATAAATAACAGAATTTCAAAGTTTTATCCAAAAATAACCGTGAGTTTTTCCTTCAACCACTTCCAAAGTGTAACTTATGCAAAGTAGAAGTTTTTTTTTGAGTCAACTGAATAGGTACAAAAATTAAAATTGGTATTGGAATGGAATGAAACAAGTTTTTGTTTAAGTTTAGTAGTGGGTACTTCCACCTTTATTTTTAACTACTTCGTAAATTCGATCCGGCATGGAATCGTATAGCTTTTTAATGTAATTTAACGAAATTTCGCTCCACGCTAATTTGATTGCAGAAATTAAGGTTTCTTTGTCTTCGAACTGACGACCACCCTCATAAACTTTGCGTACTAACCATCCCCAGACATTTTCTATGATGTTTAGATCAGGTGAGTACGGCGGCCATTGAAGCAACTGCACTTGTTGCTCCTCTATCCATGTTTTTATTATGCGCGCTGAGTAAATAGGCGCATTATCATGTTGGTAGGTCCAGTTTATGGGTCCAAAGATGTTAGAAAATTTAGGAAAATTTCTTTCCAAAATTACTTTATACCCAGCTGCTGTCATTCTTGATGTTACAACCTCGAGCTCAACTGTTCCATAATAACTGTCTGCTCCCCATATCATGACACCTCCTTCACGACTATGATGGCGCTTTAAAAATCTTTTTTCTTTTCTTAAGTCGTGAAAATAGAAGTTGAACCCATCAGGGCCATCGAAATTAAACTTTTTTTCATCTGAAAAAACCACGTGATACCATTCTTTTTTCCAACTCATGTGAAGTCTTGAAAAATCTAATCGCAACATTTTCCGTCTCTCGTCAAGTGGTTGTTTTTTCTTAAGTTTCATTCGTTTAAGATGGCTTGAGTTGTTGATTACTCTTAATACTGTTGAGCAACTTGCGTTTACGCCGACTTTTTGTTTTTTTTTTTTGCCACAGAATCAGAAGAATTTGATGCATATCTTAAAATTCTTCGTCTCTCAGCTGCTGTTGTGGCTGTTTTCTTACCTCCCTTCATGTTTTTGCCGTATGCATCTTTATTTTTCAAGTAAGAATAAACTACATTAAAACTTCGGCCAACTTTATCAGCTATTGCACGTCCAGTTAGGCCTTGGTCTCTAAGTAAATCGATTTTAGCTTTTTCAACACTGTTAAGACACGTAGATCTACCCATTTTTCTTAAAATTTGAAATCAAGAATTAAATTTTACTGAAAACACTAAAATCGTTAATTTAAACTGTCAAGCACTCCAAAAAACTTATAAACAACGAAGAAAATGGCGTTGTACCTATTCAGTTGACTAAAAAAAAAAACTCCTACTTTGCATATAAAACACTTTGCAAGTGGTTGAAGAAAAACTCACGGTTGTTTTTGGATAATTCTTTCGGAATTATCTGCTTAACATCTTAAGGGAATAGTTAGCATCAACAGATGGCATAATAACCATCACTGTTTGGAAAAAATGGATAAAGTATATTAAAAAATGTTTGTGCGTATTCAGTTGACGAGGAGTGTATATGGGTGATTCTCCACTAAAAGCTCCTTTTCGGGGCCCCGACCAAAAATGGTTAAAAAAATGAGAAGATTAAAAATATTTTACAGTTAATAATAGCGTAAGGAATGTTTCTAACTGGCCCACTTCTTAAATTTTAATAATTGGAAGTAATTAATAAGAAACAAAAACATTTCAGGCCTAAACGTCATTTCCGTAACGTGTCTCCTCCTCGTTTCAGCACAGAAAAAGTGATTTTTTTATAACTTTTAAATAAATAAAATTAATTCTGATTAGATTCCAGCATACAAATATTGTTGTTTAATATAATTGTCCTTAAAATAAAATTAATTAATTTATAACAATTAACTTAGAAACTTACAAACATGTGTCTCCAGGTATTTGGATCATTTCCGTAAAAAAAAAGTAAATGCTTTTAAATTGAAATTAAGAGCCAGCAGTTTATAGAATTCAACCTAAATGAAGAAATTCAACCAAGTTTTCTTTGAAATATATTCAAAACATTGGATTAGAAATCAATTTCGATTGTTATTTTCAAGTGAGTGGTTGAATTCGTCGCGTGTTCCATCAATTACGTCATTTCCGTAAGTGGGTGTAATTTTGTTACTTAAGAGTGAAACAAAATTATTTTGTTACAATTTTGTGGTATTTTGTTGCGGAATGATTCATACTAAATTCGAAAAATATACAGACTTTTTTTCAAGTCTAAAAAGTTAAAAAACATCGATTTTCGTCATTTCCGTAGCGTCATTTCCGTGCCCTGTCTCTGAATTACGGTAATGACGAGTTGTTACGGAAATGACTTCAGAGTATTTTTCCTTTTAAAAATCATGGATTAGTTACAAATTCTCCATTTTTTACATTACAGTACATAATAAAAACACTTTGAGGGCAATAATGGGCCTTACATCCAAAACAAAATCGTGCATAGCTAGATCTTGTAGTTATATGTGGTCTATGATCAGATCTTTTATACTTCACCATTTTGATATCATTGTTCTGTGCTACAATGGGGATTTAGGGAGACAAAATAAATATTCTTTTCGCCACTATATGCAATTATGATATAGTTTTCTTCCATAGGCCCAATTTTTAAAATAGGGAAACAATCCTTCGTCATTTGCACTGTTAGCTTATTTCTGACTAAAAACGGTTAAGTTGGTAGAATGTAAGAATGTTACTTAATATAACCCCTTCCGCTTCTTAACGCTTCATTGTCATATCTTGACTTCAAGTGATTTCAGCGTTGATCGTTGCAAGTGTGCGTTTGGAATCCTTTATGCACAACACCGCGTCGGGCAGTAGAATTGGTGGGGTAGATTCACCTCCACTTGCGTCCACTGGTCATCGGTTATCCGTTTTTCTTAGTTTCCATCATTAATGGCGTCTTGGTTGGTTTTGAATCAATATCCTTAGTACTCTTTTTTCGACTGATTGTGCCAGTTTGTGCACTTGAAACAAAGCAGTATGATCTTAAATTTTACCCTCCGATGCCGCTTATTTTGTTGCTTAAATATGCTTTTTAAACATTTATGGGAGGCTAGTATTTCATACAGTTTGCCTTCTTTTCAATGCATCCTTTATATAAAATCTACAAGCATGTATCTCAAAGCTAGATTTATATACTTATACCTATTAATTTTTGAATAAGTCTGCTTCCCCCCTCCCCCCATCTGATTCGACATCCTGCCTACGCCCTTGTATGAAACTGTTACCTTCAAGTGGACACATCCCCACAAATTCCTTTATCTTATTTCAAATTTTCACACTTTCACACGATTGAAATTGATGCATTTCATAAATGGATTTGTATCCCATAGGATGCAAATACCTAACCTAACCATATACAGATACTAGTATTTCAATTTTATGTTTAATTGATTTTAAGTAGGTACCTGTCAACTTATTAATTTTAACAAAAAAAAATTGTTATTTGCTTTATATAAGTAGAAAATGTAATTTCGGTACCAGACCATCATTTCCATAACAAAGGCGTCATTTCCGTAGCAAGACAAAATCCTTAAAAACGCTTAAAATCAAGTGGCCGGACTTTTTAAATATCAGTTATAGTTTAATTTATAACAAGCATTGAACGTGCATCACTTTTTTCTTAAATTAAGGGAGGGGACATTTTGGATGCTTAAAAGGAGCTTTTAACAGAGAATCACCCATATCAGTTCATGGTTTGAGTTTTCAGAAAAAAATCTTACCAACTAATCATTCTTGCCCAATAATCGAATTAACAAAAAGTATCTGCCCAGTGATCAAAATTCGACCATTTATACCAAAATAATCGTTTATCCATACAGGCGTCTTTGTCAACAGGGCTCTCATCGCGTAAGACGATGATCGTCTGACGGTGTCTTTTTCACGTTTAGTTAAACGCGATAGTTAAGGAATGCCTACTCTTATTGGTTTTGAGAAAAAAATTTAAGAAGCAAAAAAGCATATCTTTGCTAGATATATATATGTATGTATTTTATTCAATAATAAATAATTTTGATGCACATCAATAATTTTTTGACAATCTTGCACTTTTTAAATAACAAAAGAATTGGAAATCGAAGAGGATGAGAGAAGAGGCTACCAACCGTTAGGAACCCGCACCGTGATTAAAGGAATGGTCTTTTTTGTATTTTCATATTCGTTTTCAACACTTGTGCTTGTAGGCCAAAATCGTATTTTTAAAGGGACATTCTGATGACCATCTGCTTTCAGGCCTTATTTCTTTAATGTTGCGCAACGTAAAGAATCAATTTATCAACGAACACAAACTTTAACGGACGATATTGCAATTCAATTTTTAAAATAAACTGACATTTCAAATGAAATTACAAGGATTTTTTGTTTTGACAGCAAAATTTAATTTTCAAATTCATTTCATTCATTCAAAAAAATAAACGATAGAAGAGACGATAGTGATTGAGTTACGTGAAGCAAATTATAGACGATATCGTTAAAGATAATCGTTTTGACGATTATCGTTTTAAAAATTACGGAATGACCCCCCTGGTCCTCCGTGAGCTGTTGCGCCACCCAATTTATTTATTATTTATTTATGATGTGTATAAAGTTATCGTTTTTGTTATGATAGGTACAGGGAGTATTTCAGATGAGAAATCAAAACGGACCCAACAAGATTTTACTAGAAAGGGCCTCACGAATTTTTAAAAAATAAATCTCGACTTGACTTTCCATGGCCTTGAACAAAACAAAAAAAAAAACTTGGGAAAAACTTGACATTTCTCAACGCGGGTTTCATTACAGCAATTGGATGTGCTGAAAACATTAATACATGGAACATAACATACATATGTTCATATACATTATGTACATATGTACATATTATGTACCTACCCATCAAGTAGATATTCAAAACAAATTAATTAAAAAATATAATAATAGAGTACCTGGTACGTGTACGTTTATTAAAGTGGCTGCACATTTAAATGTTCAGTTCTTTTCGATTTGATCTGGCTGCAAACGTGAATAATTTTCATTTCAATTTCATTTCAATTTCAATAAAAAATAAAAAGACAGTAAAATCATGAACAAATTATCTTGAAAAAATTCATATAACTTGAAATGATGTCAAGCAAGTGTTTTGAATTTTTAAAAAATAACCAAATATTTTTTAACTATAGGTATTCTTTTGACCATGCCCGAACGAAGGTCAAACTGCTCCAGTAAAAAAAGGACACAGTTAAATATTATTGCAAACTGAATAACTTCTAAGGTGAGACCGATCAACGGTCTTAAACAGGGTAGAACAAAATAAACAAGCATTCGAAGAAAGTGGTAGTTAAAAATGGAGGATGTAATACAAAAAATGGGGCCCATGTATAATATCAATATGATGGTTAGCTCCGAAAAACTGAGAAGCTCTTCGCCTAATTTTCTTGCCTTCATTGGTATGGTATCAAGATTCAGGCATTTGTCCACACTGAAAGGATCCAAAATTCACACATGCAATGATAATCATCTACTCCGTCTCGAAAATGGCTAGTTTTTGCCAAGATTATTCAAGGCCTTGGCAAGTTTCCGGTAGGGGAAATCTGGTCGAGGAAAACTAGTAAAATACTCGTGAAGCCCTTGCTAGTAAAAATTTCTTGTTGAGTAAGTTTTGCTTTCCCATCAATATTATTGATAAAATAAAATAAAATAAAATAAAATAAAATAAATAAATAAATGATAAAAACAAAATTTGGTACGAAAAAATGGTAGGTATACGAAAAATAAATTATGTAGGTACTTATAGTTGAACATTTCACTACCCGCCTGGAAAAATGGCAAGTTTTTGTCATGTTTAATCGAGGCCCTAGAAAGGCTTCGGTAGGGGAAATCTAGACAAGGCAAACTTGGCAAATACTCGCTTGTTGGATAAGTCTTGTTATCCCATCACAAATACCCCATAATGACAAAAACATAAAAAAACTAATATTTTATACCTATCATACAATAGTAAGAAAAATTAAAGGAGGTATGTACATACAGTTTTTCATTTTCAACATTGCACAACTGTATTGCGAAATACCTCAGTAATTAAGGTAGGACTGGTAATCAGAAGATTGCAGGATCTTATCCCAGTTTTGCTTATTCTGTGCCTTTTTTGCCACGAAAAAATATGTCTTCCTCACCACCATGGTATAACAAGGAACTTAGAACACTTCGTAACAAAAGAAATAAACTGTGGCAAAATTATTTGAAATCCAAGTCCTATTACGACCATCAAGCCTTTTCCAACGCTTTTACTGAATTTTCTAACCTCTGCGAACGACTTTATAAAGATTATATCACTCGTATGCAATCCTCGATAAAATCGAATCCCAAATGTTTCTATGAGTTCATTAATATAAAAAGAAAAACAGATGGCAACCCATCTTCCTTAATTTATAATGAAAATTCTTCTTCTGATCCTGCCATAATTACCAATTTCTTTGCAGACCACTTCAAACAGTCGTTTAGTGACAATGATATTGAACCTGATACCCAATATTTTCACTACTTAAACACCTCCGCTCAAACCTCATTTACAGCTGTCAACATTCTACCAGCCATGATAAAAGAAAAAATCGAAAAACTTAAAGATGACTACTCCACCGGACCAGATGGAGTGCCAGCTATCGTCCTAAAAAAATGTATAAATGCCTTCATTCAGCCACTGACCAACCTGTTCAAAATTTCTATCTCGCAAGGCACCTTTCCTCAATCGTGGAAAATATCATATATAGTTCCTATCCACAAAAAAGGTCCCAAAAATGATGTCTCTAACTATCGCCCCATAGCAAAACTATCATGCATACCCAAAATTGCGACCGACTTTAGCAAAGCTTTCGACAAAATGTCCCATAAAATTATAGTTTTTAAATTAAAAGCCTTGGGTTTTCCTACTCTTTTCATCTTATGGCTGAGCTCATATTTGACCAATAGAAAATATATAGTCCGTTTTAGATCAAATCTTTCTATTCCCTTTAATGCACCTTCCGGAGTACCACAAGGCAGCCATCATGGTCCACTGTTATTTATTTTAGCTATCAACGATGTTGCTCAGGTTCTCGATTGTGGTTTATCTATATACGCGGACGACATGAAAATCTTTCATCGCAACTCGTCACCTGCTGACGTTAATACCCTACAGAGCAATCTTGATATTTTTTCTCTTTGGTGCCGAAAAAACCTCCTTGAACTACATGTCAGCAAATATCACAATTCAACCTTTTCAAGAAAACGCCTACCTCCTCCCCCCCGGCACTACTATATAAATGGAGGCCTAGTACCCGTAGTAAATTCTGCACGTGACTTAGGAGTCATTTATGACAGGGAACTTAACTTTCGTTGCCACATTGACTCCGTTATCAATAAAGCAAACTCGACACTTGGCTTTATTAAACGATGGTCAAAAGAGTTCTCTGACCCATACGTTGCAAAATCTCTTTTTGTTTCATTTGTCCGACCCATTCTTCAATATGCGTCTCAAGTATGGTCCCCATATCAATCTACCCAAATTAAACGGATCGAAGCCGTCCAGCGTAGGTTTATTCGATTTGCTCTGCGTAGTCTTCCGTGGGATGACCATTATCGACTTCCTCCTTATTCAGATCGCTTACAGCTGATCGACCTTCAGTCCCTAGAAAATCGACGTCAAATTGGAGATGTACCTTTTATTCGTGATATTTTAACCGGTAATATTGACTGCCCTGCTCTGTTAAGTCTTGTCTCTTTTAATGCTAACCAGAATAATCTTAGGTCAGTACCCCTTTTCCGCATCCCTTTTCACCGCACTAACTATAGCTTCTTCTACAATCCCATGTCCCGAATGCTACGTAATGCCAATAATTCCTGAACTGTTTTTGATTTCCACTCCTCTAAATCAGTCCTTCGAAATTCTCTCCTCTCTCACCTATCCCAATAACTTTCTTCACCCGCGTTCTACCTTTTTTTTTTTAATTAAGATATTTTCAATTGCTATCTACATTTGTTTTACTATAGAATTCTTACTTTCTTTTTTCAATCCTTTCTTTACTTTATATTTCTCATTTTTATTTTATTTAGTTTTATTTTTAAAATTAATGTATTAGTTTTAAGTTAAAGCTTGTAATAAGCGTAAATAAATAATAATATAAAATCAACTTTTTATTTTTGCTGTCTCTCGAGGCAAAAGGTTACCTTCTTCACTGGCGAGGCCCTAGAGAATTTCTAGAGTTACCCTTGCAGGGCCCTTGATAGTATCAAAGACCATATAATACCAAGATATTGCATCTAGTGTAAAATTTCGCAGTCAAAGCGCTAGTACTGTGGTGACCCCATAGATGTGTGAGTGAGAACCCCGTCTGTGTATAAGATTTACAATCGTCGGCGGCGGTCGCCGTGTCGTGGGTCTGCGGCAAATAAAGGCTTGCATAACTGTAAGTATTATATGAGTTCGCAATAATGTTGTGATACAATACGTGAGAATGTTTCCCTTCCCCCGACCGACCGCATGTAAAGCTGATTTTGGGTGGTTGGTTGAGATGCGGTATCTTGGTATTATATATGGTCTTTGATAGTATCTATTTAAAACTTTTAAGCCCCCCGCCAAAAACTAGATTATTTTTCTAACCGGGGGCCTATTTCTGCGCTACTACATCAATTACATCAACTACATTTTACAGCTTCATCCCACAACTACGCCAGTTACATTTATAATTTATTAAACTTTTTTATCTTTTATTTTTTAACTCCAGTTATATAGGTAAAGGATTTTAATGTACGATGTAGTTGATGTAGTTGATGTAGCTCTGTTGTAGTAGCGCTGAAATACGCCCCAGGTACTGTATTGACCAGTGATAAGCATGTTGGACTGGTAAACAGAAGATTGCAGGATCGAAAACTAAATAGGACAACTTTATTTGTTTTTACTTGCCGCTCGAGATAACAAAACTGGCAAGGCCCAAGTGAGTTTTGGTAGTTACCCTAAAAAAGAGTCCATAAGCTAAAGAATCGCCACAAATAGTTGAGGAATGATAAAAATGATCAAGTTGCCACAGTTAAATCTGGAACACCGAAATTGGGTTGGGTCACTTTCACCCATTTACTGTCAACAGACAATGGGACATATTCATAGATATTTTTAAGCAGTTGCTAGGAAAAGCTGGATCTTCATCCAGCAGTATAAAATAAATAAATAATTATACCTAATAAGATAAAATCCAGTTTTGCCCTAATATCGATATTGTTCTTATTCAGGATCCATGGATTTACAGCGTTCTATGGACTTAAGTCAAAAAACTTGGAGGATTTTCAATGAACCAATGAATTTTTAAACAAAACAAATACCTTCTAAGACGCAATATTTTGGTCGATGATTATCGACACTAATTATATTTGCAGCACTAAAACACTGCAAATTATAATATTCTAGGGGAATTTGATTAAATTCATGCACCTAGAAAAGTATAGAGCCCGTGGTCTAGCTAGTGTATAAAGAAGAAGAAGAAAAACACAAACAATAAGAGAATTATTATTTTTGTTTTTGTTTTTGTGGACTGTATTGAAATTAAATTCATATTTAAAGTTTTTATGACCTTTAGTCCGATTGCGTTTCGCCCAGGCAAGACAGTTGGGCTCATCAGTTAGATGCTGTCGTTACCCTTTAAAGACGCAATATTTTGGTCGATGATTATCGACACTAATTATATTTGCAGCACTAAAACACTGCAAATTACTAAAGGTCATAAAAACTTTAAATATGAATTTAATTTCAATACAGTCCACAAAAACAAAAACAAAAATAATAATTCTCTTATTGTTTGTGTTTTTCTTCTTCTTCTTCAAAACAAATACCTAAATACCTATTTGAAATCATTTCCATAATCGTCTCAACATTGATGTTACTCAATCTCAGGGTACGGAAATGACTCTACGAAAGTCACGGAAATGTATGTAGGTACCTACCTAGGTATCTCTACTTTTTTTAAACATGAAATATAGAAAGAACTTATTTTTCTTAAATTTTTGCATTAGTAATAATACTGTACCCCATAACTTATTAAGAAAAATAACACTGGTACTGGAATATACCGTGTATATACAACAACTCACTTAAAAATTACACTCGAAACTTATTTCATACCTACTCTGTACCTACCTACCAACTGTGCTAAATATAGTTCAAAGGAAACATAATTTGGTTCTGTTCAATTATGTTGGATGAAACAAACTGCGGGCCGTTAATTTGAATTTAAAAGGTTCTTATTTATTATGGAACTCGTTGCAAATAGCTGGAGACAAATAATTTAAAAGCTTAAAATTAAATATTAAATTTGGTGGCACGATAGCTCGTGAAGAATCAGGGCCTAATATTTTTACAACTCTCAACCATTCCTGTGTGACGATAGGAACGGGGGACGTCAACAATTTTTTGCCAAGTCCGAACATCAAATGAACAACATTTTTTCATTACAAGTGGCAGTAGGTAGGTACCAATCCCTGTGAAAATATTTTTGTATTTATAGAGCCTGCAATTTTCATCTCAGGTCAAGTATGTTCAACTATGTATGTAGGAATGATGTATATTTTTTTGAAACTAGAATCTTATTATGCCTATCATGACCCACAAAAAAAATTAGTGCTGAAACACGGTGGAGACACGCTACGACAATGACGTTTGGGAATAGAATGCTTCATTTTTATGGAATACATATTTAATAATATTCAAAATTGAGAAGTGGCTTTAATAGGAATAATGCCAACGCTTTTAAAGACATGGAAGTATTTGTAACTACGTACCTATTTAATATTTCAATAATTTTTCGCAATAACTTTTCTACAAATTTTTATAGGAAAAGTATGGCATAAGGGACACAGGGCAGAATATCATCAAAACGGTGCGATATACGAAAATTTTAACTATGTACCTACATAAGTACTTACCTACCTACTTTTTTGTAAAGCTTGAGATTTTCCTATCCATCTAATTGGAATGGTACCTAGGTACCTACCTACTTTTTCAATAGACTGGGTAGTTTTTAAGATGTAAGCATGAGAACGTACCTACCTAACACCATCTATAAAAAAAGTTCAAATCTTAGGAGAACTTATATTTAAGTAGCCTCTACAGAGATTTTGAGACCAATCATGAAAAATTAAAACGACGTTGAGACGGTCGTAAGGACTATCGCGAGAATTATAAAGATCTTCTATGGAAAATTGACAGGTTCTTTTGTGAATGGACTTCGTATAGGTACCTATACTTAAGTTCGTTGAAAATCTCTACGAACCTTAGGACCGTCCCTACGACTGCCTCAACGTGAATGAACAGCTTAACATTTCGATTTGTTTTGGCACAGTCTAATGAACATACCTATACAAACTTTATATAGTGTAGGTTTATACATAGATGTACATAATGTAGGTAGATACATACAATGAAGGTATGACTGTATGAAAGAAAAATATATAGGTAGGTAAGCAATAGGTACTTATTTTACTGTAGTTACCTAGGTTTTTTTTTATTTCAAAGCCCATTGTAGGTATACATAAATACCTACCAAACCATCATCACAAAAATATGCTTTAGAGAAAAAGAACTAACGAGGTCTTAGGTTTTTACGTGCGCCAAATAGGTGCAATCCCTAGGGAAGGGATTATAAAAAAAAAACTTGGTACCTACCTAGTAGGTACAACCTACCAATGAACCTACACCTATATGTATGTACCTATGTACATTATTCAGGTAGGTAGGTAGTTACCTAAATCCAAAACAGAAATAAACTAATTAGAGATAAGATTGGTTGGCGTGTCGTTGGCGAGATGTGATATTAAAAGTCAAACATCATAACATCACCTAGGTAGACAATTTGGAATAGAGAAAAATAAAGTGCACAAGTGGGAGGAATCACGCACCTACTTGGTCGTAAAGTTCAAGTGGCTTAGAATTAGGTATTAAAATTAATATTGGTGTATTCTTAGAAGTTTTTGTTTGAAGTACCTACTCATGAAGTAGAACTTTAAAAAAAAAAAGTGCAAGAAAAAGTAAACAAATTAAATTACATAGGTACCTACCTAGGTAAGTACATGAAAAAATGAGCATGTACCTACCTACATTTTGTATAAAAATGAACAAGATATTGATAATCAAGAAACAATACACATATGTAGGTACAAATGGGGCCTTATTGCGAGTCTATATAAATAAATACCTAGACTAGACTACCTATACCTATACCTACCTACGTCAAATGCAATAAATGTCGATTATCGGCATCGGTGATTAGGTATGTACTCGTAGGTAGGTATTATGAATTTTCTTATTTGATAGAAATTTAAATTATATCAAGAATTTCTCATCGACTTTTGTATATTTGAAATTTTTCGAATTTAAACTCTCGCCATAAGCCCAATAACTAGGTAGCTACTGTTTCAAAATTAGTATTCACATAGGTAGGTGGTAAGACCTAAGAACCGAATCCTGCCAATAGTTTAGGTAGGTATGTAGGTAGGTATGTGATTAGGACCTTGTTTTTAAGTGTGAAATCATTCCAGCTTCAGAGTTAAAGTCGAGTTAGCATACCAAATTAAGTAAGGTAACTACCTACCTATAAAACTAAAAATCGACATTTTTTTATAAATCAAGATTCCTACCTTTGTAGGTAGCTAGATTGTTTAACTTTTACTACTTCTCACCTTTCTTTAAAAAAAAAAAGAAAACATACTCTTGCTTCTGATTAATTATTTTTCAGACAGACAGCAGACAACAGAGATTTTTGTTTTGTGAACTTCCTATAACACAGCTCGCCAATTAGTAAATCTTGTAAGAAAATTATGCTGCTCAAATTACTACTACACATTCAGCCCCTTCACTCTTGCTGCTTTCCCAATGGATTTGGTTGGATAGCTTAGCTTCACAGTCACAGCAAAAAAGATATAGGTAGACGAGGACGACGACGCATGAAACTACACTATACACCTTATACGATCTACGAAACAGAAACAGTCACAATCCCAATCCCTTTCAACAGTGGAGTAAATGTTGAACGAACGAACATCATTATAACAAAAGTTGAGCGTGTGGGATTCGTTTTCGTTCTGGATGAAGGAAGAGGTAAATGTGATGTTGAAGACCCTCAATGGAATGTATATGAAGGTGTAATTAAGATTTCAATTTAAAATAATTGCACAAAATTTACCTTTTTGTCAACAACAGGAAGGGATGACTCACAGGCTCTTCAAAACAAATTCACACGTAAAGGTATGTCCTTCTTCTTTGTGTCGTGTAGGTATTTATTTTTTTTGGTTTGTGATGGAATTTTTCGTCAGTTTGTTTCTCTGATTTAAATATTCAAAATATTTTTTTTTTCCAATGATTTTTCACTTGACTCGTTGTTTAATAATCAAAAACTAAAATGCATTTTAATTTTTTGTAATTTGAATGATCCTCTGTCACGTCCAGAAAAATCATGCACTACACTCACTGAGGGGAGCCTCTTGTTAAAGTTACCACGACTAAACTATGGCACTCAAGAAGACTTCAAAACTTGCACGCCGAGCCTTTTTTCTGTATACAAATTTATGCACAAGGAAATTCCAAATTCAGAACTTATTTTCGGCAAAATGTATAAATAAACACCATGTACAGTTGCTGGTGGTGTTGTTTCTTTTTCTTTTTTTTTTGGAAAATTCGCAAATATTATTTTGGAATAATTTATTTTTTCATCATTTTTCCAATCACTCCTCCATAGGGATTTTCACTTAGAACCTTCACCAAAAACACACACGTCACGGCACATACCAGAATATCAAAACTGTATTATTGCGAAATTCCAGAACTCAAAGGAAAATTTACTGGTGTTTCTTCCTCTATTGGTATGGCTGGCTGCCACAGTTACACAAGATAAAAAAAGAAAGGCTCACCTTGCCGAAAAAACAAGTACCATTTACCATTCACCTTAAAAAAAAAACAAGATGTAACTTTGATCCGAAGACAAAACCGGTTTCACTTCCAAACGAATTAACCGCCCGAAACAAACTAAACTCGGTGTCGCCGTTCAAGCCGTTCAATGCGAAGAAAGACACCGAAATGTGCATGGAAATTCCAAGAAAATTGTTTATTGTGGGAATAACTTCCAAGATTCTGACACTTTCCAAGAGCACAGCCGATTTTGGAAATTGGAATGACAAAAAAACAAAAACATGACAGCAGCTTGTGGATCTTGGAAAAATGGAAAGATGTATAAGAAAATTTGTTTATTTTCGGTGCATAGAACGGTTTGTTGAATTAAATTTGTTTAAAGATTTCTCAAGAGCAATTTGTTACACGAATAAAATCATGAATTCATGAATTTATCATTATCGCAACTTTCTTATCAATGTTGAATATCGTTCGAAGCAAGTTAAAAGAACAAAAAACATTCACATTATGTGAATTCTTGTGTTATTAATTTCTCATCTGGAAGAGTGGAAAATTTTTGCTATAATTTGAGTAAAAATTGAATTTGAGTTCAACTCATTTTCAAACATGACGTATCTAAAGAGAAAAGATTATGAGAGCGAGTTGATTTGTTTGGTTGTTGGTTCTCTTTTTTTTTTATAATTTGCAAAAATGTTCATCGGTTTTCTCTTTCTTGCGCAAGAATAACAGCTGCTGGCAGCGGCCAACGCGCGGCGGACAACGGTGGCAAGCGATGCCCGCAATCGTTTTCGCTCCCAATCGCATACCGCTTTAGTTCGAAAAAATGAGTGAAACGGAAAGGTTAATTAAAGCAGTGCGTGGATATCCATTTATCTATAATACGTCACATGTTGATTATAGAAACTTGAGGAAAAAGGAGGAGGCTTGGTATAATATATCCGAAAGCTTTGAAGGAAAATGTAAGAATAAACACATTTTATTTAATAGGTTTTGATATTTTAATTATACTTATTGCATGTCGCTGTTAAGTTGCTGTGTTTTTTGTTTGTTATCTGCGTTGCGGTATTTATTGGAAGTAGGTATGGGAGTTGCGATGCGAATGCGATACTTTTGTGGATTGTGGAAGTTTGTGTGTGTTTATGTACATATACACTGCGCATCACTTGTTTGAGGCCAATATTATATATTTTTCTTGTATAAATGTTTGGTACCTGTGGGTAGGGTATGTATACGAATTGTCAAATAAAAATGAATAATGTTGAAGGTTTATATAGGAATTTCACAAGTTATTTGAATGAACTGCAAAAAAAGGTATGGAGACCACTCAAGAGAATCTTTTGAAAAACTTTAAAAAAAATACCCAAATGTTAACTTTTGTGTTTTAAAACATTTATTTATTATATTTTTTGTCAATAAATAATGAGTGTACCCCTTAGAATAAAAAAATATAAGGAAGTGCCTTTGTTGGAAAAAAATGCGGCATTTTTCATAATAGTGTTTGCTCTCACAAACACAAATGCATTCAAACAGGGACGGAGTGATTTTTAATGGCAACTTACTGGGGCGTCATAACAATCATTTTTGTTATTTTCTGAATTTAATTTTCATCTCAGCGGTATGTTTAAAAAATACTTACTTTTTTATGGAAAATTTCTAGGGCGCCGATAAAATGTTGTAATAACTATTTTCGAAATTTGGTTGTTGCAGATGAACATTATAAATTCAACTTAAGCATTGTCATGAATAAAGGATCTCTCAAAACTATAATTTATTAACTTGAATACAAAACAAATCGAGTAAATTTCCGAAGATATACGCACAAATAATTTTCTGATATAAGGGGCGCAAAACAAATAGTTGCGCCTTACAATCACCAACAAAAAAAAAACACGTAGGTACCTGTTTCACAGATTCGCAGTTTGACATTTCTTGTTTCAGAATTATTACCGGAAAACCTTGTGGAAGTTTTCAATTAATTAGTGGGTACCTATATTTCTTAGCTTTATTTAAAGTATAAATCATTTAATATGTGTTCCTTAATTGGTGATTAAATAAAGTACGAACAATTCACATCACTTTCTTAGAGAAAAATCTAATAAAACTTAACTGTGAAAAGAAATGCTCTCGCCGCCGTTCTCTGGGTTTTTGTACACAATCACCCTTATTACGATAGTCGTTTTACTAAACAAATGAATGAATGAAACTAAAAGTTAAGTGATCTTTCCGCTCTTAACTATTTACACCATTTTAACTTCAGTCGTTTCACTGAAACGCCGATTGTCGCTTCTAGAGCCGTGTCGTTTTACTGGCGTTTTAATAAAACTACTATCGTATCGTAATAATGGTGAATTTCACGATGCACTTCGTAGTTTTTTTATTTTTTTAAGTAAATATACACATTTTCCAAATAAATCACTCCAAATAGTAGGTATATTTTTTCTAATAATAAATATTTTATTAATGTTTTTACGCTCGCATCACTTTTTGTTTTTTTTTTTTCAATTCAGTCACCAATTTGACAATTTCGTATCCTATACAACTATCTACCGCGTTCACGTACACTGTACATGTGAGATGTGACAAATTTCATTTCCTTATTATTTCCTTTTCTAATGTGTACCCACTTCAGGGTTGCCAGTTTGGGGGTTTTCCCCCCAGATTTAGGGGTTTTTTATAATCGTTGGGGGGAAATCTGGGGTGATGATGTCTGGGGGGAAATCTGGGGGTATAATTTTTAAAGTTAAAAATTTAAAAATTGTATGACTGCTTAAATTTCTTCATTTTAAAAATAACGTCTTATAGGAATTGAAACAGTTGATATTTAGATTATTGTTATGCTGATAATATTTGAGGGCGTGTGTGCAAAACTGATGTAACCCATATTTTAGAAAAAAATGATAATTTTGTCTCGTAGTTCCTCATTTAAGCATCAAAATTCATCAAAGCGAAAAACTCAATTCTTAAATATTCAAGCTTCCCAAAAATATGACTTCTCCTTCTTCCATCTTCACATCAAATACTACGATTGATCGATTCAAAATGAAAAATATGCTAAAAAAAAGTGGGTTACATCACTTTTCCACTCACGGCCTCATTTGTGATTGAGATATATTTCTTACATCCTGGATCGCAGAGTTTTACGCCGTGAGAGGAAACGCTGAAAGATGTCGCTAGCGAAAACGACTGCAAAAATGAAGATGACGAGCGTTAATATTATTCTTGATTTTTTTTTTAAATAAAGTATTTTTATGTAGTTAGATGCATATTTTCATATTTATTATATTTTTTTTTATTTCATCTGAAATATGTAATGAACTTATGTGTATTGAAAGAAAAAATGGATTTGGAAGTTGGAAAAAAAATCTAGGGTTTTTTTTTTATCAAAATGTGGAAATCTGGGGGGTTTCTAAATTTTTCTGGGGGGACAATTTTTGTTCATCTGGCAACACTGACCCACTTGTTTTTGTAATTATGGCTGTAAGACGGTTTGGTACCTATTGAATAAAACCATTTTTTTTTAAATCAAGCGAAATCTTGCTCCAGGCATCTCAGATAGCTTCAATTAACCTTCCGTCCTCACACATATATTTTCTTACACGCTCCTCACACTGCGGTGTGACATAGGTTAGGTACCCCAATCATAAATAATTAAAAAAATATATGTTTTTATTAATCAAAAATTTATATTAGCAATTCATGTTGTAAGGTCATTAAAAAAGTGTTCAATTCGTGCTTTCAGATAAAAAAATAAAATGCTTATAAGAGAAAATTTAAAAATTAAATTAATCAAAAAAAAAAAAAAAATTGAAAAAAAGAGGTGTTAAATAAAATTCTAATTTTTAAAAAGTTTTAATTTAATTTGAAAAAAACATGTCACATATCCTTTTCCAAATGACATTGCAATCTTTAAAACTGCTTTTGTTTGTAAACTTTGGTTAGCAGAGTAGGTACTTGAATAAGTGCAATGTATTTTGCTGTAAAAAAAACTTATCCATACTTCCAATTTTTTTTTTTTTTGAACAAAGTTCACCCTAGCTAGGTCAATTGATTAGTAAATGCGTAATTATTTTGTGCTCAAATGCTGGATAAACTAAAAAACACGAAATTTTCATTTAAATTATTTATTCACACACTTACAAAAAAAACACTTACTAATATGAATTTGAATTTACTTTACAGTGGCAGGGCATGTCTGACAAAAAATTGAAACGGTAACACCACGGTTTTTCATTTTGTCTGGTGTATCTCATACCCCCAGTGTGAGGACGGAAGTTTTAGTCGACTTTAGCTTCAAACTATCGACCAGCCCCATAAATTGTTTGATATAGCCAGGCCCAAAAGTTTTCGATGAAGTTTGAGTCCGGTGAATCGGGTGGCCATGGCAAAAGTTCCACGTTTTTCGACTGAATCCAGCTTCTAGCTACCCTGGATGTGTGGATAGGTATGCTTTCGTTATCGTTTGGAAAAATATACCCGTTAGTTGTTGTAATTATAAAATCCAATTTAATTGTTTCATAATAAGTGATAGCGCCCCGACCCATAGCACCTGACGTACAACTGTAAATACTTGTCAAGAAACATAGAAACCCCTCAAATTACCACATTTTAACGAAAAAAGCCGCTTTTTTTTGTCTAATTTTTACTTCTTGTTTCTATTCCAAACTCATAAGATCATTACAAATTTCAGATACAATTAAAAAAAACCGGACATGATAATTGGAAACGGTTTTTTGCTTTTTATTCAGACACCTCTAGATTTTCAAAATCAAGTTTGAAAATAAAATAATTTTCGCAAGCGTGACATTGGACCGTTTTTGAAATTCAATTTGTAAGACAAGACCTCGACCAGATGTAGTTACAATATCTAATTTTTGTTGTTTAAATTATTTACCTGACATGTCGCTAGGTCTTTTCACAAGTTGTTGTTTTTACTTGCGATTATAGGTACTATAAGGCAAGTTTTGGATTCGTGCAAAAAAAAAATTTTGAGATGATAGAGAACACCAAAAAAGTGGGTGGCACAATTCTGTCTGTCTGTCTGTCTGTCTGTCTGTCTGTCTGTCTGTCTGTCTGTCTGTCTGTTCGTCTACAGCCTAAACGGCTTGATCGATTTTCTTCAAACTTGGTACATAGTGGTTTTTGGTGATTATGCCCACACGTTTTTTTCATTTTTTTTTAGAACCAAAAATAACGGTACCTGCCATACAATTTTTTTAACAATTTTACATAACCGTATTTTTCTCAAAAACGGCTCGACAACTTTTCTTAAAAAAAAATCAGTAAATTTATTTTAGTAAAGGCTTCCTTTGGGTGGTAAACCATTTTTTTAAAAATGGTTATTAATGGTACCTCCCAAAGAACCATTTTTTTAATTTTTGATTTTCTTCAAAACGATACGACCGATTTCAATAATTTATTTTATACAGAAGCTTCCAAAAAATATAAACAGTTCTGCGTACCAAAATTTTTAAAAAAATATTTTTTGAATTTTTAAAAAATGTTTCAATTTTTTTTTTTTGAAAATCAAATATTTCGAAAACGATATGATCGATTTTTTTGAAACTCGATATTTAAGAGTTTTTCAGTATTTTCTACAATATTTTTAGAAAAAAATTTACATTTATGAAAAAATAACGGTACCTTCCATACAAAAGTTAAAAAACCACAAAGGAAAATATTTTTTTGCTTAAAAACGACACCTACGATTTTGATTAAACTTTTTTAATATACTTAAAATAGTACGATCTACTACCAAAAATTATAAAATTTCACACTTAGCAATTATTAATAGTACCTGTCATGGAACGTATTTTTTTATTTTGAATTTTCTCGTTTTTGGCGAAGCGGATTAAAGTGATTTTTTTTATATACAAATTTCAGATAAGATTAAATAATATTGCGTTTCAAAATTTTCAAAAAAAAAAGTTTTTGGATTTTTGAAAAATGTTTCAATTTTTTTTTTTGAAAATTCGATATCTCAAAAACGGGTTGACAATTTTTTTTCAAATTTTATTTTTATATACACATAAATATATACTTGAGATTTGCATACCAAAATTTGTTCTTAAAAATGTTATAAGAATTTTATATATAAAAAATTAATTTTTTAAGAAACCGCTACAACAATTTTAAATTTTTTTTCCTATACAATCATATTCAATCAAGAATTAAGATGGCATTCTTTTTTTCCACCTCAAACTGTCAAAAGAGTTGTTTTAGCCAATTTCAATGTCGTATTTCATGCTTCTCTTCATTTTTCTCTCATAGTTTCCATGTTTTATATACAATTTTCTTAAACCCGCAGTGTCTTGAACATAAGAGCAAGTACGTGCGACCCAGTCGTGCATTTTATTTTAATATCGCTTTGTTTAATTTTTGGAGCAAAAAAAATACTTTTGGAAAAAAGTTTTTTTTTTCAAGTGGACTATTTTGCGAGTTTTCAAAATCCTATGTGAAGAGAGCTATACCACATCAGATAGTACTCATACAAATCTATAAGATTTCATCATTAGTTTAATTTTTTTCAAAAAGTGGACTTGAGCCGTTTTTCCGCTGGACTCTTCATATGTATGTATCTACCTAAATTTAAATATGAAGGTTTTTAAAAACTTTTCTTTAAATTAAAAAAATTCAAGAATAATACGATGGTCATATATTTTGGCTCTCATTTTAGTATACCATAACTATACATAACTATATAGGTATATACACTTTTCAGCATTTCTCCTGACGGTAGAATAAAAGATCTCTTACAAAATATTATCAGCTGTTTCTATTCCCATACGAGCGACGTAATTTTTTGAATGAAGAAAATTAAGTATTCACATTGCACATATAATTTTTTTAATTTTTAGCTTTAAAAATAATACCCCAGGTTTCCCCCCAGACATTTCTTCCCCCCATATTTCCCCCTAACGATAAAAAAAAACTCTAAGCCTAGGGGGAAAACCCCCAAACTGGCACTCCGGGTTAGTCTACTATAGTTTTTGAGAAAATTGACAGTAACTTAACTTTTTATTTTTTTGTTGGTGTTTAGATACTTATAGGTGGTCTAACTTTGATGTTAATAAATGAATATGGATCAATCATTATACAAAAATACATCCTCGTAGAAGACGAGGGTACCTTGCGTGGCCGCTTCGCGGGTCTCAAGAATAAACTAATTTTTTTGTTGGTCCTCTATACCGTTGCTCCGCTTAGGGTATGTAAAGTCTACTGGTAGATTCCAACGTCTACAGTATTCCTGACCAACAGTTCGTTGGGTGGCTTGTTTCGCAGGTTTTATTTTAACTCCCTTTTTTGGATCTCCTGTTTCCTGTACCGCTCATGCAACTTCAGCATTTATTCATTAACCTCAAAGTAAAAAGTCCACAACAAATTAAAGAGTAGGTTTGGTAATTTTCAATTTTATCGAAAACTAGTTGAACTTAAACCCCCTAGTTTTCAATTAGCGATTAAAAGCTAATAAGAGCACAAAATTGGAATAAATACAATATTAACTTTTTTTTCCAACGTTTTGAGTTTGAAACTAGTTTTTCAAAAGCCATTAATGGAAATTACTTGATTTAGAAACAAGATAATAGAACAGATTTTTAGCTTTAAAAGAATGTGCAATACTTAATTGTAAAAACATATTACCATTTGGCATTTCATAATATTTTTGTTTCCATTTTTAGTGTTTTTTTTTTTAGAAAATTGCCCTTCCCGCGATAGATATAGAACTACCTTCCTATAGCAATAGGTAGTAAAAAATACTTGTTAATAACTGTTCTATACAAATCTGCCATTAAACTTTGTGGTCTGAGTTATCGTACTCTTCACAATTTGTGTACCGCATGAATAATGCTTCAATTTTTAAATTTTGATGGCGTGTGTGTTAAAATATTGTTCTCTTTTCTTTCTCAGTGGTCCTAGTTATTTGACTTTTACTTTTTGTTTCAATACATCCACCAAAGACTAACAAAAATTGTGCAAATTGATGTAGGTATCAAAAAAAGAGTTATATTGAATTTCCCAGCTGTAAAATTCATCACTTGGAGATGCGTGGAGCATGAAGTTTGTCATTTAGATCGATCAAAAAAAAGGAAATTCGAAAATGTAAGGACTCTGAAACCAGTAATATTATATAAAAATCCTCTTTCAAATAAAACTTAATACCACGTTTACATGGATAATTGAATCCGATTCTAATCAGGATTTAGGTCCATGTAAACGTGAATCGAATTGAGTTCGGATAAGGTACCCGATGCGATCCAGCTCGGCGAGTTATTCATGTAAACCTTCATAGATCAAGAAACGTAGGCAAACAATAAGGTCCACCTCAGAAGTGATTATGTTACTGTGACTTTTTTGACTTTTTTTGACTATATTTTACAATCCTATCTTTATTAATCATTGTTAAAAACACTTTTTTTTTTTGTATATACTTTCAGCCCATGTAGATTGGAAGAAAAAATGGAAAAATTTAAAGGATTCTTATCTCAAGTATTTAAAGGCTGAATTTGCAAAAACTCCTAAAGAACGCTCTTTCCTAAAAAGATACAGAAGTTGGCCCTGGGCATCAAAAATGCAATTTATGAAACCGTTTCTCAAAACTACCAAACCTTCAGGATCAAACCAAACAAAAAAACAATGGTTCGAACTGCCAGATGGCATTTTAAGCGATGATAGCCTAAAAGGATTCCCAGAAGTAGACGTATTGGATTCTTATGAAGGACAGATTGATATAAAAACACAACCACTTCAAGAAGAGGAGTTTATTGAGCAAGAGCAAGAAATACAACATATTGATGTTGATATTATACGATATGATCCCAAAGAAGACAAACCTGTACCAAAACCGAGAAAAAAGCGACTAATGGCAAATTCGGAACATAATGATATTGAATTAATACTCATGGGATATGCAAAAACCATAAAGACATTTTCACCAAAGAGGCAGACAATGGTTAAATTTCAGTTTTCACAAATTTTAATGGAAGCAGAACTCGAACAACAGGAAGAAGACGAATTAAATGGACCCAGTGTCAAGAAGTTCAAGAGACAAGAACCGAGTTCGCCAGTGTCTTATGAGTCTTCGAACTAGATTTTATATTTTGTATCGAAGTTCATATATGTATTGAAGATGTACCTATGTATAGAACATGTTTTTGTATTCTTAAAATGAAGCATACATGTACTTACTTACTGTCTATTAAGTGTATTTGATCTAAGTTTATATCTAATAAATAAAATCAGTACAAATTTGTTAGTTTTTTTTTTGCCCTTATGGTCTCCGTTCCGCACCTGTTTTGTTTTAAATAGGAAGGCAAAATGGGATAAAGCCGCGTGTAATCTGCGAATCATGCTCAGTTTATTGTTAAATGCATCTAAAAAGCTTTTTCTCATATTATTTCTTTTTTAATGATGGTATGCACGAAAATAGCATCCTTATAAATCATGCGCGAGGTTTCCTTAAACAATAATATTTCAATCGACATAAAGCATCTTAACATGCATAAATACAAACTATAATATGTATTTGCAATTATAGTAACATTTGTAATGGATTCAAAAACTAATTAAAAAAGCGCGTATACGCCCGAGTGTATCTAACACATTTTTTTATTGAGTATATTTATATTTGATCGCCCGCAAAAACAATCCGGTTATGATCTGACCTTATCATATTGTGATGAGAATCGGAGATTCATGGTCGTACTTTCTTATTGGTACCTGCATCCAGTGGCACATCCAGAGGGGGGGCTATAGGGGCTGAAGCCCCCCCCACCCCCACGGCTGATTCCGAAGAAAATTAGACAAACAAAAATAAGATTGTGGCTACAAAATTTAAATGTGAGCTTAGTTTTTCCAAGCCCTAAGGAAATTGAACGAATTGTTGGGGCTGAGCAATATTTTATGTACATAAGCTGTGTTCTTTTTCAAAGCCCAAAGAGAATTGAATGAAAAAAGTACGATTATATACAAAAATCAAATTCACCTTCGTAGGCTCTATTCCTTCCAAGTCCTTATGGTATTAGGCGAAAAATTTAGGTTTGGGGCTAAGCCTTTACGAAGTGTTTTCCTAAGCTTGTAAGGGAATTAACGGGTGATTTTTTAGCTGGTTTGGTTTTGGCAACACTGGTTTTGACAGCTGACGTGTGTTTAGTACCTTGTGTCACTGTCAAACAGCTTCAGTTTGGTTTGCAATTTAACCATGGATCGTCTTACAAATGAACAACGCTTGCAAATTATTGAATTTTACTATCAAAATTCGTGCTCGGTTCGAAATGTTCATCGCGCGCTGCTTCCATTTTATGGTCGGCATTCTCGACCTCCTGAGCAGTCTATTCGGAAGATTGTGACCAAATTTCGCACCAAATTTACTTTGTTGGACATTAAACCACCAACACGTTTACGTACTGTGCGTAGTGAAGAAAATATTGCGGCCGTATCAGCTAGTGTGACAGAAGACCGCGAAATGTCGATTCGGCGCCGTTCCCAGCAGTTAGGCCTTTGTTACAGCACTACGTGGAAAATTTTGCGGAAGGATTTGGGCGTAAAGCCTTTTAAGATACAGCTGGTGCAAGAACTAAAGCCAGCCGACCTACCACAACGCCGAATTTTTGGTGAATGGGCTCTTGGAAAGCTGGCCGAGGATCCGCTTTTTTATCGAAAAATTGTGTTCAGCGATGAGGCTCATTTTTGGTTGAATGGGTACGTAAATAAGCATAATTGCCGCATTTGGAGTGAAGATCAGCCAGAAGCATTGCAACAGCTACCAATGCATCCCGAAAAAGCCACTGTTTGGTGCGGTTTATGGGCCGGCGGCATTATTGGGCCATATTTCTTCAAAGATGATGCAAATCGCAGCGTTACTGTCAATGGTGAACGCTACCGAGCGATGATAACAAACTTTTTTTTGCACGAAATGGAAGTTCTTGACTTGCATGATATGTGGTTTCAACAAGACGGTGCCACATGCCACACAGCACGCGAAACAATGGCGCAATTGCGAGGCGAGTTTGGTGAACAGTTAATTTCACGTTTCGGGCCGGTCAATTGGCCGCCTAGATCGTGCGATTTGACACCATTAGATTATTTTTTGTGGGGGTATGTCAAGGCTAATGTCTATAGGGACAAGCCCGCTTCGATTGACGCACTGGAAGCCAACATCCATGCATTCATTCGTGAGATACCGGCCGATATGTGTGAAAGAGTATGCCAAAATTGGACTCAGCGGATGGGCTACCTGAGACGCAGCCGCGGTCAACATTTGCATGAAATTATCTTTAAACATTAAATTGCAAGGTTCAAACTATCGATTCAAATAAATATTTCATTCATTTTTTCGAATTTTTTGTGTTTTTTTTTTTTAAAGTTCTAAACCTCTTAAAAAATCACCCGTTAGATGAAAAATATAAGACTGATGGGACTTTGCATTATAGCTGTGTATTTTTCCAAGCAATAAAGAAATCCGACGAAAATAACAGAATAGAGCTAGATAATTAGCATGATAGCTGTTTTGTTCCCAAGTCTACGGATAAAAAGGAGGTTGGGGCTCAACTATTTGTAAGCTTTGTTTTTTCCAAGCCCCTAGGAAATTGGACTAAAAAATAATAAGTTTGGGGCTAATAAGTATGCACACCTAAATGCTGTGTTTTTTTCAAGCCCTTATAGTGAAACTACCAACAACATGCACACAGGAATGGTTAAGAGTTGTAAGTCACTAGGCTCTGGTTCTCCACGAGCTGTTGCGCTACCCAATTTAATTTTAATTTAATTTATAGTGAAACTAAAACTAGTGAGGTTGACTTTCATGCTATTATTGTTACCTAGATTTCCTTGGTCACGCTCCTAACAGACCTAATACTCGTATAACTATCAATACTTAGAAATTAAAGGGCAGAAGTCGATGAAAAAGGGATCGAAAGTCTATATTTTCCACAAATTTAAGCAAAATAGTATCTTTCCACATGTTCTTCTGTTTTCCCCTACACAAAAAAAAACTATTTAAAAAAATTAAGGCTCTCCTTAAAGCTCACATATCTTTCAAATTTTCGTCAAAGTGTAAAAATGCAATTGACAAAAGAATATGATTGGAGTTCACATTAAAATAGTTAATGTTCGGAATGTCGAACACGAATTTGTATGCTCGAAATACCAATCCACATGGACTAAAATCATTTTAAAGGGAATACTGAATACAGAACATCAAAAATTTTTTTTTTCCTTAAATGTACAAAAAGTGAATTCAAAAAAACACGTTTCAACTTATTTATTGGAACAGCTACTAGATAATACAAACATTTTGCAATTGTCTTTTTTATAGGGAACTTAATTACTTCTATTTTTCCCATTTAAAGCATTAATACAGTCCCTGTAGTGAAGTCCCGTAGAAATCCGTACTGATTTATCTAACCGCCATAATCGATTAAAGTACATATAGGAGAGTCAGAAAAACTTGGGTAGACATCACCGTTTTCTGGACGGGGTTTTTAGACGCCATTTTCCAAAATGGCCGACAAATAGTAGTATAATTTGTATGGGAGAACGGAAAAATCTCCATAAAAACCAAACCACTAAACCGATTTTGATGAAATGATCAGACATGATAAAAAACTAGATGAAAAGCCAACATACAAAATTTCCGCCCACTGCCATGCCCCCTTTTTTGAAAAAGTAATGTTATTCGTCAAAATTAATACAAATTCGGATGTTGCCTTAGTTAAACTTATAAAAATATTTTTGTATGGAATATAAGCTGTAAAAAGTTCCTACCACGCCTATTTTGTGGGCGTTTATTATTTTGTGACTTGTATGGAGTTCGTTTTAGTAAGATAAAATCTGAACCACTTCACTCAGTGTAAAATTGTGAAATTTTCGCACATGATAGCGAACAGTATAGAGAATGATTGCATACAATTTCCGCCCATTGACACGCCCACAAAAGCCCATCTTATCACTCTTCCTCATTAGCTGCTAGAAGCCGAAGGATACGATATCAATTAAAATGCTTTTTGAAGTTTCATGATTGATATTAACTAAAGAAAATCTACTATTTTTGATTTTTAGTAAAAAAAAAATTAAAATTATAAAATATACAATTACATATATTTGCACATGATTTGTATACACATTTATCTCGTACATTGCTCACCACATTTGCAGTACTCTGTGCATGTCAAATACTTAAATTTACATTTACACCTTTAAGTAGAACATGTTGTAAAATTGCACGGAATTAATAGTTCAGAAGGCATTATGTTAAGGCACTGATCGGGCCTAAGCACACCATTTGCATCCATAATCAGTCAACTGCAGGCTTGAATCTGGAAAATAGCTCTGTGATAGCCTTAAGCATTCCCTTAGAACAAAAAAGCATTAAAACAAGAAAATTAAGCGAGTTGACTTTGACAGAGAAAGACAAAAAATTCTAGATCCAATCGAACTGATAAATATCAAACAGGAGACGCGTATTCCTAGACAGATGGATAGATTCAGGTCTTCAGGCAAAAACAAGGAGATGCTCCAACTAGCTGCTGCTTCTAGCTTCATTGAGAAGGCAAAAGTGACTGACTTCACTACAGCTCTAAGTGGAACCCTCACATGTGACAATGATAGCAGGGATGCATTAATAATAAATAACAATAACAAAGAACTTCAAACGTACTCGGACCTTCAAATCTTTGTTGAGGAAGCAGATAGCAGAATTATAATCCAACTGTTCAATGCCGTCCAGTCATGCATAAAATGCCTTATAGTGTTATCAAATGACACTGATGTCGTTGTTCTCATCCTTCGATATATATTTGAACTATTCAGTGAGGGATTGCAAGAATTGTGGATCAAAGTGGAAGTGGGTGATAAAATGCGCTATGTGCATCTACACACTCTTGGGGAACAACTGGGAACTGCACTTCACAACAATTTAATTAAGGCCCACATACTTACAGTGGGTCAATTCTCGATCCGTGAAACTGTGAAGTGGTAGATATGATAAACCCTTCACACCAAATGCGATTCTCGAAGTCTGAAAAAATGAAAACAAATGTTTTCATATGATGATGCTTTTATCACAATCAATTCATTCTGCGAAAACCTGCGAAAAGAAAAATGATAAACAGAAACAAATTGTGCTCATTTGATACACCCAAGTCGCCATCTTGGTCTTTCTCTGACGTCACAATCACTTTGACAGCTGTTTTTCATAACGAGTTCGGGAATCACCTTGCGCGTGTTTGTGAAGTGATAAAATGATAAATTTCTGTGAAAATGAAATGATTAATTTTTTTTCATTTCACAGTTTCACAAGTCAAGAATTGTAGAATTGGTGTAAATGTAAATTTTAGTATTTGACATGCACAAAGTATTGCAAATGTGGTGAGCAATGGACGAGATGAATGTGTATACAAATGATGTGCAAATATATGTAATTGTATTTTTTATAGTTTTTTATTTTTTGTTTTTACAATATAGTTATATGTAATTGTATTTTTTATAATTTTTTAATTTTTTTACTAAAAATAAAAAATAATAAATTTTCTTTAGTCAATATCAATACGGAAACTTCAAAAAGCATCTTAATTAATATCATTTCCTTCGGTTTTTAGCAGCTAATGAGGAAGAGTGATAAGATGGGCTTTTGTAGGCGTGTCAATGGGCGAAAATTGTATACAATCCTATACTGTTCGCTATGATGTGTGAAAATTTCATTACACTGGGTGAAGTGGTTCAGATTTTATCTTACTAAGACGAACTCCATACAAGTCACAAAATAATAAACGCCCACAAAATAGGCGTGGTAGGAACTTTTTACAGCTTATATTCTATATAAAAATATTTTTATAAGTTTAACTAAAGCAACATCCGAATTTGTATTAATTTTGACGAATAATATTACTTTTTCAAAAAAGGGGGCGTGGCAGTGGGCGAAAATTTTGTATGTTGGCTTTTCATCTTGTTTTTTTATCATTTCCGATCATTTCATCAAAATCGGTTTAGTGGTTTGGTTTTTATGGAGATTTTTCCGTTCTCCCATACAAATTATACTACTATTTGTCGGCCATTTTGGAAAATGGCGTCTAAAAAACCCCGTCCAGAAAACAGTGATATCTACCCATATTTTTCTGACTCTCCTATATGTACTTTAATCGATTCTGGCGGTTAGATAAATCAGTACGGAAATTTTTACGGGACTTCACTACAGGGACAGGAGTACATTTTCTTCGATAATGATTAAATTTTAAAAACTAGATAGGTGAGAAATTTTTCTTTTGTTTCAATTTCTTCATTTAACTTTCTTACAGATCTTAAGTTAGTGTCTTAATTATTAGATTTTCTTAGACGGTTTCTTGTAAGAAAGTTTCTCAAAGGTTCTCATTAGTTGGAAATATGCTTTATTTAAATAAAAAAAATGTCTAGTTAATCATATCTTAGACAACCAATTCCGTTGTCCAAGTTAAAAGATTTTATGACAACAGTTATCGACAAAGCTTATCAAACTTTTCGGGGGTGGACGGCTGTCTAAAGTTAGACAAAGTTTAAAATAGACTGTACATGTATAAATCCTACAAATAAATGAGGCGTTTATTTTGAAAGTGGTCTAAGTCCATTTTCCAAAAAAATGGAGATAATTGATTGAGTCATCTGAAAACAAGGTAATCTTTTATTTTAATAAGAAAAAACAACTTGTTTTTATTTGAGATCACTTAGAATTTGTGAGTCAAAAAATGCTCACTTAATAAAATGTAAAAAAAATATTTTGAAAATGGTTTAAGTCCCAATTTAAAATTTTAAAATTGATTAATTGTTAAAAAGCGAACAAGTTCAACCCAATCCTACCGTAAAATAGAAAGATAAAAGGACTTGCTAAATAAGGTATGTTCCATAATCACCTTCTATTCTATTCCTGGTTTTATTCCGATTTTTTTAATAAAAGTGTTGCTGGAATATCGCTTATGGTAAAAGTGTTTAGTTTAAGTAAGAATTCGAGACTCAAGTGAAGTTGACATAGCCTATATCATGTTTTTGATCAAAAATAAAAGCTTGTACCGTAAATTGGCACTAACGCTAAATGTACCACTATCCATTATTTTTTGAAACGTGAGGCGATAAAGAGCAAAATGGTCTGAGGTGGCATTTGTTCGGCAGCCCGCGTGGAGTTACAATTGGTTGAAAATGGGGCCCTGTTAGAAGAACGGTAGGTTAAATGTTAGGGTTATTTTGGAACCAAATGTACAATTTGCCCAAAAGGTCCACCTGAACACCCAAGATTGGCCCAGCATGTTCTCCTGATCTTGATTCCATAGAACATAATGTCTAGGAGATGCTTGGTAGACATTTGATTAAGAAAACTCCAAGTCGATGAACTTTGGGGTAGCTGAAAAAAAATATTGCTTGAATCATGGGGCCAAATAAAGGCTCCCCCAAACCCACGCGAAACATTCGTTGACGACGCGAAATCATTCACAATAGCACAAACTACGAAGGATACACACTGCCAAACAACAACAAAAAACTCTCTTTGCGAATGATTCGCTATGATTTCGCGTTGGTTTGGGAGAGCCTTAACCCAGGAAACATCGAAAATGTTATTAGAAGTATACCAAAGAAACTAATTTTTGTCCTCAGAACTAGAAGACAGGGAATACAAAGTACTCAACCATCCTCATTTCTACTGAGCTTTAAGGGAATACTTGAAATTTGTTAAATCAATTTTCTCAGAAAAATACCCCTATTCTAGATTTTTGTGTTTTTTTGTTTTCAAGGAAAACAAGAAGCAGAATAATTGTAACCATTTCAAACGATTCTTAATTCATCAAGACATAAATCTTCATTAAAGAAATAAAGATAAAATGAAAATAAAACAACCAATGAAAATAAACCAACTTTTCCAATTTTGCCTGCGTTCCTCTAATTTTGTCCGGCAGTGTATATATTTTGTTAAATGTACCTATTCAATTTCTACGTATTTCTACGTATATAACACTCAACTCTTTCGTTTTTTTAAGTTCTTTTCAATTTTTTTTAAATATTGGAGGACTTGATACAATTTGAATAAATCAAAAGACGATTTCATTTATTTTGAAAGTGGTTTAAGTCCATTTACAACTGTAGAAAAATGGTTTTTGTTCAACAATATTTTTTTTTATTATTGGGTAAATAAATTAAATATCTTTAGATGAAAAATAATACTCCACTTTTATTTTAGCTCTTTCCCATATTTTTAAATTAAGTCAAACGCAAACCTTTAAATATCTCGAATTATAAATAAGTGGACTTAGACCACTTTCAAAATAGACGGCTCAAATATTCAATTTAAAGAAAGGTACCAACTATTTAAAGTTCTTATTAACATAACAACTTTTTTGTACGATGTATCGTTGTGGAGAAACTGGTTAAAGTGCCTTTTTCAAAATAACAGCTGAAGCACAATAACAGATGCTTCATATCCAATCATGAAATTAAGCAGATCTTATATTAGTAGGGTAGGTTTACATATTTTTGCATTATAAAAAATCTTTTTTGATTCAGCTCCCGAATAGGGAGCGGGTCAAAATTCTGGTTTCAAAATTATGCTTTTCAAAATTCTGTTTTTTGCACGAAAATTCTGTTTTTCAAATTCAACTTTTTTTCAATTCTTTCTATTGAAATTCTGCTTTTCAAAATTCTGCTTTTCAGAATTCTATCTTATAAAATTTTAAGCAATAAAACTCATCTCATTCGTTTTTTTTTTCAAAAACGGAAAACAAAAAGTAATTTTTAAACTTTATTGCTAGACAATTATCAGGAAGAGATTTAGTTTTTGCTCATCATTTATTTACGTTATTTGATTGCTGCACACATTTTTCTACAACGAGTGGTTCATGGGTATGTTGACCTGACTGATGCACATATAACTGTATGCAAATCACTCTACAATTTCTTCACTGCCCTTCGTAAACAATTTGTCTTTTTTCTGTGGTTTTCACATGCCCAATTATAATTTTAGCAATTACCTATTCTTTTAAAATAAAACAACTAATCCTCCACGCACATCATATATCTTCCTTTATTTTATACTTTAACGGGTTAATGAAGCTGTAACTGTAACAGCTATATTATTCACTCCAGGTGTAAGTAAGGTTTAAGTGAATTTTAAACCTGTTCTACTAACTCGCATTTTTTAAACTTTTCAATTCAAACTTTTGTTCATAATATTCACTCAAAACGCGCATTAAACTCAGTGGATTTAAAATACATTACAACCGGATGTAAAATTGTTTAAACTTGACTATACACCGATTTTAAACATACGGAATGTCAATAATTTGACATTTGCCAGCACGTGTTTCCTGTTTCTTCGTTTCTTGTTGTTGTGTTTCAAATTTTATCTTTCAAAATTTGAAAAATTGAGTTGGCGTTTGAAAAAAAAAATCAAAACAGTAAAATTATTGTCTATTAATTTATTATTATTATTATTATTATTATTATTATTATTATTATTATTATCTTTATTGCTTTTTTCAAATACATTGATACTTAAGGGTATACAAAAAGAATTACAAGCATGGCTCATTGGCCGTCTGCCGGTAAGTTTTCTGAGTTTAACAATTTGTGAGATAAGAAAATACATAGAAATACTAAATTAACCAAAAACAAAAAAATTTATTTACAAGTGGTTATATTAATACAAGGATAATATAAAATTTAAAATGCCAGGATAGTATAAATTACTTTGATTATAATAAAAAGAAAACATAGAATTGGATTTTAGGGCTTTTAGTTTAGCGTAAAAAAAAATACAATTAATAAATCAACGGTTTTATAATACATACTTCAGATATTATTTTAACAAAACATTTTTGAAATGGTTGGCTTTTAGTTTGGCAAAAACAAAAAAATAAATTAATTAATGGCTTTAGAATATACTTCAAATATAGTATTCTAATTAAACATTTTATTTATATTATTTTAACATTTTATTTTATTATATTAATTTATCTCAATTTATGTACATATGTATAATAAATTGATACAAGAAAATGTCGAATTGCAAAATAAAAGGTGATGGTTATGGAAGCAATAGCAAAAAAAAGAGGAAAACGTTTTTCCCAAATCGAAAATATTTCCTGAAATCCACATCATCATAATCATCGACGCAAGCCCGCTTGTACATGCGGTACACTCGACGAGAACGACATTGATTCTCCATCTAGTCCAGAAATTCATCTTTTGACGACGAAGACATCACCATTTCATTTATAAAATCCATTTTATTTTGTTGCTTTTTTATGTTATCTTTAATAATTTACATATGTATGTGCGTAAGAACTTCAAATATGACTTTGCTTCGTTAAATGAGTGAATGTACTGAAAATCTAGTTAACACCCGGATTAAACTACTTTAACAGCTCCCTGGAGGGCAGCTAAAATTGAATCGGGTTAAACGCCACAAAGTTTAATAAATAGAGTTTATTACCGGGTTTTAATAGTGAATATTATGCGCTTGGGTTGAACTTTTGAGACTTAACTCACTTTGAACCAAGGTGTAAATTTAAAACCGGATTAATTGACTGAATAATAACAGCTATATTATTCACTCCAGTGCCGAGATTCAGCTATTTCAGCGAGTGAGATGAGATGACTCGCCTTACTCGCCGACTCATCTCACTTCACTCGCAAAAGCGATTCAGTTATTTAAGGTAGAACTATAATAGTCGGAAGGGCACTGAAGCTAATGTCAAAAACCAACGAAAAGTAGCTTTCCGTACCGAAAAAAGGGGAACACACCCATAATGTAATTATCATCTATCTCTTTTTGGCACTCCTATTTCACCAAATGTCAGTTTTACTTAAGTGAGGTGCGCTCCGGAGCGCACCTCACTTCCGTAACCAAAGTTGAACGAAACTTGACGAAACGCTCCACTCCGCAATTATAGTCACCGTCATATGCTTTCCGTGTATTCGCTTGTTTTCTTCCGACCACTTAAGTGCCCCTCCGAGCATTATAGTTCTAGCTTTAAGTGAAATGAGTAAGTTCGAATCTAGTTTCGAACATGAGACAAAGAATAAACATAAAAGAGCTTAATTCTACCTCCTTGTCACACTCGTTACCCAAACCGAAATGAAACAAAAAATACAACAATGTAAACATTGGAATCTTTAATAATGGAGTTTGGAGTATCTTTTGTTTCAATTATTTTTTATTGTCATAATTAAAGTTTAATGTGAGTTTCACCCTTGAGAAATAAAAAGTTTAAAAGTGTTGAAAGTGAATAGAATATAAATTTATTTAATATATATATGTGCATATGATAATAAAATAAAATTAAAGAATCAATAAAAGGGTAGTTGTTTTTATCTACGTTTGTTGTTTTTTATTTCGTTTAGTATCCATGAATAGGAATTCTTGTGAAAAGCACACATACCTATCTAAAACTGGAAATTTACCAACACATACACCAAGTCACTGCGGAAATATCTGGCGAGTAATCTGACATTTCATTTCACTCGCTCACTCACTCCCTTTTGCTAACTGAATCGATTTTCGACGAAAAGTGACTCATCTCACTCACTCCCTGCGGCTTCGAATTAGCTGAATCTCGGCACAGGTGTAAGTAAGGTTTAAGTGAATTTTAAACCTGTCCTATTAACTCGCATTTTTTAAACTTTTCAATTTAAACTTTTGTTCATAATATTCACTCAAAACGCGGTGGATTTAAAATACATTACAACCGGATGTAAAATTGTTTAAACTTGACTATACACCTATTTTAAACATACGGAATGTCAATAATTTGACATTTGCCAGCATGTGTTTCCAGTTTGTTTGTTATATCAAATTTTATCGTTCAATATTTGAAAATCCTGATTTGGCGTTTGAAAAACAAATCAAAACAGTGAAATTATTGATTTATTTATCTCAAAGTTTAATAAAAAGGGTTTACTACCGAGTTTAAAGATTGAATATTATGTGCTTGGGTGGAACTTTTGAGACTTAACTCACTTTTAACCAAGGTGTACATTTAAAACCGGATTAATTGAGTGAATAATATGGCTGTATGGCTGTAAGTTCAAAAGTTGTGTAAAGCCTAGCTGTTTGATTGAAGAAAACACAAAATTATTTTGGTTTTTGGTTTTCAGTTTCATGCAAAAAAAACAATAAGCCGGCAAGGTGCAAGAAAATAGTGTGGAAAATAATTTTTTTTGTATGGTGGTAAAAAAAATATTCATTTAGGTACCTCACAGAATTCTTTGTATGCAAATGGTTTTGCATCCCAAAAATAATTTGTTTGCATTTTTGGGCCTATTTTTTATTAGTTAAGGGTAATTCAATAACTCAAGGCGAAGACAAACATTTGTCGACTTGAATATTATATAAAATTATGCACAGAATAGGTGGAAAATTGTTTAGAAAATTTTGTTTTTTTTGCGCATGGAACTGTAAGCTAGGTATGGTTTTAGCTACAATTATTGTTTTATACAAAAGAGCAGTCTTAAAACCAAATACAACAAATTTTCCCTATTTTATGATAAGGCAAGTAAGAGAATTTTGAAAATTGGAATTTTGAAAAATAGAATTTTGAAAGTAGAATTTTGAAAACAGAATTTTGAAAAGCAGAATTTAGAAAGCAGAATTTTTCAAAAAGAATTTTGACCCTGCCGAATAGACTACTTTCTGAGTAAAGAAAATTTCGGTTAAGAGAGATTGGGTATTCGTATATGATTGAGAATTTTTTAAGAAATTTGTCGTAGGGAACTCCAAGCCCCCCCCACAGTGAAATCCTAGATCCGCTACTGCCTGCATCCTTATAATTTGTTATGGGATCAATTTGTCGCAGTGCATATTGGAAAGCGTCGTAGAATCCATCATGGGTTTCTGAAGTAGAATGTATTCTGTATTCTCTCGTTTGTGTAGGATGATATTTGTTCTATCAAATTCGTTGCCCACAATGATAATAACTACTTTGTTTGGTGTCGGGGTATTAAAGCGTCGAGTCGCTAGGGCTCACCCACTGGAGATTTATCTGTTCTTATGACAATTTAATTTTTTTTTCATCGTTTGTCATTAGTTCAATAGCATTCATAATCATATGGACTAAATGATATAGGCTGGGGCATTCACAAAGAAATTGATATGAGCCCTCCTCCACCTCTACATCGTGACACCCTCTACACAAGTCCGACGACCGACGAGCTAATGCCCATTCTGTGCATGTGGGTTCCCATTGAGTTGTGACCCGGTAGGACTCCAATTAGAGTGGAAAGTTGAGGCGTGCTTATCTTAAGTAAATATTCTGTCTTTTTCCTAGAGATATTCGGCCATAGATTCTTCGCAACCCTGCAAGAGTCGATGGTTGACCATCTGACGTCTGCAACCTGGAGGAAGCTTTGGCGAATTCTACTTTTTTCTTGCTCCAGTGGAACGAGTACAGAGTGATCGGTTTGGCTCGGATCAAGAGATGACCCGTTTTTGGCCAGTTCATCTGCCATTTCATTCCCATATATGTATATCACAGTGTCCTGGGACCCATCTTAGGGTGACTGTGTTCGATGCACATTACGGCAACTATCTACCAGTTTGGACTTTGTAGTAATTGAGGAAATGGCTTTTATTGCCGCCGGACTATCTATAAAGATATCGATATTTCTATTTTCTACTTCACGTGAGGCAAGATATTTTGCGGCTTCGCATATACTGCAAAAACTTCCGCTAGGAATACACTAGAGAAATTTGGAAGCTTTATTGATCTGTTAATAGGTGGGTTAATAGAGTAGATACCAGACCCTACCCCTTCACATGTCTTGGAACCGTCCGTAAACACCGAGACATGATTAACGTTAATGACCCGGTTTTCATTCCAGGATTCCCTTGTTGGGATATCTGTTATGGCCACTGGGTTAAAATCTATGTGTGGTGTGATGTAGTCGGTTTGAATGTCTATGTCTGTGAATTTCATAATAGTTCTATGACCGTAGTGGCCCCTCTTCCAGTTATTGCACTGTTTAAGTCTTAAAGCACATTTGGTCGCCAACTCTTTTGTAAACAAATCGAGTGGGGCTAGTGAAAGGAAAGTCTCAAGGGCTGCCGTTGGTGTGGTTCTAATAGCACTAGTTGTGCCAATGCACGCTAGTCTCTGAATTTTTGTCATGGTGATAAGATTGGTTTTCTTGTCCAAGGCTGGCCACCAGACCAAGCATGCGTACGTAAGAATGGCTGGATTATGGCTGAGTATATCCAATGAATGGTTCTGGGGCTGGGACCCCATCTTTTACCAAAGATTCTACTGCAAGTGTAGAATGCAATTGAGGCTTTTTTCCCTCTTTCTCTAATGTTTTCTTTCCAGTTTAGTTTACGGTCAAGCACAATACCAAGATACTTGGCAGTTCCCGAAACCTTTAGCGGAATTCCGTTAATGGTTGGCAGGTTTATGCTGGGAACGTTATGCTTCCTCGTAAACAACACCAGTTCTGTCTTAAGTGGGTTAACGTTAAGTCCACAGCTACTGGCCCAGTTACTGAGCTTGTCAATGGCTGTTTGTAGGAGTTCGCTCAGCGTAGGAGCAAATTTTCCCGAGGCCATTAATACGATGTCATCGGCATATGCAACGACCTTGACACCACTTGGACTAAGCTTAACTAAGATCTGGTTAACTTCAAGAAGCCAGAGCAGAGGGGATAAGACTCCACCTTGTGGAGTATCCCTACACGTCCTAGCTTTTAGCTTACTGTCACCTAATTATGCATTTATAAGTCTTGTTTGAAGCATACATTCTATCCAGTTTGTGACCATCGGATCGATGTTGATGGAGTTAAGGGCTTGTCGAATTGAATCGTTATTAACATTATTGAAGGCCCCTTCTATATCTAGGAATGCTGCTACGGTAAAGTCCTTGAACTGAACTGAGTTTTCAATTGTGCCGACCACTTCATGAAGTGCTGTCTCAACAGATTTGCCCTTTATGTATGCATGTTGGGCCTGCGAGAGCACACCATCATTCAGTTTTAGGCGAATATGGGTTTCAATTAGTATTTCCAGGACAGGCTTATTGGCCTGAAATCTTTCGGTTCAGTGTGCGTGGGCTTTCCAGCCTTCGGGATGAAGATGACATTGACTTCTCTCCAACTAGTAGGAATATAAGTGATGTTAAGACATCCCCCAAAGATGTCCACTAGAATTGGAACAATTAAATCTTTAGAGCTTTGGAGCATAATCGGAATTATTCCATCCGGCCCTGCAGATTTGTATGCTGAGAAAGAGTCAATGGCCCAAGCCACCTTCCTACTGTCTACGATTTGATTGCTTATGTCAGAGATTACACTTGTGTTCGAGGCTCTGTCCACAGGAGATGTATCGATAATACATCCTGGGAAGTGAGTGGTAACAAGTGATTCTAATGTCTCGGAGCAGGAGTCTGTCTATGTTTTATCGGGTCTTTTAAGGAATCCCGGGGAAGTGTAAATCTTTGATAAGACTTTCTTGAGCCTAGCACTCTAGCAGCATCATTTGTAGACTCAATGTCAGTACAAAATTTTTGCCAGGCTGCTCTTTTTGCATAGATCGTTCTATTTTTGTATTCATTTTTGCTGATCTTGAAGAGATCCCAGTCAGCAGGTTCATTACTGTGCTTTGCTCTATTGAAAAGCTTCCTTGAATTTTTCCTTAGGATAAGCTCATTTGACCACCATACAGGGTTGAGCTTGCTTTTTCCAATGGGGCAGGAACATTCGTAAGCATTACCAATGGCTAACGAAAGTTCACTTACATGTCTTTCAATGTCTGAGCAGTTTAGCAAGTTGCTAAGTTAGTAGTCATCGAGAGCAGCTGGCGGTGGAAGCCCCGGTGAATCACCTGGCATGTAGGCGGAGGCTAAGATCAGGGGCGGGCCCCTTTTCTTTCGCACTTCACCGTCGTCTGCGTTGCTATAGGAAGATAAGAGGAAAAGGTTAATGATTTGTTTCGCCACTATGCATGTCCGATAGTTACCTTCTGTAGGCCCTTTATTAAAAAATATATTGTAATCTTTGAAACTAAGTCCACAGATCCTACCGCTGTTAATCCAGGGCTCTTGGATTTGGGCTGTATCAATGTCGTCTTTAAACAACAATGAGGCTAAGGTGGCAGAGGCCAACTTACTGTGCTGCAAATTAATCTGTAGCACCTTCATCATTTTTGTCTTTGTGTTTGTTTTGTAGGTTAACTACCGCTAGCGGCCGCACCTTAACCTCATTGATGCCAACCATAAGTTAAAAGCCCCTGGATGGGAGCAATGCCATCGTTTCCTGATTAAGCATTATAATCGCTTCTTGGCCTGTTTTGGTAGGTGGTTCGATAGACACAACCTGCCAGTCGTCACTAGGAAAGTTGGAATTCTGCCCCCGGAGGAGGTTCTCCAGCAGTTCCTTTGTGATGCGTGGGCCCGGCACATGAATGCGGACTTTAGGTCTCGAGTGAAGGTCACTTTTGGAGGCAACTTTCAGTGTTACCCCCTCAAGTAACCCACTCATCTCGCTTATCTTGGTTTTGAGCCATAGCAGGGTGGGTTCGTCTCTACATGAAAGAATTTTAAATCCCTTAATCGTCGACAATGGCCCGAATTTAGGTACAAAACCGGTAGAGGCAAGTATCTCGGTGTTAATGCACTCCAGGATCTTCACCTCCACTTGAGCCCACTGCTCATTGGTCAGTAGCTTTTCGGAGCTCCCCCGTCGATGACGGCCACCTGAAGGCTTTGTGTTACCACATCTGCTAGCGTACCTGCGCTATATTGGCCGTCTTAGGCTTTTTGTTGACGGACATCGTAGGGGGTGTCGAGTCATTATGCCTCGTTCTCTTTCTTTGACTACCTGAGCCTTGTTCGACCCTCATGTTCTTAGAACCTTTAGCAGGTTTAACTTTGGAGTTGCTACCAGTCATTTCAGAGGAAGAGGCACCCTGTTCCACAGATTTGTTTTCGATTGGATTGTCTGGTTTAGATTCGACTACTGCCACTTTGATCTTGTACCCAGTTTTGGCCAGAAACTTCTGAGCCCAGCTCAGACGCTTCCAGTCTCTGAGACAAAGCTTTCTGGTGTCGCCTTGGCCATACCTTCGCACGGCTCTCTTGGAGTTTACTATCTTCCTGGTATCTGGATCCAGATCCCACCCTTATTCTATTTCTTCGGATGTACCAGTCGTTCCTGAATCGGTTTCGGCCCAATCGGCGTAGACGGGCATCGATTTTTGGAAGAGGTTGCCATCACGGTCCCGGAGGACCCTGGGCCATCCACACAGACTTTGGTGGGTTCACTTTCACCAGACCCCTTGTTGGAAGTAGAAGTTATCTTGGCTCCTGGTAGTGCCAAGATTTTGGCCAAAGACTCGCCTTGAGATGTTACTTTATTCTGACCTTTTGCAGGGATTTCAGCTACAGTGACATCTGTGTCCGAGCTGTCCGAACTGGCGAAGGATTGATAGTCGTCATCATTGAGGATTCAATTTTCCTCATCAGACGCCATCTCTCCATCGCCAGCCCCAACAGCACCGTCCTCAGAGTCAGTAAAATCCATGAGGTATTCATAAAACACTTCATATGGACGTTACGGGCACCGCTGCTAGAGGCAGGAATGCAGTCTTTTGCTTCGTTATTTGTGATCGTTTTAATCTTGTTTATTTGTGTCCACTGGCGACTTAGCTTCATTCGAAGCCAAGCCCTCGCCGGCAGCCATGACCTCTGCCGACACGACACACTCTTTACTTACTTTATCCGTAATTCCATTATGTTTTTATTTTAGATTGACATCTCTGCTGGTTTTCTTAGTTATTCGATCCTGCAGCTGGGTTGCTGGAGGGTCGAATGTAAGCCCCCCCACCACGACAAGGTGAAACCTCGGGGGATGCGGAATCTGATCTATATCTAATCTTGTTGGATATAGTTTTCAGTGGATTTTCGTTGAAAAATTCATGTATGTAAGTTGAACTGAACTAAATACAAATTGCGGATGACAAGCCCTCACTATGTCACTGATGAGTTCAAGGGAGTAAGCCGAACGAAACGCCCATTTGTAGGACTAAAGGCCATAAAAAGCAATTTTGAATTAACAAGTCCAAACCTTAATGCTTATGCTAAGTCTTCTACTTGGCTCAGTTATTTCAGTAGTAGTAAAAGTTTTTTTTTTTTTTTTTGAAAAGAGCGTTTCTTCTTTCAATTTTCAGGGACTTACTGACCCGACCTCGTACTTGTCACCTGGCTCGGGAACGCAGTTCTCACTCCCGAAGCAAAGTGAACGAAACTAAACGGACAAAAAAATCTTCCTTGATCGCCTTTCCGTTGAGAAAAATAACATTCTGCATTGCCAGTGCATTTTGTTGCATATGGGCGACTCAACCCAGAAAATTTGATGTTAATGGGGCAGATTGGGTTATTGACCGAAATTCAAAATAGGGATGATTGTAGTTTGATTTCTATTTCCTAAATTAAAATGACTCAATTTCCTTGAACTTCACCTACTATCAGGGACTAATTTTTGAAATTCGCGATTATTTAACAAAGCTACAAAGTAAGCACTATAATAGTACGCATCATAAACACAATAGGTACCTACTTCATTTAAGATGTTGACCTATCAAAAGTATCATCAATAACGCAACATTTGTTATACCGTTAACCTTAGTTGTATCTATATGTACATAGGTAGAGAATACAGTTAACATAAATGCGAATTTTCCAACTTACAACTCTCAGTACTAGTTAACTGCCATTTCTGTCGATGAGGATGAACATGAACAACATAAAGATTTTATTTGCACAGAGAGTCTCTTCCATGATCCATTAACCGAACCCCACAATAGCATTATGTTTTATGTATGAGATATGTGATCGTCCTACGGTCATTACAAGAAACTGGACTAACCAGTATAGTCCTATATAATATACATAGACTAACGAGCTACAATGACCATAGGAACACACATTTCAAACGACAGATAGTTGCATGGAATAAAGTACTGTGTAGAAATATTTGTTTTTCTTTTGAATTATTTTCTTAATTTTCTTGGATGATATTTTTATAGAATGTTGTATGTGAGCTTTTTTTTAAGAATAAGGTATAGTAAGAAGTTCTTTTTCATTTACATATATAGTGCCTTCAAAGCGGTATAACACCTTCACCGCCACCGATGCCGACGCCATTTTTGTATTCAGAACTACCGGTAACTCCTGTTTAAAGCAAACCCAAGTCTGTATAAAGTAAGTTAGTGAAACAAGAAATTCTAAGCTTTGCAGGAAAATAAGTCCAGACTTCATTGTATGGAACAAAGTCCCATTTAGGGAGTTTTTGTTTTCAAATGATTACTGTGCTATGAAAGTTTCTTTACATAATGGCATGAAATAGTCTGATGAAATGAGCAATAGTCAACCTTTTAGAATTTAAAGAAAAGAAATATTTAAAATTTTTGCCAAAACTATCCTATCGGAAGCATTTTTCTGCTTAATTTTTCAGCCATCCACAAAAAAAAAGAACTGAAACACCCATAGCCTTTTTTACTCCAAACGAATTCGTTGTCGGGACAGTATTTTTCAACCACTTTGCATTACGTAGTTCAGTCGTTGGACTTGTAATTTTTTGGTTAAGTCGTTGTCGCTGTACAATCATACATATATAGGTGTGTTATATGAAATTTGTTTTTAGTGGTACCTTCTCTTCCACTCACCGTCTATGCAAGGTTGACCAAAAATCACTTTGAAAATCTTCCTTTCAAGACAGCCTTAAGTGTCCTCATCCACCTAAGCCAGAGTAAGGTACATATATGCCTCTGAGCCATACAGCAAGTGATCAAGACTAGTGCGATATCCATATATATAAGCTTATCTTAAGAACAGTCGATAACTTTCTAATCTCAGTGAAGCAGTACCTAATAGCCAGGTGTAAATATAAGTTTCATCTAAAGAGTTGGTATTGTTGTCTGAGCTTTTTTCAGAGCCCAGGTAGACACAATTTTTGTAATAAGAGTGTTTTAAAGTCCTTTTTTTTGTTTTCCATTCATTTAATCTTATATAATAGCTCCCACTGCACCTATTGACTCTTTTGAAGTCTTAAAGTTTCACATACTTCTAAAATCTAAAGCCCTTGTTTGACCAAAACGAAGTAATAAATAATTTCTGACAACATAATAAATGCAAACAAAATGTCACACTTAAATATATGTAGGGAATTCATCATTAGAAGAATTTCAATATTTTTTTTCTACACAGCACTGTTCATGAAAGAGTACCCTGCACCCGTCCCATGATGAAAATGTAGAATGTTTTATTATTCCTTCATTCTCTGTGTTAGCCATATCCATTGTCGGCCATTGCATTCCATCCAAAATGGATTTACGGATGCAATCTCCGCGATAAGTGCACTTTGCGATTGCTCCTTAATTTTTTATGTGTCGTGCACAATGTAAGTGCATCTCTACACTATACATCGCATCGGCCCAACCTAAACTCCTCAATCAAAACTCCAACTCCCCCTGAGCCCGAATGGATGACAACGACATTTCCACTGATATCCCACAAATTGATGTGTATACTTTCCGGTTGAACAGAAAACTCGTTTTGTCTTCGCACTCTTCAACGAAACAACTTGTATTCGAATCACTTATCAATTTGTCTGTGGTTTACAAAACAAGAAAATAAAAAAGGATCGACAAAAAATCGAAAAGCAAGATAAATAAATACAAAATAATAAAAAAAAAATAATCAAAACAGTGCGGTACGGCCGACCGGTGGCGTCAAAGGTTCACGGCATTTATAAGCAGGTCCCCAGAATCCCATTTGCCCATCTCCAGAAAAATAATAAAAAATATTCCTTAAACTGTCCACTTTATCATCGAAGCAGCTAATTTATGTACACCTCGCACTATGGCAAGTAGATAGTCATAGTGTGCCTCAAGATTGTGCCGAGACATTGGAAGTGTCCAGTTTTTTAACTTCATACAAGATGTTTTCTATATATAGCTGATGATAATACACTTGAAACATGAACCTCGAATAAGCTAAATGATGGTGGCCATGTAGACTGGGACACTGAAAAGTTCCAAAATTTTGGACAAGAGTTCTTTTATACTAAAAAAAAACGTGGGTGGTCTAGCCTAGAAGGCTTTTTATATTCTTTCACACCTCACTTTTATGTACCTACCTTAACTGGGTTTGGAATATAAGAAAAAGATGACAAAAGAGCATTTTGTGTGTCACATTAGATCAGACGTTGCACCGCGCCGTGACGCCCGCTGCCAGCTGCCAGCACCACTACAGCCGTGTCGATGGTACCGCTCGGAGGTGTTGGAAAATGAAGATAAAAATTAGTTACAAGACTATTTATTCCTAACTTGAAGGTCTTATTATTACTAATTAAAGAATTTTAATAGCTCTGGACAAAATTTAAAAAAAAATAATCTATGTATAAATAGCATGTATTTGATTTAATCTATGTATAAATAGCATGTATTTGATATGCAATCTAAATGTTAATTGAATTTTCTGACCTTTGGAAGCTGGAGAAAGTTGTAAAGGGTGTCCCAATAGAAATACACTTAGAAAATATAAAAACACGTTTTTTTGTGATATCAAAGAACAGCCCAGTCAAGTTCGCGGCACTACACCCTTTTTATTGGAATAATCTCATGATTTTCGACCCCCTTCTAACTTCAGTTCTAATAATGTCAGAAACTTCAAACTCGCACTATTTGCTGAGCATAGTCTTCAAACACAGTCGGCTAACTAAATTGCATCTCTCTTGAATTAGTAATTCCTGAGATACAGAAATTCGCAAATCGCTCACAGACTCACTGACGGACAGGATTGCCAGTTTGGGGGTTTTACCCCAGATTTAGGGATTTTTTTCATCGTTGGGGGGAAATCTGGGGTGACGAAATGTCTGGGGTTATTATTTTTAAAGTTAAAAACTTTAAAATTGTATGACTGCTTAGTTTTCTTCATTTTAAAAATAACGTCGTATTTCCTATACGACAGCTGATATTTAGATTTTTGTTATGTTGGTAATATTTGAGGATGTGTGTGCAAAAGTGGTGTAACCCATATTTGGAAAAACTGATAATTTTGTCTCAAAAGCCATCAAAGCCAAAATTCTAAATTCTTAATATCTAAGCTTTCCAAAAATGTGACTTATCCTTCTTGAATATCACATTAAGGACTATGATCGATTAAAAACGAAAAATATGCTTATAAAAAAGTGGGTGACACCACTTTTCCACTCACGGCCTCATTTGGATCGCAGAATTTTACGCTGCAAAATGTCGCTAGTGAAAACGACTGCAATAATGAAGATGACGAGCGTAGATATTATTTTAGGTTTTTTCAAATAAAGTATTTTTATGTAGCTAGATGCATATTTTCATATTTGTTATACATTTTGTATTTCATCTGAAATATGTAATGAACTTATGTGTATCTATTGAAGGAAAAAATAAATTTGGAATATAAAAAAATCTAGGGGCTTTTTTTGTCAAAATGTGGAAATCTGGGGGGTTTCTAAATTTTTTTGGGGGACAATTTTTGTTTCATCTGGCAACACTGCTGACGGATCATCAAAATTATAATTATTTCGCACAACGGTAGGTTTTATGGTGCATATTAAGAGCGATGAAAATTGGTAGAACAAGGGCTTTACGTCCATGAATGAATTAGAATGAATTAAACATTGGGGCTACTGTACTGCAACCTTAAGATCTATTGTGCCCCCACCTAAAAACTGAATGAGATTACTTACTTACTTACCTGCTTAAGGTGGCGCTACAGTCCAGGGTGGACCAGGGCATCAACCAACAAGCTTCTTCCAGCCGGCACGGTTTCTAGCTAGCTGTCTCCAGTTTCGCACGCCCAGTTGGTTGAGGTCCTCTTCCAATTGTGTGCGCCACCTTTTACGCTGTCCACCTCTACTGCGTTGTCCCACGGGGTTGGATTCGAAGACATTCCGGGCCGGAGCATTGGTGTCCATTCGCTCTAGGTGACCCAGCCATCTTAGTCGTTGGCTTTTCACTTTAGAGGCTAGGTCAGTGTCGCTGTACAGCCCATACAGTTCGTGGTTGTATCTTCTTCTCCATTCCCCATCTATGCAGACGGGACCAAAAATCACCCCGAGAATTTTCCTCTCAAAACAGCCTAACGCGTTCTCATCCACCGTTAGCAGTGTCCATGTATCTGCACCATACATCAGGACTGGGATGATAAGCGTCTTATACAGGGACAGTTTAGTTGCTCGAGAGAGGGCTTTGCTTCTCAATTGCCTTCTTAGCCCAAAGAAACAGTGATTCAGTGATGGGAACTATCGAATAAAAACAATCGAATTATTCGATAGTAGCTAAATGTTCATTTATTCGATAGTATTTAGTTATAAATTCGTTCATTCAGTAATGCAATTTTCGTTCAATCGCTTTTTCACTCGATATTAACTTTGAACGATTTAAGTATACTTTCTCACTCGACTACTACTACTACTACTAGTTCCGATTCTGGAATCGTTCATTGGCTTTTCGTTCGATTACTTTTTTGACCGATAGTATTACTGAACGATTTTATATTACTTTTTTTTGTAGTGTTCTTGTCAGTCAGATATTACTGTTACTATTTTCATTAATTTCATTCGCATTCTTGCTCTTTCTGGTATAGTTTTGGGTTGTTTTACTCCACTATATTTTCTATGCGCTATGCATTGAAAATTTGGAATAATAGTGTAAATTTGATATCTGAGATTTGAGTGACACTTGATATGTATATGTTTATATTGTTTTAGCTTATTAATTCATCGATATTAATGCATGTGCATGTTGCATGTTTCATGTCCATGTTGCATGTGCATGTTGTATGTGCATGTTGCATGTGCAAGTTGCATGTGCAAGTTGCATGTGCATGTTGCATGTGCAAGTTGCATGTGCAAGTTGCATGTGCGAGTTGCATGTGCGAGTTGCATGTGCAAGTTGCATGTGCATGTTGCATGTGCAAGTTGCGTGTGCAAGTTGCATAATCATGTTGCATGTGCAAGTTGCATGTGCAAGTTGCATGTGCATGTTGCATGTTGCATGTGCAAGTTGCATGTGCAAGATGCATGTGCAAGTTGCATGTGCTAGTTGCATGTGCAAGTTGCATGTGCAAGTTGCATGTGCATGTTGCATGTGCAAGTTGCATGTGCACGTTGCATAATCATGTTGCATGTGCAAGTTGCATGTGCATGTTGCATGTGCAAGTTGCATGTGCAAGATGCAAGTGCAAGTTGCATGTGCAAGTTGCATGTGCAAGTTGCATGTGCAAGTTTCATGTGCAAGTTGCTTGTGCAAGTTGCATGTGCATGTTGCATGTGCAAGTTGCATGTGCAAGTTGCATTTGCATGTTGCATGTGCAAGTTGCATGTGCAAGATGCAAGTGCAAGTTGCATGTGCAAGTTGCATGTGCAAGTTGCATGTGCAAGTTGCATGTGCAAGTTTCATGTGCAAGTTGTATGTGCAAGTTGCATGTGCAAGTTGCATGTGCATGTTGCATGTGCAAGTTGCATGTGCACGTTGCATAATCATGTTGCATGTGCCAGTTGCATGTGCAAGTTGCATGTGCAAGTTGCATGTGCATGTTGCATGTGCAAGTTGCATGTGCAAGATGCAAGTGCAAGTTGCATGTGCAAGTTGCATGTGCATGTTGCATGTGCAAGTTTCATGTGCAAGTTGCATGTGCAAGTTGCATGTGCAAGTTGTATGTGCATGTTGCATGTTCAAGTTGCATGTGCAAGTTGCATGTGCAAGTTGCATGTTCAAGTTGCATGTGCATGTTGCATGTGCAAGTTGCATGTGCAAGTTGCATGTGCAAGTTGCATGTGCAAGTTGCATGTGCAAGTTTCATGTGCAAGTTGCGTGTGCCAGTTGCATGTGCAAGTTGCATGTGCAAGTTGCATGTGCAAGTTGCATGTGCAAGTTGCATGTGCGAGTTGCATGTGCAAGTTGCATGTGCATGTTGCATGTGCAAGTTGCATGTGCAAGTTGCATGTGCAAGTTGCATATGCGAGTTGCATGTGCAAGTTGCATGTGCATGTTGCTTGTGCAAGTTGCATGTGCAAGTTGTATGTGCAAGTTGCATGTGCAAGTTGCATGTGCAAGTTGTATGTGCAAGTTGCAAGTTGCATGTGCAGGATGTATTTGCAAGTTGCATGTGCTAGTTGCATTTGCAAGTTGCATGTGCAAGTTGCATGTGCAAGTTGCATGAGCAGGTAGCATGTGCAAGTTGCATGTGCAAGTTGCATGTGCAAGTAGCAAGTGAGAGTTGTATGTGCAAGTTGCATGTGCATGTTGCATGTGCAAGTTGCATGTGCAAGTTGCATGTGCAAGTGGCATGTGCAAGTTGCATGTGCAAGTTGCATGTGCAAGTTGCATGTGCAAGTTGCATGTGCGAGTTGCAAGTGCAAGTTGCATGTGCATGTTGCATGTGCAAGTTGCATGTGCAAGTTGCATGTGCAAGTTGCATGTGCATGCTGCATGCTGCATGTGCAAGTTGCAAGTTGCATGTGCATGTTGCATGTGCAAGTTGCATGTGCAAGTTGCATGTTGCATACGCAAGTTCTTGTGCATGTTGCATTTGGCATGTTGCATGTTCATGTTGCATGTGCATGTTGCATGTGCATGTTGCATGTGCAAGTTGCATGTGCAAGATGCATGTGCAAGTTGCATGTGCAAGTTGCATGTGCAAATTGCATGTGCATGTTGCATGTGCAAGTTGCATGTGCAACATGCATGTGCAAGTTGCATGTGCAAGTTGCATGTGCAAGTTGCATGTGCAAGTTGCATGTTCAAGTTGCATGTGCAAGTTTCATGTGCAAGTTGCATGTGCAAGTTGCATGTGCAAGTTGCATGTGCATTTTGCATGTGCAAGTTGCATGTGCAAGTTGCAAGTTGCATGTGCATGTTGCATGTGCAAGTTGCGTGTGCATGTTGCATATGCAAGTTGCACGTGCATGTTGCATGTGCATGTTGCATGTGAAAGTTGCATGTGCAAACTGCTTGTGCAAGTGCAAGTTGCATGTGCAAGTTGCATGTGCATGTTGCATATGCAAGTTGCACGTGCATGTTGCATGTTGCATGTGCAAGTTGCATGTGCAAGTTGCATGTGCAAGTTGCATGTGCATGTTGCATGTGAAAGTTGCATGTGCAAACTGCTTGTGCAAGTGCAAGTTGCATGTGCAAGTTGCATGTGCATGTTGCATGTGCAAGTTGCATGTGTAAGTTGCATGTGCAAGTTGCATGTGCAAGTTGCTTGTGCAGGTGCATGTGCATGTTGCATGTGCAAGTTGTATGTGCATGTTGCATATTCAAGTTGCATGTGCAAGTTGCATTTGCAAGTTGCATGTGCAAGTTGCATGTGCAAGTTGCATGTGCATGTTGCATGTGCAAGTTGCATGTGCAAGATGCATGTGCAAGTTGCATGTGCAAGTTGCATGTGCAAGTTGCATGTGCAAGTTGCATGTGCAAGTTGCATGTGCAAGTTTCATGTGCAAGTTGCATGTGCAAGTTTCATGTGCAAGTTGCATGTGCAAATTGCATATGCAAGTTGCATGTGCAAGTTGCATGTGCAAGTTGCATGTGCATGTGTCATGTGAAAGTTGCATGTGCAAACTACCTGTGCAAGTGCAAGTTGCATGTGCAAGTTGCATGTGCATGTTGCATGTGCAAGTTGCATGTGTAAGTTGCATGTGCAAGTTGCATGTGCAAGTTGCTTGTGCAGGTGCATGTGCATGTTGCATGTGCATGTTGCATGTGCATGTTGCATATGCAAGTTGCATGTGCATGTTGCATGTTGCATGTGCAAGTTGCATGTGCAAAATGCATGTGCAAGTTGCATGTGCAAGTTGCATGTGCAAGTTGCATGTGCAAGTTGCATGTGTATTTTGCATGTGCAAGTTGCATGTGCAAGTTGCAAGTTGCATGTGCATGTTGCATGTGCAAGTTGCATGTGCAAGTTGCATGTTGCATACGCAAGCTCTTGTGCATGTTGCATTTGGCATGTTGCATGTTCATGTTGCATGTGCATGTTGCATGTGCAAGTTGCATGTGCAAGTTGCATGTGCAAGTTGCATGTGCAAGTTGCATGTGCATGTTGCATGTGCAAGTTGCATGTGCAAGTTGCATGTGCAAGTTGCATGTGCATGTTGCATGTGCAAGTTGCATGTGCAAGTTGCATGTGCAAGTTGCATGTGCAAGTTGTATGTGCATGTTGCATGTTCAAGTTGCATGTGCAAGTTGCATGTGCAAGTTGCATGTACAAGTTGCATGTGCAAGTTCCATGTTGCATGTGCAAGTTGCATGTGCAAGTTGCATGTGCATGTTGCATGTTCAAGTTGCATGTACAAGTTGCATGTGCAAGTTGCATGTTCAAGTTGCATGTGCAAGTTGCATGTGCAAGTTGCATGTTCAAGTTGCATGTGCAAGTTGCATGTGCAAGTTGCATGTGCAAGTTGCATGTGCAAGTTGCATGTGCAAGTTGCATGTGCAAGTTGCATGTGCAAGTTACATGTGCATGTTGCATGTGCAAATTGCATGTGCAAGTTGCATGTGCAAGTTGCATGTGCAAGTTGCATGTGCAAGTTGCATGTTCAAGTTGCATGTGCAAGTTGCATGTGCAAGTTGCATGTTCAAGTTGCATGTGCAAGTTGCATGTGTAAGTTGCATGTGCAAGTTGCATGTTCAAGTTGCATGTGCAAGTTGCATGTGCAAGTTGCAGGTGCAAGTTGCATGTGCAAGTTGCATGTGCAAGTTGTATGTGAGAGTTGCATGTGCAAGTTGCATGTGCAAGTTGCATGTGCATGTTGCATGTGCAAATTGCATGTGCAAGTTGCATGTGCAAGTTGCATGTGCAAGTTGCATGTGCATGTTGCATGTTGCATGTGCATGTTGCATGTGCAAGTTGCATGTGCAAGTTGCATGTTCAAGTTGCATGTGCAAGTTGCATGTGCAAGTTGCATGTGCATGTTGCATATGCCAGTTGCATGTGCATGTTGCATGTTGCATGTGCATGTTGCATGTGCAAATTGCATGTGCATGTTGCATGTGCAAGTTGCATGTGCAAGTTGCATGTGCATGTTGCATGTGCAAGTTGCATGTGCAAGTTGCATGTGCAAGTTGCATATGCATGTTGCATGTGCTAGTTTCATGTGCAAGTTGCATGTGCATGTTGCATGTTCAAGTTGCATGTGCAAGTTGCATGTGCAAGTTGCAGGTGCAAGTTGCATGTGCATGTTGCATGTGCAAGTTGCATGTGCAAGTTGCATGTGCATGTTGCATGTTCAAGTTGCATGTGCAAGTTGCATGTGCAAGTTGCATGTGCAAGTTGCATGTTCAAGTTGCATGTGCAAGTTGCATGTGCAAGTTGCATGTGCAAGTTGTATGTGCATGTTGCATGTTCAAGTTGCATGTGCAAGTTGCATGTGCAAGTTGCATGTGCAAGTTGCATGTTCAAGTTGCATGTGCAAGTTGCATGTGCAAGTTGCATGTGCAAGATGCATGTGCAAGTTGCATGTGCAAGTTGCATGTGCAAGTTGCATGTGCAAGTTGCATGTGCAAGTTGCATGTGCAAGTTGCATGTGCAAGTTGCATGTGCAAGTTGCATGTGCATGTTGCATGTGCAAGTTGCATGTGCAAGTTGCATGTGCAAGTTGCATGTTCAAGTTGCATGTGCAAGTTGCATGTGCAAGTAGCATGTGCAAGTAGCATGTGCAAGTTGCATGTGCAAGTTGCATGTGCAAGTTGCATGTGCAAGTTGCATGTGCAAGTTGCATGTGCATGTTGCATGTGCAAATTGCATGTGCAAGTTGCATGTGCAAGTTGCATGTGCAAGTTGCATGTGCAAGTTGCATGTGCAAGTTGCATGTGCATTTTGCATGTGCAAGTTGCATGTGCAAGTTGCAAGTTGCATGTGCATGTTGCATGTGCAAGTTGCATGTGCAAGTTGCATGTGCAAATTGCATGTGCAAGTTGCATGTGGAAGTTGCATGTGCAAGTTGCATGTGCATGTTGCATGTGCAAGTTGCATGTGTAAGTTGCATGTGGAAGTTGCATGTGCAAGTTGCATGTGCATGTTGCATGTGCAAGTTGTATGTTGCATACGCAAGTTCTTGTGCATGTTGCATTTGGCATGTTGCATGTTCATGTTGCATGTGCATGTTGCATGTGCAAGTTGCATGTGCAAGTTGCATGTGCATGTTGCATGTTGCATGTGCATGTTGCATGTGCATGTTGCATGTGCAAGTTGCATGTGCAAGTTGCATGTGCATGTTGCATGTGCATGTTGCATATGCAAGTTGCATGTGCATGTTGCATGTTGCATGTGCAAGTTGCATGTGCAAGTTGCATGTGCAAGTTGCATGTGCAAGTTGCATGTGCATTTTGCATGTGCAAGTTGCATGTGCAAGTTGCAAGTTGCATGTGCATGTTGCATGTGCAAGTTGCATGTGCAAGTTGCATGTGCAAATTGCATGTGCAAGTTGCATGTGGAAGTTGCATGTGCAAGTTGCATGTGCATGTTGCATGTGCAAGTTGCATGTGTAAGTTGCATGTGCAAGTTGCATGTGCAAGTTGCATGTGCATGTTGCATGTTGCATGTGCATGTGCATGTTGCATGTGCAAGTTGCATGTGCATGTTGCATGTTTCATGTGCATGTTGCATGTCCATGTTGCATGTGCATGTTGCATGTGCATGTTGCATGTGCATGTTGCATGTGCAAGTTGCATGTGCAAGTTGCATGTGCATGTTGCATGTTGCATGTGCAAGTTGCATGTGCAAGTTGCATGTGCATGTTGCATGTTTCATGTAGTGATGGGAACTATCGAATGATTTGAACTATCGATAGTTAGTAACTGAATGATTTCAACTATCGAACGAATTCATTCATTCATTTATTCGGTTGAAATAGAGTAAGATGTTGATTGTTTTTAGGAAAATGATACTTGAAGATACGTTTTTAAACGAAAATACGACCGGAGTTAGTCGTAAGAATATTTTTTTACTATTTAGAAGAAAATTGAAAACTATGAATAAAGAAAAGAAAGCCAAAAAGTATCGGATTATTTTATTTATCGCTCAGAAAACAGTCCCTTTCTGTCAAGCCATAACCTGTCAAATTCAATAAGGGATGGCTACGATGACAATAGATTAAAAACTTTTAAAAAAATACGAACAAATTGAGATCTTGTTTTGACCACAAAAAGAGAAATTTTCGAACTTTCCAGGTATTATTTTCAACCAAATACTCTGTGTGCGTCAAAGAAGAATAGTTCTTCTATTTTTAAAATCATAAACTGTCAAATTTCACAAACGGAAATGGGCAATTTTAGGGCTTGGGTGAAACGTGAATCTCTTTCTGCGTCAAAGAATAATTATTTGTCCATGAAAATTGTTAATTTATACCCAAAGATGGCGATGGATTAAAAAAACCTCAAAAAATTGAAAAATTTAAAATTTATTATTATCTCCGGAAAAGAGCAATTTTAGGGATTTTGGGTGACGTTTAAAAAAAATACTTTTTGGGTGTCAAAGAAGAGTCTGTCTTCTATTCGCTAGACTATTAACTGAAAAATTCTATCAAATGATGCCCACGATATCGATGAATTAATAAACTTAATTAATATAAACATATATCAAGTTTCACTCAAATCTCAGATATCAAATTTACACTATTATTCCAAATTTTCAATGCATAGCGCATAGAAAATATAGTGGAGTAATGCTATGTTTCCACCTAAGGGTAATCTCAGTTTAGATTAAATTAATCTTTTTGGTGTTTCCATGGCACAAAAAGATTTAAAAAAGATTAAATCTGACAACACTTTCAAAAATGCAAATGGCGCTTCAATTTTTCTTATGAAGTGCGAAAGGGACAGAATGTTTTATTCATATCAAACAATGAAGAATTGAATCGAGTCTCGAATGAATCGTTCAGCACCATGTTAAAATAGGTTAGTTCGATTTGTGAAACTATTTGTCCTAGGAAGATTAAATAAGATTAATTTCTAATCTCCAAGATTAACGAAATATATTTGTATGGTAAATCTTCAAGATTTAAAGAAGATTTGAGGTAAATCTTATTAAATCTCAGATTAGCGTTAGGTGGAAATGTAGCATTAAACAACCCAAAACTATACCAGAAAGAGCAAGAATGCGAATGAAATTAATGAAAATAGTAACAGTAATATCTGACTGACAAGAACAACACAAAAAAAAGTAATATAAAATCGTTCAGTAATACTATCGGTCAAAAAAGTAATCGAACGAAAAGCCAATGAACGATTCCAGAATCGGAACTAGTAGTAGTAGTAGTAGTCGAGTGAGAAAGTATACTTAAATCGTTCAAAGTTAATATCGAGTAAAAAAGCGATTGAACGAAAATTGCATTACTGAATGAACGAATTTATAACTAAATACTATCGAATAAATGAACATTTAGCTACTATCGAATAATTCGAGATAGTTTTTATTCGATAGTTCTCATCACTGCTATTTAGTTTGCAGTGGCCAGTGAAGAGACCAGTTATTTTCCTTAGGTTTTTCCTACTAGGGTTGATGCAGTCTGAAAAACGTGCTCGGTTGTAGTTACCAAGCAATAGTTTAGCCTGCCTCAGCATTGGGAGTGCTTTCCAGTTTTTGGATCTTTCAACCTCCTCTTATTCTCATATTTTGTTTTTTATCCCATTTTCTCCTATGCCATAATAGGGTTCAGGCCCTATTAAGGGAGTAATTGCCCCTTTGTTCGCTAAGGAATCTGCTTCTTTATTTCCTGGGATACCAACGTGACCAGGTACTCAATTAAGTGTGACACTGTTGTTTTTTCCAAGGACGTTCAGCTTGTTCCCACACTCCCAAACTAACTTTGAGCTGATGGCGTAAGAGCTCAGTGCTTTGAGTGCGGCGTGGCACGCCACTTTGTATGCCTGTTGTTTGGCATGTACTTGCTGGCACTCTTCATCGAATCAGGGGTTTCACTGTGGTGGTCGTGTGAGGCCCAGCACGTCAGAGGCGGCATCTCTGATGGCTTCCTAGCAATTCTTCCACTGGTTCTCGATATTTGCAGTTGGTGGCATAGGACTATTAAAGAGGGCGTGAAAAACTCGATCGGAAAAGGACCTAGTGATTTCTTGCGACTATATAGCCGTCCGACGTTGAACTTCCTCACAGTATTTCCCTGTTTTAATTTTGGTCTGGATATCCAGAGCAATACCTTGGCTACAACGATGTAGTGGTCCGAGTCAACGTTGGCTCCTCGGAACGTTCGGACATCCTTGATACTGGAAGAGTGCCTTGTGTCGATCGTGATGAGAACAATCTAGTTGGGGGTTGATTGACTGGGAACTCGCCATGTCCCCTTGTGTATATTGAGATGCGGGAACTGCGTACTAGCTACCACAACGTTTCGCCCCGCAGCAAAGTCGATTAGCCTGAGTCCGCTATCGGAGGTGGTGTCGTGCAGGCTACATCTTCCGATTGTGCTACCAAAGACGTCTTCTTTCCTTAGGTCATTACTCATATGTCTTGTCCAGGGGCTCGTAAAACTCATCCTTGGTGTCGTCAACCTTCCCCTCTGTGGGGGCATGCGCGCATATGAGGCTAATATTGACGAATTTAGCTTTGATGCGAATTGTCGTGAGGCGCTCGTTCACATAGTTGAAACTAAAGACTTCTTGCCTAAGTCTGCCTCTAACGACGAATCCACATCCAAAAATACGCTGCCCTTGTGGTCGGTAACAGTCACCGTAGTAGATGTAGCAGTCTTTCTGTTTTCTTCTTCTTCTTCACTTCACATCACTTCTTGGATGGCGGTGATGTCTGCATTGTAGCAGTCTAGGGCATCCGCTAAATGTTCGGCTTTACGTGGTATATAGAGAGACAGAGCAACCCACGTGCAGAAGCGAAGATCGTTGTCCTTATTTCGTTTGCTAGGTTCGTCGACAGTAAATCCGTCCATATCCGAGGCTTGCTATTGCTTCGCAACTTAAATTGCTTTACGTGACCGGGAAGTCAACCCGAACGGCATGCACGACCCCCAAACCTGAAGAAGCAGACCCTTACAATATAACTCCAAGGCGGGGAGCCGGATTAACCGCTCCTTATAGGCCTGGGATCCAAATATGTCGTAATAGCCTTATAAGGTATTCACTAAGTAGTTTAGCCTGACTGGAACTGTAGACGCCACCGTTGATTCCATCTGGGGAATTCTTCCGCTGCCACCTGGATAATAGAGAAGTGCCTTAGTGGGAAGACTCCTCCCCCCTCTCTCGTTTGCTGCCGCCTAAAACCCATCCACAGGAATTTGAACCCCATCTTCAGTTAAAAGTACTAGCCACCCGATGTTCACCACGGGGAGATGAGAGTAGTTTGATGAGAGAATTCAAAATTACCATCAAATAAAACACCAAGGGCATTTATATCGCTTGCACGTGACAAAACTGAACCCTTAAACAAGTAAAGTTAAAAGAAGAAACGGAAAACTTTCTCGTAAGACTTATAGTTTAACATTTTTCGATGTCAGGAATCAAACAATTACGAAACGAACACACCAGTCAAAAAAAGCATTTAAGTCATACTGCACTGCAACTCCTTACAATCTGGATTATTCGAAATATGTTTAAAGATTTAGTCTAAGAGCTACCAGCCATTTTGACTAACCTACTAGGCACAAGGCTACAACTTTGTGTATGCTTGATTTGGGACTAGTTAAGTATGAAAACCACGGTCTGGCAGGGTTGCCGCGGTCGAAAGATTGCCATCTGGTTTTTTCAAAATGCAAAAAAAGGGTCAAAATTAACCTACTCGCACAAGGCTGAAACTTATTTATAATTTAGTTCATACATTCTTATGCATGAAAAAAATTATGCCAGACGGGTTTGGCAGTCGAAAGTGCTTGCCAGAGAGCTTAAAGTCTTAAAAGATGGTATTGTAAGAAATATCCTTTTTTTATTAAATTTCAAAAAACTGTCAAAATTTCAAACCTACCCGCACAAAGCTGATTTTAACATAAATGTTAGCTAACATTTTCTAGTATATGAAAAAAAATAAACCAGACCGGACGGACGGTCGAAAGTTCCAGCCAGACAGGCCTAAATTCTTAAAAAATGGTATTATAAGAAATAACCTTTTTTTATTTTTTATTATATTAAAAAAAAAAACTGTCAAAATTGTAAACCTACCCGCACAAAGCTGATTTTTACATATATTTTAGCTGACATATTTTTAAATATGAAAAAAAATATATCAGACCGGACGGACGGTCGAAAGGTCCTGCCAGACGGGCCTCAAGTTTCAAAAGTTGGTATTATAAGTACTATCCATTTTTTTATTTTTTATTAAATTTCAAAAAACAGTCAAAATTGTAAACCTATCCGCACAAAGCTGATTTTTACATATATGTTAACTGACATATTTTTGAATATGAAAAAAAAATATATCAGACCGGACGGACTGAAAATGAAAAAAAATATATCAGACCGGACGGACGGTCGAAAGTCTTGCCAGACGGGCCTCAAGTCTTAAAAGATGGTATTAAGAAATATCCTTTTTTTATTTTTTCTTAAAGGAGAATGGGCAAATTTGTATGAAACATGGGCGTGAGCGGCCAAGAATTGTTTTGTTATTTTTGGATGTGTTTTAGTCCTACAATCACCGTGCAGAAATTTTTTCATGGTGGTGTACTTCAAAACCGAAAAAAATGCATTTTTGTTCTTACCCTTTAATAAAGTTTTGATAAATTTCTGGCTTCTGACCAATTCAAAAATAGAAAAAGAAAGTGGAACAAGAAATCAAGACAGTCTCAAGAATATTTTGTATATAAAAAGAGCCATATAACATCATTAATAAGAAGATTAACCATAAAACTACAATATTAAAAAATCACAATATTAAAAATCCTGAGTAAAATAATATATTTAAAAAATTACAATGTTGTTGAAATACGTACTGGGTCTCTTTAAACTCGTAATGCGGCCTTGGTATATTCTGAAACCCCGTTAAACACACTACTACATTGTCAGTAGACGTTATGAAGTTAGAATAAAGCATTACACCCACTAAAAATATAATCACTGCTCAATGCAATTGCATTATATTAACATTGAAATATCTTCTTTTCTAAATGAAATGCAATGTAACGTCCATAGTGAAAGTTGTTCCTGAGTAGCATACCTTTCATTTGACACTAATTTCATTAATGGCCGCCAACGCCCAAAAATGCCCATTCTCCTTTAAAAAAACTGTCAAAATTGCAAACCGTCCGTCCGGTCTGATATATTTTTGTTCATATTTAAGAATATGTCAGCTAACGTATATGTTAAAATCAGCTTTGTGCGGGTAGGTTTGCAAATTTGACTGTTTTTTTAAATTTAAGAAAAAATAAAAAAAAGGATATTTCTTAATACCATCTTTTAAGACTCGAGGCCCGTCTGGCAGGACCTTTCGAACATCCGTCCGGTCTGATATATTTTTGTTCATATTTAAGAATATGTCAGCTAACGTATATGTTAAAATCAGCTTTGTGCGGGTAGGTTTGCAAATTTGACTGTTTTTTTTTTAAATTAAGAAAAAATAAAAAAAAGGATATTTCTTAATACCATCTGTTAAGACTTGAGGCCCATCTGGCAGGACCTTTCGACCGTCCGTCCGGTCTGATATATTTTTTTTTATATTCAGAAATATGTCAGCTAACATATATGTAAAAATCAGCTTTGTGCGGGTAGGTTTACAATTTTGACAGTTTTTTTAAATTTAAGAAAAAAATAAAAAATGGATATTTCTTATAATACCAACTCTTGAAACTTGAGGCCCGTCTGGCAGGACCTTTCGACCGTCTGTCCGGTCTGATATACTTTTTTTCATATTTAAGAATATGTCAGCTAACATATATGTTAAAATCAGCATTGTGGGGTAGGTTTGCAAATTTGACTGTTTTTTTAAATTTAAGAAAAAATAAAAAAAGGATATTTCTTATAGTACCAACTTTTGAAACGTAAGGCCCGTCTGGCAGGACCTTTCGACCGTCCGTCCGGTCTGATGTATTTTTTTTCAGTTTACATATATGTAAAAATCAGCTTTGTGCGGGTAGGTTTGCAATTCTGACAGTTTTTTGAAATTTAAGAAAAAATCGAGAAAGGAAATTTCTTATAATACCAATTTTTAAACCTTGCGGTCGTCTGGCAGGAGCTTTTTACCGTGCAACTCGTCAAGTATGTTTTTTATATACAAGTAGATGGCATAAGCTTACATGTGTGCAAAGACTTTAGGTAGGTTGGTGTTTCAGTTTTGTCAATTTTATAAAATTTTGAAAAAATATGTGGCAACCCTGCGTCGACAGTAAGAGAACCATATCATAATTTTTTGACTTGATTTAATATGTATTAGGACTATACGCAATTGACGTGTTACATTAAAAAAAAATTTCTCTGACAAATCAATGACAATTTTTAATACCAACTTTAAAAACTCGTCTGGCAAGCTATTTTCGTCCAACAAAACTGGTCTGGCATCTCTTTTTTCATGTACAAGAAAACATAAGTTATTATAAATTCAAAAATCAGCATTCTAAACGTAGATGTGTTAGATTTGGAAGTTATTTTATATTTTGAAAAAATAGGTGGCAACCCTAGAATTGCGGAAATATTCTTTGATCTCTATTTTTTGACTAATCTGTTCACGAATAAAGCAAACACTAAGTTTTAGTATTGTACCTAACAAATTTCTCAATTTATCCAATATCTTTTACTAATCTTTAAGAGCTTTAGGCTCGTCTGGCAAGCACTTTCGACCGTCAAACCCGTCTGGCATAATTTTTTTCATGCATAAGAATGTATAAACTAAATTATAAATAAGTTTGAGCCTTGTGCGAGTAGGTTAATTTTGACCCTTTTTTGCATTTTGAAAAAATCAGATGGCAACCTTTCGACCGCGGCAACCCTGCCAGACCGTGGTTTTCATACTTAACTAGTCCCAAATCAAGCATACACAAAGTTGTAGCCTTGTGTCTAGTAGGTTAGTCAAAGTGGCTGGTAGCTCTCCGACTAATTGTAATATCGTCCGTATAACTGGCTGAACAGAATGGAGACGGAGCTGCAGCTGGTAAAACTGTCAAAATGTTGAATACATACAAATTCAATTATACGAACGCAGCACGACGCAGCTGCAGGCGTGCTGGACAAGTTGGCCAACTTTTAACTTTCGCTTGCAGCTTTTTTGACGTTTCATCACTTTGAGCGCAACCGAGTATTTTCATGGGTGTTAAAGTGAGTTTTAATCACTTTTCAACCTCTCACAAAGCCGTTAAATAATTTAAGCTCCTTTTTCACGTACGACATTTTTTCACAGCTATTCCAGCTGTAGCTCCAGTTGTAGCACTCTATTCTGTCCAGGCAGTGCTAGCACCCAGCGTAACAGTGAATAAACAGTGAGGTGTGTATGCAACCCCCTGCTTGGGCACATTATAGGATTTGGGGAAAGTACGAGGTGGGTGTATGAAAAGTATATTTGGGAATCTCGATTTAAATGTTTAAATAGAAAAGTATTTAAAAGCAGAGTATGGACCATATTTTAAGTGTGGGCTTAAATGCCAAATCCAAAAAGCAATAACACCTGCGACCAGCGGTTCTTATTTCTTTTCTTTCGTGGGTAAGAATGGAAAATATTTTTATCTTGGGATATAACACAGTACACATATCTAAGGTATTATCTTGCGCATGTTGTCCGAAATAAGAATTGTCAAAGAAATTCAAGATGGCAGCCTTACGTGACCTCGTCCGCTGTATTACAACCACAACGAAGAAAACAAACACAAAAGGTTAATTTAAATAACACTAAAAACCAGGAAGGAATGTTGTTTGCAAGACAAAATAATGTTAATAAACACTAAAAAGCTTGAAATAATTGTATTTGCCAATAAATAAGTTACAAATGAACACATAACACACAACAAATTTTGATGTTTAACGAGTGGGGGTCACGGGATTCGCCATTTTCCACTGATTTTGATGGATGCGCAGAACTGAACAAAAATGAAAACGCTAGTGATATTACCTTCAATGTGTGTACTGTGGGGAAATAATGCCCACGGTCTTTATTACCACGGATGTTATTGCACTGCACCAGATAAAAAGAACGGACAAAGGTTCCGACAAGTGACTCACACAATTTTCCAAAACTTTGCAATGTTGTCAGTATTTATATTAAAATTAATATCAGTCAAGTAAGAGAAAGATTTCGATTGCCCAAAGTTTGAATGTGACAAAATGATACCACTTAGTAATTTTTTTCGCCTAGTTCGCAGGTTTGGCCCCTTGCGTGTGACCAAAATCCACACGATACAGTTAGTTGTTCCATGCTTATGCATTTATTTCAAATAGATCGCGTAAGGATTTGAGTGCCAAATTGGACCAGCTTGTTTATTCACGAAGCCATTCAGATGGAAAAGCGCTTCATCGCTAAAGATAATTTTTTTCACTTCAGTTTTGTAATGGGGTTTCCACTTCAGTCTTTTTATGGGTTTTCACAATAGTAAAGTTTTCTTCTTTTGCATAGCGCTCAATTAGATTAGAGATTATAGGTCACAACTGACAAATTTAAAGGTATTGTTAGCAAACGTAGCGATACTGTCTTCTGTGTAAATAAAAGATATACGACTGGACCAGTGGCGGATCCAGAGGGGGGGGCTATAGGGGCTGAAGCCCCCCCCCACGGCTGATTCAGAAGAGAGTTAGACAAACAAAACATGTGAGCTGTGTTTTTCCAAGCCCTAGGAAAATTGAATGAGTTGTTGGGCTGAACCATATTATATGCAAGCTGTGTTTTTTTTTCGAAGCCCCAAGAGAATTGGATGAAAAAAGACGATTATATACAAAATAAAATATGCCTACGTAGGCGTACACGTACTTCAAACCTTAAAGGTGTAAGACAAAAAGTTGAGGCTTGGGGCTAAGCCTTTACGAAGCGTTTTCCTAAGCGTGCAAGGGAATCAGATGAAAACTATAACACTGTTAGTGCTAACAAATTTGCATAATAGCTGTGTTTTTTTCCAGGCTTTAAAGAAATCCGACGAAAGTAAGAGGCAAAAGCTAAAAAAATGTCCATGCAAGCTGTTGTTTTTCGAAGTCCAGGGAAACTGGAGGTTGGGGCTTAACAATTTGTGTGTAAGCTTTGTTTTTTAAAGCCCTTAAGGAATCGGACTAAAAAAATAACAAGTTTGGGGCTAGTAAGTATGCATTCCTAAATGCTGTGTTTTTTTCCAAGCCCTTATATTAAAACTAGTGAGGTTGACTCCAATGTTATTATTTTTATCTATATTTCCTTGGGTATCGATATTTCTTAAAAAACAAATTAAGTTTGACAAAACGAATGAATGTTAGCTTTTTCTTAAATTCTTCTTGATATTTTTCGGACTTAGCTAAGCCCAGATAACTTTTGGGGCTTAAGTTTAAAAACTCAGTTTCCGACGAATGAGTCAGGCCCAATTTTGACATTTGGATCATAGTAAAAATGTCAAAATTCAGTCTGATTCGCTCCGCAGTTGGACGGATGCTATAGGTAATCGGGCTGAATAACTTTGATATGGATAGTTTGCATGATAACATCAAAATATTAATTTAGAAATTGAAACTTATGTTTTTATTTCAGATTATTTTCGTGTGCTGAAGGATATTTTGATGACTTCAAAGACTGCTTTAAGACGAAGCAATTTTTGATCTTAGTTTCTCTTTTGATTTCCTTTATGCTCTAACGAAAGATTGGAGACCTCTTTCCGCGAGCAATATTCATTAAATGAAATGAGAAAGAATTTCAATTCACTTCTAACTCGTTTTCGAAATGTAAAAATCAGCTATAACGGTTATTTTTTTTTTCTTTAAAAAGCGTAATATACATTTTTGTTATAATAAGAACCCCATACTCGTATAACTATAAATAATTAGAAATTGAAGGGCAGAACAAATTTTAAAATTTGAACTCAGATTTTTTTCAAATCTTCGTCAAACTGTAAGATTTGAATTGACAAAAAATATGAATGGAATTCGCACTAAAATTGTTAATGATCGGAATGTTGAACACGAATTTTTATGTTCGAAATACCAATCCACATGGACTAAAGTCATTTGAGGTGGAATAGGTACAGAACATCCAAACTCATTTTTTTTCTCAAATTTACAATGATTTAGGTAATTTATTGGAACAGCTACTTGTACAAGACTACCAAAGCAGCAGTGTGGAATGGTCAATGCTTATCAGAGTGGTTCCAAACAAAATCGGGAGTTAGACAGGGCTGTGCACTCAGTCCAAGTTTGTTTGCACTCTTCATTGAAGACATAGTAGAAGCATTACCCGCTGGAATTGAGTACGCAGGCGTTAACATTAAAGCCCTTCTTTTCGCTGACGACATTGTCCTTGTCGCGTATACACCGCAGTCCCTTCAGCTAATGATAAATAAGCTTAATGAATATTGTATAAGGTGGAACCTAGTGGTAAATTTAAATAAAACCAAAGTGATGGTTTTCAAGAATGGCGGAGGAAGATCGTGTGCAAGTGAGCAATTGCACTTTAATGGTGAAAGAATAGAGTTGGTGAAGGAATACAAATATCTGAAGTTTGCTTTACTAAGAACTTGAGCATGGAAAAACATCTCACTGACAAACTTGCTAAGGCGAAAACAGCTATAAATGTAGGATGGAAGCAATGCTTTAGTAATAGGGAAATTACACATACCAGTAAATTCAGAGTCTTCGAAGCTGTATTGGAATCGGAAATATGAACAAGTGGAAAAACTGCTCAGATTTGACATAAAACGGATTTTCCACCTTCCTTCGAGTACGCCAAACTGCATGATCATATTGGAAACGGGTTTATCACCTTTATTCATCAAAACACTCAAGCTGCAGGTCGATTACATCCTCAAAGCACTCGATATGCCAAGTTATCGTCTTCCAAAGAAAGTAGTTCTTCAAACAATCCAATCCCGAAGTGGATGGTTTAAAGACTGGATAGAACTAGCCGAACAGGTGGGTGTTGACCTGAACTATAGTAACCTTACCTCATGGAAACCTACCTTATATCGCTTAATAGCTCTTCTGGATGAAGCCGCAAGAGAACAATACACTGAGCAAGCCAAAAGTTCACTGCACCGTGCGATTTACAGTAGACTAGATTACGATCTCCGGGAAAGAAACTACTTCCACGACAACTATACTATCGAACAAACTTCGTGCATGTTCCGGTTAAGAAGAGAACTCCTTAATCTGAACTACATTCCTCACCGCGAGGACTTACCGATTTTATGCAACCTGTGCAACTTGGAAGAGCGCGAGGATGTTTTTCATTTTGTTGGACGATGTGCGATATTGAGGGAAACAAGAAGACATACCCTAGGCAGTGACCTTCTTTCAAATAATGAAATCATAAGCCTTCTACAGGAAATGGATGTCGCAAAGTTATATGCATATTGCAAAACAGCACTTAAATATAGACATCAAATTTTAAATGAAGCGTTCTAATCTTAAACTGTACTCGCCTTTTTTTTATATATTTTTTAATCTATATAAAGATATAATTTTAGTTGTCAATCAGGCAGACGGCAATGCCATGCATCATATTGATTGTATTAACCAAATTATTGTTAAAATGTATGTGGAAATAAAAATCAACCTAATCTAAAAATCTACTTGTACAAAAAATTTGCAACTTTTTTGTAGGGAGCTTAATTACCTTTCTTTTTTGCCATTTATAGCATTTTCTTCTATAGGAATTAAATTTTAAGAATTAGATAGGTAAGATAAAAGGGCGTACGCTGGATTTCGATTAGGTGGGAGCAAACTCATTAAAAAAATAGTTTTACGACCGAAATCTTGCTTTAAAATGTTTTCATCAAAAGAAGCAAAATTGAATAATATATGAAATATATTCTAATAAGGCAAGTCCAAGCACATCTAGCTGCCCCCCTTGCATACGGTCTTTTGTTTCAATTTTTTTCATATGCTTTATTTCAATATGTTAATAAAATGTCTAACTAATCAAATCATGGACAGCCAATCCAGGTTAAAAAATTTTAGGACAACAGTAACCTACAAAGTTTATCAATAACTTTTGGCAGGTAGACGGCTGCCTAAAGTTAAACCGAGTACTTTAGGATGAGGTTTTTATAAATCCTACAAAAAATATTCAGATTAAAGAAAGGTACCTACCTACTTATTTAAAGTTCCTATAAACGCGAAACGGGCTAAAGCGTCTTTTCAAAATAGCAGCTGAAGAGCTTACTAATTACCAGATGTTCCATTTCCAATCATAAAATTTTGCAGAATTTTCCTATAAAGTATACCTACATATATTTTTGCATTATATGTACAAAATATTTTTTGATTCAGCTGCCGACTAGCCTACTTTCTGAGAAAAGAAAATTTGGGTTGGTAGGGCATTCGTATATGATTAAGGAATTTTTCAAAAGATGTGTCTGAAGGAACTCCAAGCCCCCCCCCACAGCCAAATCCTGGATCCGCTACTGGACTGGACCTAAAACATTTCCTTGTGGTATTCCAGCCACTATTTACTTAAAACTTGATTAGAAATTTCTGTGGCTTACACGGTTAAGTGTGTTTTCAAGAAATATTCGTTTAGAATTTTAACACAGATACTCTAGTAACTCTAGTATCTGTGATTTTATAAAATCCTTCAGCCGGAACTTGCATTAATTTGAATTTGAGACTTTCGTGCCACACCTTTTCAAACGCTTCTAACAAATCCAAGAAGACCGTCGAACAAATTTTCTTAAAGGTTCTATCGAATGCACATGAAAATAAAAAATGGTGGTTTGAGGACTCATTTTGAAAACAACTGATATCAAAGTTCGAATCAGCTTGAAAAATCGTTATGATGTATCACAGGTCTAGCTTATTACGAAATACATTTTGTAATCTGCCATAGATATGGTTATATTGAAAACAACTAAATACATACAATTGTTCCCATCAACTTCTTTTCGTGAATTTTGGAGTTGTCTTAAGAATCATATGTTGTGAATCTGCGTTTTGGGGTTAATTCATAGATTTTATTGACTATAAGGTTTGTTATAGGAAAAAAAAAGTTCTGCTGAGTGCAAAGCATGCAATTTATCAACTGTATTTTATTTACGTTCGACGTTCGAGCACATCCAATTTGGAAATGTGCGTGAAATAAAATAAATCATAAATGAATTTCTTCCATCAAAAGTTCAATGAAGCGTCTGGTTACTGAATGAACATTTTATTAATTTAAATTAAAAGCCATTAAGTTTTTTGTTTATTTATATTCGAATCAAATCAGCCTCAGTGACTCGTTATTCATCAAATAATGTACAGATGAGCTAATTGAACAGTGACAGACGTTATGAATTAAAATCGATAATTTCAATATGCTTAGTCACTCATCTTTTGAAGTTTTCAGACAAAGAAATATTTTTAACAGATATCAGGCGTATTTTTGTGAGTTTCTTCTATTTTGTTGGTAAAGACACTTGCATGTAAAAAAAGCGCATAGATTTAATAAGCAACTTTCTGTATATTATGCAATTAAAGAAAAGCAATTCAACAAAACAAACAAACAATGCCTATAAATGCCAGTGACATGAAACAGGGAAATAAATTAGAGGTTATAAATAAATATGTAATAATTAACAACAAACAAAGGGCCTGGGTCAAACAGAGCGCAGGCTGTCGCGTCGGGACGGACAATAATTTACTGCGAAAGAATGAAGACGGGCGGTAAAATGTTGCTTGTAAATGTTTACGAGGAACGCCGCACAGTAGGGCCAAACCTACGATTAAGGGAAGAAAACCTCTAAGCTAAATTGAATGGTATCATCCGTTTTATGATCAGAGTTAAGGGGAAATTTTTAACTTTTCACAAAAGTGGAATATTTTGTATCAAGTACGGTCAGGTTGAAACTAAAAAGTAAATAACGATTTCTCAGAGAAGAAAAAGTGGATTGGAGTGATTCAAAGTTATTTTTGAAGAAGAATATAGAATTTTCAAACTCCATTTCGAATCTGGTGATGAAATTATAATAGTATCTTCATAACAGCCAGGACTACCAGAAAAAAGCTGAAATAGACCATAGAGAGGTGGAGCTTTTTTTGTATGGCTACTCAAGTCTGGAAGTACACCCGAGGTCGAAATTTTGGCTAGATTTTTCGGTGTAATCGAAAAATGGGGTAAATTATTTTCTCATCAGAGACCTTAAGGTATATATTAACACAGTACATTCAAGGAAAAATTTTAAATAATAATCCGTAAGATGGAGGAATCATGGAAAACATCAATTTTAAAGGCTAAAAATTTCAATGGTCCGTTTTAACTCCTTATTTCGGCTGAAAGCAAATTTTTTACTATAAAATCATTAAAGCAGCTGGATTGCGCTTGAAAAATACTGAAAGAAAAGTGTACTACAATGCCATATTAAACACTTTTATATATGAGGTTTTTTCCACCTCAGCGCCACTGCTGCACTGACCGCTCTTTGTTTGACCAGCCCTTTATAGTGGATACTTCTAGCAGAACAAAAAATACAGGATGGGCCAAGTAAGACCTACCGAGCCAAACAAAAAATATTACACCTACTATTGGAGGTGTCCCTATTTATTTCAAGCCATTTTTGATCAATCAACAGAGCAAAAACTATGGACCGTACTAATAACACTGGTCAACAAGGTTTTTTTTGTTACAGAAACTAAAATATACTTTTGATGCAAAATTCAACACTAATGTGAATGAAGTACAGGCAATAACCTTTCAACTATGTACATACAACACATCGATGTTGAGAAATTAGAAAAAGTTCAAATGCTTGGTAGCATTATTGTTCTTTTCGGTATCTTTAGGCCGGATATCACTCGAACAAAATGGTTTAAAGCTTAACGCTATATAAAGAAAGAAACTATGACATATTTTTAGCGTCCGAATAAAAAAAAGAAAATTTCTTTTATTGAGTTTTACAAACAATTCTTTTCGTTTCTGTTTTGACAATGATAATAATAGGCGTGTTCAGACAAATGAGTTCTCAGAGCCCTCAGCCATTTCAGTCTTGTGAACAGGATTCCTCAGAAATCTTGCTGTCAAATAATTGAGGAAAGAAAATATTGGATTCGCTTGCTCAGTTTTTGACACTGAGCCCTCTGATATCTCATTTTCTTGAACACGCCTAATAATAATGTATTTTCTTCTACTGATAACCTGCAGCTCTACCCAGCGGCAAAAACTAAAAAATTCATTGAGGAAAAACCTGCTTTTTCCTTGAGGAATGGAAGCTGCACCTGCCACTTTTCAGCTTATTCTTTTCAGGAATTTAACATGGGCTTGTCATTGGCAGGAAGCACATGTCACTTTATTGATGAAAATTCACTAACGAAATCACTAATTTGTTGGAAGTTGTTTATTCACCTACCCCGCGTAATGAAAAACATGGTGATTGCATAATCTGTGAATTCTCTTGAATCTATTTGGTTAATTCATCAGTTCAATATTTTCCATGAAAAATGCAATGAAAATTCAATTGTGAAATCACAAAATTAGTGGAAGTTGCTTATTCATCACTTAAATCCTCCCATTTCTATTGTTAAGTAAATACCAGTGGGAAATTTTCAAAAATTCACCGAGGAATCCCCAGCTTTTTCCTCAAGTACTGGACGATACACACAAGGAGTACTCGTACTTGTTTAATGATTTAGTAAGATTTACATCAATAATAGTGGGGCTGTTAGTGAGACCAACCTTTCATTTTGACCTGACGGGTTGAGCTTTAGTATAAAAATAGCTCATGTCCTAACTTTACTTTTAAGAAGTGTTGTCAAGGTGGCAACACTATCAGAAGGATAAGAGAAGGGTTTCCACTTACCAGTTTCAATCCCGAAATGTTGCTTATAAATCGAAAACCAAGGGTCGGACGATGACCCGAGAACTCCCGTGGGTGTGTACACCCTTGAAACCATAAGGACTACATTATTGATTTTCTCCCACCCCTCCCCTTAGAAACAGAGGGGGCGAAAAAAAAGCCGTTTAGGGAAAGAATATTTGGAAGGCCAAGAAAAGTTAGGAAAATATTTTTATTAATAAAAATTAAAGGTGGTTTCGACGCAGAATTTCACAATCTACTACATTACATACAAAGTTGGTTGAAAACCTACTTTGGTTTTCTCAAAAAACCACTTTCAAAGTGCTGGGGGAGGGGGAATATTATAGATTTACAAACTTAAATATTTATCTTGGTATAATATAAGCATATGATACCTATACATGTCTTAAGGGTATTTTTTAATTCCCAATCTTACTAAATCAGAATAAACTCGATACAATCCAGCTCGCAGCTCTAGCTAAAAAACCATTGCTTACAGGTGCTATGAAGGAAAAAAGATTAAAATGGGCTAAAGCACATAAGGACTGGACATCAGAAGACTGGCTTAGGGTAAGAACAACGGCTTTTAAATTTTTTTCAACTATTGATATTATTTCAAAAGTCGAATCATCATTATTTTTCTAATACATGATTTTTTGCAAGTCTGTTCTTCTGATGAATCGATGGATTTTAACTGACAGATCAGAATTCGTAAGAAGGAGGGCACAGGAAAAATAAAAAAATAGAGTTAAGCATCCTATGAGTATAATGGTATAATGTGTGGTCAGTTATTAGTGGAAAAGGAACTGGGCGCCTATACATTGTTGAAGGTACCATGCGCTTGGATCAGTATATTGAAGTTTTGAAAACAAAAATGTTGCCGCAAGTGCGAGAATGGCGGAAACTTCACCTTTATGGACGATTCTGCACCATTAGTCCAGTCAAAATAGGCATACAAATGTGCAAACCTAGCCAACATTCCGATAAGGCTGGAAATTGGTATAGACCTTCCTTTTGACATAATAAATCAACTACCAAAAGTTCCCGTCAACCAACGGCTCCGTGAAATTACTCCACAAATGAAATAACTCCCCAAATTGGGGCCTTATTTCATTTTGAAAATTAAAAATGCGCGGTGACAAGTGGTTATAATTTTATGTTATTTAATGGATGGAACTTTTAAAGTTGTGCCACAAGGTTGCTTTAGGCAGCTTTTAATAATTTACGTTGAAAAGAAGAGTGGAGTGGCGCGTTCCGCCCGACGCGGCCGCCACGCGCGCCACTCCACACCACTATTCAACGTAAATTATTAAAAGCTGCCTAAAGCAACCTTGTGGCACAACTTTAAAAGTTCCATCCATTAAATAACGCCTGTTTCCACGATTCCCACGATTGGGGACTTGTTTCATTTCATACTTTTGGGGATTTATTTCATTGCGAAATTACGCCCCAACTTGAAGATGAATGAAGTCCCCAAAAAACGATGAAATAAATCCCCAATTTTGGGGACTTCTTTCATCTGAAAGAACTTCCCAACTTCATACAAATTTTGGAGAGTTATTTAATTTTTTTTTTTGGGGAATTATTTAATTGAGGAGTTATTTCACGGAGCCAATCCAACTCGAGCATAAAAAGTTATTCAAGGTCAAGTGTCGAAAAAGTTGGTTTTTGGTCTATAACTTTCAAAGGGTGGCTGATATCGAAAAACAATAAGTGCAAGCCTTGTAGACTATGCAATTTTCTACAAAAAAGATTAAGTCACTTTTTATCGTAAGACCATTTTTTAAGGAAATATAGCTATTTCAAAAAACAAAAATAATAGTTCTCTTATTGTTTGATTTTATTCTTCTTCTTCGTATACTAGCCAGACCACGGGCTCTATTCTTTTCTAGGTGCATGAATTTAATCAAATTTCCCAAGAATATAATTTGCAGTGCTTTTGTGCTGCAAATATAATTAGTGTCGACAATCATCGACCAAAACATTGCGTCTTAGAAGGGTAACGACAGCATCTAACTGATGAGCCCAACTGTCTTGCCTGGGCGAAACGCATTTGAACTAAAGGTCATAAAAACCTTAAACATGAATTTATTTAAATACAGTCCACAAAAACAAAAATAATAATTCTCTTTTTGTTTGTGTTTTTATTCTTCTTCTTCTTTATTTCAAAAAACGTAAATTGACGAAAATTTAGGTTTTTCGAGAATAACTCTTTAACGGTAAATGTTATCGGAAAGTGTTTCAAGAAATGTTTATAGACCTTTTAACTTTTTACATGAAAATATTAAAATTTTTGTGCTAACATTTACCGTTAAGAAGATATAATTATTTTAAGAATTTGGTCAAGAGCCAAAAATAACGGTTTTCTGTTTTTTAACGCATAAATGACGAAGATGTTCAAAATAAATGTTTAAGTTTGTAAACGGCAAAATGTTTTACTTAAAAAGTTTGATAGTTTTTCCCGTACGAGGGGTCTGTAACAAAATATTGCGATTTCAAAATGGTCAAATGTAGAAAATATCGAACTTTCACGTACAACTCTTAAACAATTAATGTTATCGAAAAGTTATTAATCCAGAGTTTGTTGATTGTGTGATACACTACAAAAAAAATATTTTTTTTCTGAAACTAACTATTCAAAAGATATAAATATTTAAAGAATTTGGTCTAAAGTCAAAAATAACGGTTTTTGGATTTTTAATCTTGAAGAAGGTGAAATATACTACTTAATAGGTAGTCAAATTTTGTCCCATACGAGTGGTTAGTCAAAAGATATAGCGGTTGTTAAAGGGCCAAATTCCAAAAATATCTAAAATGACAAGAAAACCACCATTCACTCTGATTTTTTCACAGTTTTGCAAAGTTTGATACTTTCTTGATTTTAAATTAAATAAAAAGTACATTTTTCCAAAAACATTTTTAATTATTTTTTTGTTTTTTTAAACGTACTTTTTATTTCATTTCAAATCAAAAAAGTATCTAACTAACGCAAAACTGTGAAAAAAGTCCAAGGGAATTGTGGTTCTTTGTCATTTTGATGACGAGTATTTGTTCCTTTAACTGTTGTGTAAGACTTTGGAGATTTAGTGAGGAAGAACTGTGCAATATCAATATCAATATTAGTAAAGAAAAAAAGATTTTTAAATTCCTTAAACTATGGGTGAAGGGTCAAAAAAAAGATCTACAGAACCTAAACAAATCTTGTAAAACCTTTTCTCCAGATTTTGAAAACTGTCCTTGAATTTTTTTTATGACTTCATTATTTGCTGAGATATTGGTAATCAAAGCTAAAAGAGATCTTTTTTATACAAAATCAGATAAACCGTACAAAAAAAATTGTATGACAACAAAAAACTTTTTATTGAAAGTGAATAAGCAAGCTATCTGACCATTACATTTGATTGACTCAAAAAAAACTATCCATAAAAATGTGGACCTTCAAAAAGAATAATAAGAAAATAATTATTTGGTACGGTAAGGTACTTCAAAAAAAAGTCGTTTGCAAACAAGTTTCGACATGCTTTTTGTTTCAACTCAATACGACCATTCATCACAGAGATACAGCTCTTCAAAAAACACTAACAAAAATTGAAAAAATGTTGTTGCTTTAATTTCTTTGGCTAGTTTATTAAATCAATATTGCAGTTTGCAAAAAGAAAGGTCAAATTTAAACAAGAATGTTATCATCGAAATTCTTTGACTTTCACCAAACTACTTACCTACTTCAGGAAATCTTGTGAGTTATGACTAATCATTGAATTCCGGAAAAATTCAAAATCTTGGTTCGGCTTTGGCATTCAAATTCTGAAAGCTTCTTTGTTATATTCTCTATAGCAGGTAATCTTTATTTTTTTTTTTTACAAAATATCAACCAAGCTACCTTTTTGTGTGAAGAATATTAACAAGGAGCATCATCCATTATAATTTGCATATCAATCTGTTTAGTATTCCATTAGTCCGACAAACGGCCAAATTCCAAAAAAAGAACATAATGCTTAGCCGTCAATGTGTGGTAATTTGATATTTTATTGCCAAAAATCTAGTGTTGTGACATTTGTGGATGGTTCTTCGTGTTAAAAGGCGATGAGGCGGCATATTTCATGTGTGCTTTAAAAGGCGTTTGATAAATCACACCGTAAAGAATTAAATCTTGACAGCTACTTATACATACATACATACATATAATATTGACTCATTCGATGGTTCTTGATTGTTTTTCTTTTTTTCGGGACAAGACCAACACAAAGCGAGTATTTTGTGGTTTTCAACAAAAAAAAATACCAATTTATGAAACTCATTTATAATAAATAAGCGGGCGAACTGACATAATTTGCAAAGATTTTTTTTTAAACAAAAATAACCTTTTAAACATTATAAATGCAATGCATCGAGAAATCATTTTTGTATTACGTTAACCGTGGTTGTGATTCCTAGTTATAAGAAGGGCACAGTTAAACAGGCGCGGATCCAGGAATTCAGCTTGGGGGGGGTCATGAGATTACCTAATTTGAACTGAAACCTCTTGAAATATATAGCCTTGTATTTTCTACATAGGTATCTGGTGATTAGAAAAAGTCCAATTTTATCATGACTTCAAAACAGTTTGAAGGCGTGATCAGAGATCTTTGCCGCTCTGCCACTCACTACGGAACCAGGCCCTAAGACTGTATCGGACTCCTGCTTAGAGTAATAGTGCACAAATTTCTTGCTACTGGAAAACTCATTTATCAACAAGCTTAAGCTCCATTTCATACTTTTCAGACAATTATGAGAGTATGATGAACATATAATATTGGAAGCAAAATTTCAATCTAAAAAAAAGTTGACAGTAACTAAAAAAAGGAATAATTCAAGTGTCAATTTGAAACAAAAAGCTAGAAATAATTGCAAATATGTGGTGAAATCCATGCCGACAAGAAAAAAAACTGTTGTCAATGCAAAGAGGAGGGTATTTTCTTGCATGGAATTTTTTTTTAAATTTCGTTACAGATTTGAGTACTGCACCAAGTATCTGCACATAATTTTTTTATTAAATACAACTAAATTTGAATGGAGTTTTTCAATGCGTTTTTCCAACATTCTGTTATAAATCCAGGTATCTGCTATAATTATTGGAATTTTATTAATTATGTAATTTTTTCAAAGCCTTTTTTTTCAAAATTCCATTTAAAAATCCAGGTACTCTACCAGGAGTCTGTTATAGTTTTTTCTAGTAAAACAGAGTATGGTTAACATATAAAAGAGGCAGATACACTGATTAAGTTAAAACTGTTTTTATTTTTGCTTTTGAAATACAGGAGAGTTTGTATGGAGCTTTTTAAAGCCCTTTTTCAAAATTCCGTTATAAATCCAAGTACTTCAGATAACAGATGTCTGCTATAGTTTTGTTTTAACAAAATAGAGTATTAGGATTCAGATAACGGAGAGCTGGACATACATATGGCTTTTGTTAAAACTTTTGTGTTTGTTTTTGAAATATATCGGAGCTTGTATGGAGTTTTCAAAGCCTTTTTTTCAATATTCCATTATAAATCCAGGTACTGCACCAGGCTTATGCCAGAATTGTTTTCTAATGAAAAAGAGCATACAAATTTATATATCAGAGAGGCAGACATATTTCTTAAGTACAAAAAAGCTATCTGCTTTGAAATACAGTGGTTTTTGTATGGACATTTTTTAAAAACTCCGTTACAAATCTGGGTACTGCACCAAGTATCAGCACATAATTTTTTTTAATAAATTAAAATTAAGTATTAAAGAGATAGACATATTCCTTCAGTGAAAATTGTGGTTTTTTACTTGCGATATATGTATGTACTATAAAGCAAGTTTTGGATTCGTGCAAAACAAAATTTTGAGATAACAATCAAACATGATATTTCGATGATAGAGAACATCAAAAAAGTGGGTGGCACAATTCTGTCTGTCTGTCTGTTCGCCTACAGCCTCAACGGCTCGATCGATTTTCTTCAAACTTGGTACATAGTGGTTTTTGGTGATTCTGCCCACACGTTTTTTTTATTTTTTTTTTTTAACTAAAAATAACGGTACCTGCCATACAATTTTTTTTTGGTAAATATACATAATCGTAAATAATTCAATAAATTTATTTCAGTAAAGGCATCCTTTGGGTGGAAAACCATTTTTCCAAAATGGTTATTAATGGAACCTCCCGAAGAACCATATTTTTAATTTTTGATTTTCTTCAAAACGGTACGACCGATTTCAATTATTTTTCTATACGGAAGCTAACAAAAAATATAAATAGTTTTGTGTAGCAAAATTTTTGAAAAAAATATTTTTTGGATTTTTAAAAAATGTTTCAAATTTTTTTTTTGGAAAATCAAATATTTCGAAAACGATATGATCGATTTTCTTGAAGCTCGATACTTAAGAGTTTCTTAGTACTCTATAAAATATTTTTAGAAAAAAATTTACATTTATGAAAAATTACGGTACCTTCCATACAAAAAGTTAAAAAACCGCAAAGGAAAATGTTTTTTTTCAAAAACGACTTCTACGATTTTGATTAAACTTTTTCTATATACTAAAATTAGTACGATCAAGTACGTGTGACCCAGTCGTGCATTTTATTAAACTTTGAAATACAGTAGAACGTATAATTATGGAGATTTTTAAAGCCTATTTTTCAAAATTCAATTAAAAAACTAGGAACTTCACCATTTGTCTGCCAAAATCTTTTTTCAAATATAAAAATTAAAAGGAAACACATTTATTTTGAATAATTTTGAATGAACAACAACAACTTGCGTGTGTTACCACCAAGTATATAGGCTGGAGTTATAGCTATTTCACGAGAGCCACCTCCATCATCAGACTCCTTTAGTGGTGCTTAGTCTGGTTATGCTCGTATTAATTAAAAAACTCTTTGCCGTCATCTGGGAGCGAACCATGAACCTTGCAATTCAGAGGCCGATGCACTGCACAAAGCGCCACTGAAGCCACATGTTCTGCTCAATCCCAATGCAGGTTTCGTTGTTCATCAATTGCAACAGCGACTAGCAACACACAAGCTTGCTATTGGCCAGTCGGTTTCTTTCTTTTTTCCCCATGCACCGATTCGTATGCCAACAATTCGATGGTCATACAATATATTTTATTTGAAAAGAAACAGTGAAACGTGAATGGAGATTTTTCCTTATTTTTTGTATCTCAAAATTCCGTTAAAAATCCAGGTACTGCAACTGGTGTCTGAAAATTATTTTTTTTTTTGGTTATATTTACATTTTTTTATTAAAATATAAACGACCTGAAGGTATAACTCCAAGATGAACTGCCCCCTACGCCTGCCTTTACTATTTTTGAATAGAAACAACTTTAAAGTCTAACATATCAAAGGGGTCGACATACTGCTATCACGTTTTGAGGTCGATTTTTTTGACTTTTGTTACCCCGTGGTGGTGGCCCATTCCATGCTCAGGAAGTCTAATAGAATGGCTCCACTTATTGTACAGAAATACTGTAAACCTGCCGACCACTGGCTCTTAGACTATAATCACCTCATATAAAAACCATGACTGGTGGACACCCTATATTATCTAAGAGGGTGCGCGTCCAGGGCTACCAGTAATTTTTGTAAACAATTATTTCCGGACCATATCGTAACAAAGTTAGAATTTGCTAAAGAAAATAAAAGCTAATAGTCTAAGAGCCGACAGCAAATTTTGGGAGTGGAGTTATAACCAAAATCGGAGTATGAGGGATTATGGGTACATGTATCGTGATATCAAATACCAAAGTCTGGCAGGTTTATTTTTCAGCCTTTGGGAGGGGTGGGGGGTTAAAAAGTGCTAGATCACCTGATTTAATTTCGGGGTTATAACCTCTTAAATTCATTTTTAAAAAATTGAACATGATTCCCTGTCATTTTTTCTAAGCATAACACCACATTCTTCCGATCCGATTAATAGAACTCAAGATATAACTATTTGACGTGAACCTTATCATCCTTTTTTTGGAGATTTTCAGCAAAACAAAAAATCAACAAATAAAGTCTCCACAAAAACGCCAACAAGGTTTGCTTAAAAAGGTTAAATCATGGGTCCTTTTCATCGGAACACCAAGATAAAAGTCTTGAGTCTTAGGAAAAATGAGCATCATATCCTATTTTTTCAAAGTGAATTGAAGTGTCAATGACCCTACCATCTAAATAGGAAACCAAGCAGGTTTAAAACCCCCACCCCCACCAAAGGCTGAGAAAAAAACGTGCCAGACTTTCATATTCCACATCACGATACTTGTACATATAATCCCTCATACTCCGATTTTGGTTATACCTCCACTCCCAAAATTTGCTGTCGGCTCTTGGTCTATAACCATTAGGCTAGTCGCGCACATGCAACTGCTACTGCAACAAAACAGTTTAGTCACAAGATGACCGATGAGCGCGCACATGAGCAACTCCACAAGCAATGGGCACGTTCCGCTGGCTATTCTCAGTTATCCGGATAGCTTTGTGTTGTTGTAATCCCTTGTTAAAAAACAGCTGATAACAGCTGACGCAACAACAACTCAAGTTATCTCAAATTTTTTGGGATAGCTAGATAGCATAGCGAATAAACATTGGAACGCGAGGAATCACAACGAACCTTACCAACACACCGACAATGTTTATTAAAATTTTCTACCCCATACATACAAAGAAAAATATTATCGCCTTTGTCCTATTCTTTTGCTCAGCAAATAAAAGAAAAGATACATTTGTTCTCTTTCGCACAGAGAACATAAGCCACTTTGGAAAGAACAAAATTCAACGATGTGGTAAAATCTCTGCAACTATTTGGTTGCATGTGCGCGCAGTTACATATTGTTCTATATGACACAAATTGAAAAACCGATTTCAGGCAATCGTCCAGTTTGTGGCAAAACACAAACTGAAAAGTTGCTCGAATCGACGACTGAATAGTTTCTGCATGTGCGCGCTGTCCCGTATGAGTCAATAGCATTCATTTTTGCAACCAAACAGTTGCGAAACTGAAAGTTGCATGTGCGCGACTAGCCTTACATTAATAGATCATGGTTTTCGTAGATATAGTTTACTAAAATATGTACATGGAATTACCCAAAAAGTTTATCTCTGTCTTCTAATATGTTGAATAACAAGTAAAGATTGCTCGTATTTCTTCTTTTCTCTGGAGATTTGGGGGGGGGTCATAACCCCCATGACCTCCCCCCTGGATCCGCCACTGAGTTAAAATATGAATAGGAACTACATAATACATAAAAATTATGTAATTTACTGTACTGCAATGTAATGTACATATATAACATAAGCACTAAATTTAACCTTTTCATTTTACTTACACAACTCGAGTCCATGTTTTTTAGTTTTTGAAGTCAAGATTTTGGTCAAACTTGATGAAAGGGAAGAGGAAAAGAGTGGGTCTCCACAATTCTGTCTGTCTACAAGTCTATTTAACTTAAGCCTAAGCGTAAGCAAACGGCTGGATTGGATCTGTTTGGTCATCCCAGATACAATTTTTAAAAAAAGAAATATTTTTTGTTCGGAAAATTTACTTTTAATTTAATTTCAAGTTGATAATTATTGCAAAACGTTTAGCAACAACAAAATATGTTCTTTAAGTTGTTTGTATGACAAATCTGGAAAAGAGAAAATCCCGACTGGCTAAAGGTAGAACTATAATAGCCGGAAGGGCATTGAGGCTAATGTCAAAAGCCAACGAAAAGTAGCTTTCCGTACCGGTAGAAGGGGAACACACCCATTATGTAATCATCATCTATCTCTTTTTGGCAATCCTATATCACCAAATGTCAATTTTACTTAAGTGAGGTGCGCTCCCGAGCGTTTACTTCCGTAAACAAAGTTGAACCAAACTTGACGAAACTTTCCACTCCGCAATTATAGCTACGTCGTATACTTTCCGTGTATTCGCTTGTTTTCTTCCGACCACTTAAGTGCCCCTCCGAGCATTATAGTTCTAGCTTAAAGCCCCCAATGTCAGAATTCCGAAAAAGAGACTTATTAATGTGGAAGTGGGTGATAACAAGTTAAAAATCAGGACGTGAAGGGGTACTCCACATGGTGAAGTCTTATCTCCTCTGCCTTCTTGCTGTCAACCAGAAAACTAAATCTGAGTGGTATCAAGGTCGCCAGGTCGTTGCATATGCCGATCACATCGTGTTAATGGCCTCGGGAAAATACGCCCCTACTCTGTGCGAGCTCCTACAAATGGCCCTTGATGACAAGCTCAGTAATTGGGCCAGCAGCTGCGGACTTAGCGTTAACCCACTCAAGACAGTACTGGTGTTGTTTACGAGGAAACTTAATATTCCGAACATAGACCCGCCAACCATTAACAGAATGCCGTAACAGCTTTCGGGTGGTGCCAAGTTTCTGGGCGTTTTACTTGATCGTAAACTATAGTGGATAGAAAGAAAGGGGAATAAAATTCTCAATAGCATTCTACACCTGCAGTAGAATTTTTGGTAAAAGATGGAGTCCCAGCCCCAAAATCTTACTTACTTTCTTAAGGTGGCGCTACAGTCCGGGGTGGACCAGGGCCTCAACCAACAAGCTTCTTCCAGCCGGCTTGGTTTCTAGCTAGCTGTCTCCAGTTTCGCACGCCAAAATGGTGGAGGTCCTCTTCCACTTGCCCATGCCACCTTGAACGCTGTCCACCTCTACTGCGCTGTCCCACGGGGTTGGATTCAAAGACTTTCTGAGCCGGAGCATTGGTGTCCATTCGCTCTAGGTGACCCAGCCATCTCAGTCGTTGGCTTTTTCGTTTCCTACAGTTCGTTGTTGTATCTTCTCCTCCATTTCCGATCCATGCAGACGGTACCCAAACTCACCCGGAGAATTTTCCACTCAAAACAGCCTTATGCGTTCTCATCCACCGTTAAAAGTGTTCATGCTTCTGCACCATACATCAGGACCGGAATAATAAGCGTCTTATACAGGGACAGTTTAGATGCTCGAGAGAGGGCTTTGCTTTTCAATTGCCTTCTTAGCCCAGAGAAAAAGCGATTGCCAAGAGTAATCCTTCATTTGGTCTAAGCACTGGTATCGTTCGCTGAGTTTATAGCAGATCCTAGGTAGACAAGGTCTCTGACCACCTCAAAATTATAGCTGTCTATAGTGACGTTCTGTTCTAGACGTCGGTGTTAGGTGTCCTTTCTTGTTGACTGTTGACAGCATATATTTCGTTTTGCTTTCATTCTATTCACCGTTAAACCCATCTTCTTGGCTTCCTTCTCAATACTCACAATAGCACCACTTACATCACGCTTTGTTCGTCCGATTATGTCAATGTCATCAGCGTGTCGCCTTGCCTAAAACTTTTTTTGGCATCAAAGGTGTCGGTGAGGTCTTTGCCGACCTTGATGGAGCAGCGTGCATTCTCCATCGTCATCCTGCACAAACGGACGAGTTTGGGAGGGATGCAAAAACTAGACATTGATCGTCTCTATAGATACTGTCATACGCGGCCTTGAAATCGATGAAAAGGTGGTGGGTATTGATTTGAAACTCCTGGGTTTTTCCAAGATCTGCCGTAGTGCGAATATTTGGTCGATGGTGGACTTCTTTGATCTAAAACCACACTGATATGGACCTATCAGGTTGTTGACGAATGGCTTCAAGCATTCGCAAAGTACGGCAGAGAAGATCTTGTAGGCGATATTAAGAAGACTGATGCCTATGTAGTTGGTGCAGTCCAGAGGATCGCCTTTCTTGAGGATCGGGCAAATAATGCTGAGGTTCCATTCATCGGGCATGCTTTCCTCCGACCATATTTTACAGATGAGCTGGTGCATACTCCTAACCATCTCATCGCTAGCCGCTTTGAATAGCTCAGCCACAAGGCCATCAGCTCCAGCAGCTTTATTGGACTTAAGTATAGATATAGCTATCTTCACTTCGTGGAGATCAGGTGGATAGAATTGTTGGCCTACGTGCGTCGTCCATGTTGAATGGTGTAATTTGCATGGTAGCGGAATTCGGTTCGTCATCGCCGTTATACAATTTGCAGAAATGATTTTTTCATATCCTCAGCACCGACTGCGATTTCACCACGATGTTCCCCTGATCGTCCTTGCAGGCTTCGGTTCGGGCCTTGTAACCTTGGGAAGTTCTTTTTTACTTTTTGGTAAAACTTCCTAACTTCATTCCTGCAATACCATCCTTCTAATTCCTCGATCGCGTACTTCTCATGCCCTTTCTTTTTCCTTCTTAGAAGCTTCTGTTCCTCTCTCCTCCTCTGCTTGTAGAGCTCGCGAGCAGCTCTAGTCCTTCTATGCAGCGCCGCTTTGTATGCCTGTAGTTTGGCTGCATGTACTTGTCGGCATTCTTCATCGAACCAGGGATTTCGCTGTGGTAGTCGTGCGAGGCCTAGCACGTCAGAGGCGGCATTTTAGATGGCTTTCTGGCAGTTTTTCCCCTGGTTCTCGATATTTGCAGTTGCCGGTAAAGGACTTTGTAAGAGGCCGCGAGAGACTCGATTGGAAAAGGACCTGGCGATTTGTTGCGACTGTAGCCGTCCGTCGTTGAACTTCCTGATAGTATTTCCCTGCTTTGGCTGTGGTCTGGATATCTGTAGCATTACCTTGGCTACAACGAGGTAGTGGTGCGAGTCAACGTTCGCGGGCTTCCTTGATACTGGAAGAGTGCCTTGCGTCCCAGTCTAGTACCTTACTGAAAAAGGGGCCATTACGGTCGTAGAATAATGAACTTTACATACATAAACGGCCAAACAGACTATATCTCACCACCCAGTGGCGATGACAGATATCAAAACAAGGGAATTTTGGAATGAAAACAGTGTCATTAATGCATATCATGTTTCGGTGTTTACTGGCGGCTCTTAAACAAACAAGGGGGTAGGGTGAGGTATCTACTCGGAAAACCCACCTATCAAAAGATCAATAAGGCTTTCAAACTTTTGCAGTGTAATCCAAGTCTCATTTTTTGCAATGCGGGATGTTAGGATTGGGAACTATGTATCCTCCCCATTGAAAACATCTGTTCTTTGGCTACTGTTATTTGTAGATCAGATGTGAACTGGCTCCAAGAAGCAAATGGGACCTTGACAGAAACTTGCAGCTTTTTTTTATTTTTTCTTGTATTTCTATTCCAGATTTTGCATTTTACCAAATAAGAGTGACCTCCTTACTTCGCAGTAGATTTAGCAGGTCATATCATATGTATATGTATCTCAGGAACTAAACATGCTAGGAATTATTAATTTTCATATAATTATTTTTTTTTGAAAATTAAGGACTTCAAAATTCTTGAAATGCAAAACAAAAAAATGCACCAAAGCTGCAAATTCCCATTTTTGCCTCGGTGAAAGTTGCCCTGCTAACTTCTATCACAGCCGTTATATAAAAAATTGACAGACTAATAGGTATCTACTACTGTGATTCACACCGTATTCCCATAGTTGATCAATATCTTGAGTTCTTTATGGAATGCCAAAACTCTAAACATAGTAGTAACCTAATCCATGTAGGATGTACCTTTGTACGTCGTAAGTAAAATATACAGTAGATCCTGCAACTGCAATAGCATTCTAAAGACTAATTCAAATTTGACAGCCTTGGAAAGAGTGTCTACTGACGAAGTATCTTTTCTGCAACCAACGAAAATATCAAGTCCTTCATCAGCAAAGACCAAAGATCTCAAAGCTTGAAATCTTTGTGCAAGCTAATGTAATTGAGTTATTGTCAAACCAAGTGACCGTCCTCTTGCATTAAAGAGTACCTACACCTTAGTGTAGTGCATACACTCATCCAAACCAAACCTGATATGAATGATAAACAAATTTCATAATAGTTTAACCACCTTGTCAACAACCAGGCATTGCCATCGATGATGAGGGATTCTATCGTATACTCCTACAACGAGGACGACAGATTCTCAGTCTTTGCCTTCACATACAAAATTTTGTTGCAGGTTGCTGGCTTCCAGGATAGAGAAGCAGGAATTATATTCCGCCTTCAAATAAACACATTGTGCAGAGTTTGGTGTATATGGTGTATGGTGTGTTTCCCATAGCGAATGGCATATGGATAATTTCGTATGTAAATTGCATTTGAGTGAGTGTCTGTCAGACACTTGCAACGTCATTTTCATTTGATTTGTTGTACCCATCTGATTGTACTTCGGTGAATACAAATGGGAGATTGAAGTTGACTTGCTGACTAATAGGGACGAAATTGAAGGTGGAATGTTTTATCTGCTAACCGGCGGAGGTTCTAAATTTTATCAAATGACACCTGCTAATCGGAAAAATATAGCTAGACACTAACTATAAATCCCATCAGTAGGTATAGATTTTTTTTCCTTTTCTCTTTAATAATTTATGAATCCTTTGACCGGCTGCTTTCCAGTATTACCGTCGAACTCGAAAGTTCTTAGGAATCCTGAAATTAATGATGGTTTTTGGTTTGGTCGTGTTATTTTTTTTAGCTAGGGGCGTTAAAACTTCAAATTCACAATCGTTATTTGTTTAGAGACATTGTTTTGAAGCTCTACAAGAAAAAAGGTATCTGGGAAACTAAAGAAAGGGACAAACACATTTTATTTAGTTACCAAACTAATTTATTCAATTGAAAGCAATTTTTGTTGATGACTCCAGCAAACAGAACAAGGAAAATTAATTTCGTTTGCACGTGAAATGTCCGGACCTTAAAAAGGCCACGTGCATCCGAACAACTAGTGGAGAGCCTAGATAGGCTAAAGGCTGACATCATACAGCTACAGCCATCCAAGAAGTGCGATGGGATGGAGAGGGCATACGAAGGATGAAATCTACTTCGGCGAGTGCTGCAAGGAGTAGGGTCAGCGGCTTTTTGGTTGCGGTTTTTTGGTAAGGGGAAGACTTAGGCAAGAAGTCTTAGGCTTCAGAAATGTAAGCGAGTGCCTCGTCACAATCTGCATCAAAGCAAAATTCAAAAACAGCACGTTGATCTGTGCCCATGCTCCATGATAGGTGCCCCAAATACGACGTCAAGATTACTCTTGGTGACTTCAACGCCAAGATTGAAGGTAGGGCATCTTTGGTTCGATAGTTGGATGACACAGCCTGCACGACAACACTTCTGGCAACGGACTCAGGCTGATTGACTTTGCGGTGGCATGGCGTGGGGCGTAATGTCATCATAGCCAGCACTTGTTTCCCACAAACTCAACATATACAAAGGGATCTGGCGGTCTCCGGTTCAACAAACCGTCAACTAGATTGATCATGTTGAGATAGATGCCAGACATGCTTCCAGTATCCTGGATTTCCGAACGTTCCGAGGTGCCAAAATAGACTCGGATCACTTTTTGGTGGTAGCTCAAGTACGAATGCGGATATCGGTGACGCCAGAACGACGAGCGAATGCTGTGAAAAGATTTAAAGTTGCGAAGTTAAAATCTCAAGAGATCGCCAGGACTTTTGCAGAAGTCTCTCTTAATCTCTCAGCAAGCCCGCCACCAGCATCATCTGCAGAAGACCAGTGGAAGCACTGCCAAAATGCCATCAGAAGTGCCGTGACTGATGTGCTGGGTTTCCAAAACGAAACCCCTGGTTCGATGAGGAATGCATGCTTGAGCATGCAGTAAAGAATGAGGTCTACAAATCAGTGTTGCAAAAATAACCAGAGCTGGTGAGAGTGCAGCCCGGGAGCTCTACGGGCAAAAACAAAGGGAGGCGCGCCGACTTCCCAGGAGGAAAAAGAGAGAGCTTGCAAAGCGGGCAGTCGAGTCTATTGAGGACTGTTAGTGGCACGGGAGATATTCGAAAGTTCTACCGAAGGGTGATATAATCTACCCAGGGTTACAAGGCCAGAACGGAAGCCTGCTGAGATGGGAGTCGGAACATGGTGGTGGACACACAGTCCGTGCTGAAGATCTGGAAACAGCACTTCTCTAGACTGCTAAACGGCGATGAAGGCCAAAATTCCGCTGTAAGACAGAACACTCCATTCAACCTGGACGATGATGGCCAACATTTCCGTCCACCCGACCTAAATAGAGTGCGGTTAGTGATAGCCAAGCTTAAATCGTACAAGGCTGCTGGTGCAGATGGCCTGCCAGTCGAGCTATTTAAAGCAGGGGGAGATGACTTGGTAGGGAGTATACACCAACTTATCTCCAAAATTTGATCGGAAGAAAGTATGCCCGATGAATGGAACCTCGGTATAGTGTGCCCCATCTACAAGAAAGGAGATGCTCTGACCTGTGCCAACTACAGAGGTATAAGTCTCCTCAACGTCGCATACAAAATCCTGTCATCTGTGCTCTGTGATAGCTTAAAACCGTTCGTCAACGATCTGATCGGCCCCTATTAGTGTGGTTTTAGGCCCGACAAGTCAACCGTCTATTGTTCACACTACGACAGATTTTGAAAAAAAAACCAGGAGTTTCAAATCGATTCACACCACCTCTTTATCCATTTCAAAGTTGCATATGATAGCGTAGATAGAGAAGAACTATACAGAGCCATGTCGTATCTTGGCATCCCTGCCAAACTTAGGGCTGCCAGATACATTTTTCGCAATATCGGGACATCAGTGACAAAAAATCGGGACAAATCGGGACTAAGAAAAGACAATGAACTGTTAAATATACAACAAATAGAAACATGTTTACTAGCTAACACTTATGACAAAAAAGAAATAAAAAGATTATATCGGGAGCATTGAAAATTCAGTTTTGTAACTAAAATATCTTCGGGTTCTTTTTTACTTTCTGTCATTTCGAAAGATTTGCAATTCTGGTAAAATGTTTAAGCATTGACTTAGCTGTTGTCCAATGATCACTTGAAAATAAAAATGTCTCGATTTCTTATTTCCACTTGATGTCTTTGCAAATAATTTTAAGATTTCACCGTGGTCAATATATGAAAGAAATTTTTTTTTGAGGGATTAATTAATTAAATTTAAAAACTAATCGCAATTATCATGTTCGGTGCCTGTTAGGCAATTAAATAAAACCGTAAATATTAATTTGTATGGTTTTCTTTTTCTTCTCAACAATATCAGCAAATTACTGGAAGAAGTAATCCTCCGGAGGCTGAAGGAATTCTGCAATGAAAGCTCAATCATCCCTGACATGCAGTTTGGCTTTCGAGAAAATCACTCAACGCTGCATCCGCTGTTGAAGATCCAACACGATATCACCACCTCCCTCAACAGTAATCGTGTCACCGTCGGATGCTTTCTGGATGTCGAGAAAGCATTTGATAGCGTTTGGATAGAAGCCCTAATACATAAACTTCATCTATTACAGGTACCACCGCCACTAATAAAAATTCTTTTTTCTTTTCTTTCTTTCAGGAAATATTTCGTAGAACTAGACAACTGTAAGTCAAACATGAAGAGTATCAGAGCCGGAGTCGCCCAAGGTTCAAAACTTGGGCCTTTTCTATACAGCCTGATGACTTCCGACCAACCTGCCCAAATTGGATGTGAGAACCTGCTATATGCTGACTACTCGCTCACCTATGCATCATCAATGTCACCGTTTATCGCTGTCCGGCAAGTAGAGGCCTACATCAACAGACTCTTCAATTTCTACACAAAATGGGGCATCCGAATCAACACTTCCAAGTCGGAGCTTGTCTGCTTCAGGAGGCCTTCAACTGGTAGAAGCATTCGCACTGCAGCCAACTGCAGAAATCTGGTCTTGAGACTCCCTGACGGATCCACCATAGCTGCCAAAAAGAATGTGAAGCACCTGGAGTCCAGTTCAATGAGTTGCTAAGGTTCAACCTGCACTCAAGATATGTACTCAAAAGAGCCAGCTGGGCCTTTCACCGTCTACATCCATTGATGAAGAAAAAAAAAAGGACTAAGCCTTTCCACTCTTTCCGAGTGGATGGAAAACAGCATTTGTCCAACTACCGTCCAATTGCACTTACGTCCCTTCTTTCCTTGGTCATGGAAACGCTGATTAATCATCAGCTCAAGAAATATCTTGAAGAGCGGAAGCTTCTTAATGACCGGCAGTACGGCTTTCGTAGCAATAGGTCCACTGGTGATCTGATGGTATATCTCACCGAGCAGTGGAACAAATCTTTGCATCGTTTTGGAGAAAGTAAGATTATTGCGCTTGATATTTCAAAAGTGTTTGATAGAGTTTGGCATCAAGCTCTCTTATCGAAAATGCGTGCATTTGGTATCGATGAACCTCTTCTTCGTTGGATTGGAAATTACCTTTCGGACCGTTCAATACAAGTTGTATTGGATGGTTGCAAGTCTGATATTCATAAAATAAATGCTGGTGTGCCCCAGGGCTCCGTTTTGTCTCCGACTCTCTTTCTTATTTTCATAAATGATCTCTTGTCTGAAACTTCCAATCCATTAAATTGTTTTGCAGACGACAGTGCTCTCAGCTTTTCATATTCGTTTCAAGATTCACTTCCTTGTTCTTCGGATGTGGAACTTGAACGGCAGCGTATGATAAGTTCATTAAATTCTGATCTCGACAGCATTGTCCAATGGGGAACAAAAAACCGTGTAGAATTTAATGCTTCGAAAACTCAATGCTGTCTTCTGTCGTTAAAGCGAAACCCACCCCCTATGCCACTATCCATGAGTGGCACTTGCATCGAGGAAACCGAACAACTTTCAGTCCTGGGTATGTGCATCACAGACCACGTTCTGTGGAATGATCACATATTCGACGTCGCCAAAAATGTCTGACCGGCAGCGGCGGAAACACTACAGGAACGAACATCTCTATTTTGAAGCCAACATAGTCCCGCTGGACAAATACCTAGTCCTTTCAGCGAAGAGACAAGTACGGAACATCATCGACCACCCGAATCAGCTAATGAGAAGGAAATCATTTTAATAATATTCTTTTATACAAGAAAGTTATTCTCATGAGTAAAAAAGAAAAGTCGGGACAAAATCGGGACAGTTTGTATATCGGGACATATATAGGGACAGGGTTCAAATATCGGGATTGTCCCGCCAAAATCGGGACGTCTGGCAGGCCTAGCCAAACTCGTCCGCTTGTGCTGCTCCGTCAAAGTTGGTAAGAACACCATCGAACCCTTTGATGTCGAGAAAGGTTTGAGGCAAGGCGACGCGTTATCATGCAACCTGTTTAACATCGTACTTGAAGCAATTGTACGCAACTCGTAAGCCAACAACAGAGGCACAATTTTTCAAAAGTTCGTTCAACTATTTGCTTATGCAGATGATGTTGACATCATTGGGAGAACGAAATGAGCGGTTACCGGCGCGTTTGCAATTGGTTTGGCTATTAATGAGGACAAGACGAAGTATAGGCTATCATCGAGAAAGGAATCTCAACATCGTCGACTCGGGTAAAACGTCACGATGGATAGGTACAACTTCAAAGTCGTCAAGGACTTTGTCTACTTGGGCTCCACTATAACATCGCAAAATGACATCAGTGCAGAGATCAAACGAAGAATTACTCTTGCCAACCGCTGTTTCTTCGGACTAAGAAGGCATTTAAGCAGTAAAGCCCTCTCTCATAGAACCAAGGAGACCTTATATAAGACCCTAATCATCCCGGTCCTGCTGTATGGTGCAGAAGCATGGACCCTGTCAAAAACGGATGAGAATCTGGTTGGGTGTTTTGAAAAGAAAAGGTCCAATCTGTATCTATGGAGTATGGAGGAGAAGATTTAACAATGAACTTTATGGGCTTTACAGCGACGTCAACCTGGTCAAAAAGCTGAAAATACAGCGGCTGAGATGGCTGGGACACGTGGAGCGTCTGAACACCGACGCACCTGCCCGACGAGTCTTCGAATCTACATATTATGGTCTGCGCAGCAGAGGAAGACCCCACCCCAGGAGAGCGCACACAAGTGGAGAACGACCACAACGAACTTGGAGTGCGCAACTGACTGGAGGTAGTTAGCTAGGGACCGAGCTGGCTGGAGGGGCTTGTTGGTTGAGGCCGTAGTCTACCCTGGACTGTGAGTGCCATCTAAAGTAAAAGTAAGTAAGCAAGCAATTTTTTGTTACTTTAGGACTGTGAAATAAATTAAACTTTTTTTTTAGATTTTACTTAAAAAGGCAAAAAATTTGTTCTTACATCTGAATTAAATGACAAATTGTTAAGGATATTTTTCTTAATAGCTATATTTCTTAGTTTTGTTAAAGTGATTTTTGCATATTGTGATATTGTAGGTGAGTCAAAAACAGATGAACTGAGCCTTTTTTTCACATTAAACACCCGCGTTTCTTGCGACTCAGCACTTAACTGAAAGTCAATAATAAACATTTCATTTTCATTTAAATCCTCACGGCAGAAAATCCTTCTTAATTTATATGTATATGTGCGTAAAACACGTAACAAAGATTAATGAAGGACCACTTTAATCCAACACAATACACATATCGTGTTGCGAAAAAACAAACTTGATTAATTATAAGCTACCTGACGGGGTTTCAAAAATTAAAAGTGGAAGCAAAGCTCACATCAGCACCGCTAATGTGTCAGAATTAATGCGAAAAGGTTGATTATATTTAATGTATATTCTGAATAGAGTGTCATTTTAAGGCAAGAAAGAAGCCAGAAGCCATACAACAAAAAAAAGGAGTTATTTGTCTTCTACGGATATCTATAGGTATCTAATTATGATAAGTAAGCGCATTTATCCATAGGGTAAGTCATTATTTATGCTATAATACCTAACAATTAGGAGGTTTTTATAATGTAAATTCTATATTATGTACCTACGTAACTACTACAGAAATAAATCAATCGAATAGAAGACTAAGCTCTACTAAATTGGACTATGTGTTTGAATTATAGGTTCATAGCTTTTGACGGCCTTGAATCCCCAAAATAAAAGGTAACTTATTAAAAATTAGCCAACGCGTTAAATTGGTTTGTTTTTTAATGAAAGGGTATTCATTCAACGTGGGAGACCCATCTTAAACTACAGGACGCGCGGCGCGGTGGTGGCGATGGCGGCGCGCGGCGGCGGCGGCGACATTATAGATAAACGCTACGGAAACCATCGACTTAAGGGCCATGGTTGAGAGCTGTAATACAATAGGTCCTGATCGTTCTCTGCGAACCAAATGTATTTATTTATTCTTTGTATAATTTTTCATAATTAATGAATTGCAACAAATGTTCAATTATGTAGGTAACCTACAACTAATTCAAAAATATCCTTAAATACCGTTATGAAGGTATGGTTTTTTGGTTTGATAAGCCTTGTTTTTATACCTTAACAGAGCTTAAAAGTAATTAAAGTTGCTGATGGTTTGACTGCAGTAAAATGCACATTTATCTTTATCCACGCTTATTTTCAATATCTATGTATAGTGATAACTGGCTCATTTATCAAATATAAATACATTTACTTAATTCCATGCGATGATAGTCGTATAATCTCTATTGTTGATGTTGATTGCATGACTGCCAACGTCAGGCACCCACTTTGTTAATTAGCAGGGATATTTCATTTATGTGTATTATTATTGTATATGTGTTGTTCTATTACTATGGCAGTGTATTAACCGAAAGGATTATAAATAAACATATAATATTATCCGCTGACATCATTTACCTACATAAAACACTGAAAGAAATTAAAGACATACATATTCACAATATCAAAAATGTCTACAACAAAAGACGATATATGAGGAGTATGACAGTTCAAGTAGAGTAGGTACTATGTGGATGCCATTTTGAAAAAAAAAAATTTGTTTTGACCAATATCCTGAGAACATTGTACAAAAATTCTTTTGAGGCATTTTTTTTATAGGCAATAAAATTATCTGCCATTTTTGTTTTGAACATCACTCCACCAAATTCTGGGGTAGTTTTGATTTTTTTTTCCTGCTATATGTTTTCAGATGTGCTGAATCCGAATATGAGGTTTGCGAATAAAATTTTTTTAATCAAAATCTGGCAAATTTGAATATCGTGTAAAATTTGAATTTGCGAGATTTTAATTTAAAAAAATGTATTTATTTGTTGCAATGCAATTAAATTGGTAGCATTAGGTAAGGTTGATGTAGATGTCGATGTTGCTGTGCTAATGTATTTATGTATTTCAGATAATTGAGTTTTTCACAATACAAACATTTCAGAATTCAAAAATTTTAAAAAATGAAAAGGGAATATACAAAAAAAATAAAAAAAAAAAAAAAAAAAATAAAAAAAAGTATTTCTAAGGGTGGTCAAAAAAAGTTTAAGGGTGGTCATTTACAAAAAAAAAAAAAATGGAGGCTTTAGCGGGCCAAATGAACACACCTCATCTAATTGGTCCGTAATTTCTCAGAAAAGGTCAACTTGTCCTTGAAATTGGTTAGCCCTGGATAACTTGTAATCAAGATGTAAGGTTTCTCAAGGTCACGCAAGTCACCTCATTTGTGAGAAATTCGAAGAAAATGTTTTGTTTTCCATCCAAAAGATCGTGATAAAGGGTCAACTAATTTAGTAAATGGTCAGCCATAGATGTTTACTTGCAATAATTAAGAACGATACATTGGAAACTAAATTTTCATGATATTTTATTTAAGTTGTTTGTGATACAGTGTATTATTCGTTTTTTTTTTGCACTTTGTATCAGTAAAAAAAAACAATAATATTTAGCAAAAAAAACCAACGGTAACATAAAATTAAATACAACATATTTTGATAAGAGATAATTAGCATGGCGATCTAATTAAGAACGATAGTAGAGCAATAAGTATTTTAACCTTATTATGCCGTTTTTCGTCAGTATTTTGTCGGGAATCCTTTGTTTTCGATTACAGCCTTACATCGCCTTGGCATTGATGCAATAAGGTCCTGGCATTTTTTTGGTGTTATATTATTCCAAGCTGTCCTTGTGATTTCATACAATTCATTTAAATTGCTAATTTTATGCTTATTTACTTCTTTTTTTAATTCGTACCACAGGTTTTCGATTGGGTTTAAGTCTGGACTGCATGATGGCCAGTCGATGACATCCACAGAATTATTTTGAAACCATGCTTTTGTTGACCTCGCAGTATGCTTCGGATCATTGTCCTGCATAAATCTCCATGTTACTGGCATTTCTTCATCTGCATAGGGTAGCATTACATCTTCAAGTACACTAATGTAGTCTTGGGCCTTCATAATGCCTTCTATGCGATATAACGGTCCAGTTCCTTTATATGACATACAACCCCATAGCATAATACTACCTCCTCCATGTTTGAGGGTGACTGTGGTGTACTTTGGATGGATTGAAAGCTTCATTTTTTGGCCGTCGAACATATTGTTTTCCATCGGACCCCACTCTATTTATTTTTGTTTCGTCACTCCAGAGTATTTTCTTCCATTGTGAGATCGTCCAATCCTTATGTTGTCTCGCAAAAGCTAACCTAGCCTTTCGGTTTTTTAGTGAAAGCAATGGTTTTTTTCGGGCCGATCTACCAAAAAGCTGACTCTCAGTCAATCGCTCTCTAATGGAGCGTGCAGAAAGTGCATTTGGATCCTCGTCGAAAACTTCCTTCCGAATACCGTTTGAACTTAAAAACGGATTTTTTTTTGCGGCGCGAACTATCAGCCTGTCCTGAGCTTCATTGGTTTTGCGGGGTCTTTTCTTTCTCTCTACTTTTTCGATGGTGTGATGTTTTTCAACATATTTTATAGCATTAAAGATCATTGTTTTCGAACAATTAAGCATATTTGCAATGGCATTGTATGACAAATTTTCATTTCTGCGAAGATTTATTATGACTTCCCTCATGCCTGCTGTACAGCTCTTTTTCCTACCCATACCACCTTCAAAATATCTTGGAACATAATAAAAACTATTGGCATGCCTTTAATTTCAAACGAATTAGTATATTTACCAAAAAAAAATTTTCGTTGACTCCGAAATTCTACAAAAAAAACTGTTTTAATAAAACGTTCTTAATTATACTGCCAATTGAATAATGAACTAATATGCTTTACAACCGATTTAAACTGATTTAAATGACCAATAACTGTGGAAATCACATTTATGCATGTAAACAGACATGAGTAAATAGATAGCGGTACTTTTAGTTTTAATTGTCATCTCTCTTATTATTGAAGCAATAGTGTTGCCAGTACTAAAAATCATTCTTAATTAGCTCGCCACAACTGTAGGTACTATAGGGCAAGTTTTGGATTCGTGCAAAAAAAAAAATTCGAAAAAACAATCAAACATGATATTACGATGATAGAGAACACGAAAAAAGTGGGTGGCACAATTCTGTCTGTCTGTCTGTCCGTACCTCAACCTACAGCCTAAGCCACTGAAGCGATTTTCTTCAAATTTTGAACGTAAGGCTTTTTTGTAACTCTCCAGAGGGGAAATTTTTTAACTCAAAAAATAACGGTACTTGCCATACAACCGTTAAGGAAAAGCTTATTTATCTCGAAAATGGCTCCAACGATTTTGATAAAAAGAATCAGTGTATTATTGTAGATATGATGAACCTTTTGGTATGAAAAAAAATCACCTAAAACATTTATTAACGGTACCTGCCATATAACGGCTTTTTTTATTTTTGGTGTTCTCGTTAACCGCTTATCCGATTTCAATACATTTTTTTTGCACAAAAGCTTTGTTACAATAAAAATAATACTGCATACCAAAATTTTGGATTTTCAAAAAAAGATTCAAAATTTTTTTTTGTAAATTCAATATTTCAAAAACGGGTTGATGAATTATTTTGAAATTTCAGTTTTAAATGTGTATTAATATATACTCAAAATTGGCATACCAAATTTTTTTTGAAAAATGTTATAAGAATTTTATATATAAAAAATTATTTTTTAAGAAAACGGCTGCAACGATTAAAATTTATTTTATTTTTGCGTATATTTATATTTTGCAAAGTAATCAAATTGCATACTTTTTTTTGAGCTCTAAGTTATTAATCAGACTGTTTATTCAATTAAAAGAACGATTTAAATGCTTTTTATACTTTTTCTATAGTTACTTGAATATTTTTTAAAGTTCTAAAGTCTCATACAACTTGAACATAAGAGCAAGTACGTGCGATCCAGTCGTGCATTTTATTTCTATGAATTTTTCAAGTTTGTTTCAAGGCCACAAAACAAACTTTTGGCACCTCATTTGGGTCAAATAATAAAAAAAAATTTAAAGAAAAATTGTAGTTTGAAAGGCCACCTCACGGTTATAAAAGGTCAGCTTTTTTTAGTAATTGGTCACCCATACATTTTTCCTAATGCGTTTTTATTGAATTTGTAAAAAATAAAATGCATGACTGGGTCACACCAAAGAATATAAAGTTACTAAGAAGTCGCATCTCATACAAATTTTGACGGGTTTCAATGTTGGATAACACTTCTTATACTCTATCCAACAAAAATTGTCAGTACAGGGAAGATAGGACGTTTGCCTCTCAGTCTGATTGCATTTGATTGCATACATCTATCTCAAGTTAAAGCTCTCACAGGGTTTCCATACTTTGAAGTATAATTACCACAAATCGAAGAACAATGTGCATATGGTTGCCATGGATACCATTTCAAACATATTAAAAAAGATCCGTTTATCTTTTTTTTACCACACCACACCTTTTCAAATGAATTTGATCACGTTTAGGTTTGTGAATGTTTCAAAACTTACCGCAAATAACTTTTTTCTTCTTAGAGACTTAAATCGTACAAATTTTTACTGGATACTGGGGACAATCAAAACGACAACACTTTCGGCTCTCACCTTTATAAATTTTGTTCTCAAAAGCTTCAAAGCCGAAAGTTCTTTTATAAAAACCACTGAAAAAGCTCTCTTGTATTGTTACGACTTGGCAAAGGCAACTCTGTTGGAGTGTGAATTTTTTGTTTTATTTCACACAGCGAAGGTAGAAGCGAAAGCGAGTATACGATCAGAATGCTTTTGGCATTGAAAGACGACGGTAATGTTTGAGCGTACGAAATGTTTCTAAGAATTACAACAATTCCTGTGCGTAAATTAGTGGTTTAGTATCTTTTTCAGTGGCAGATTTGTTATTTTAGTGTTGTGATGGTATACACCGGCACCACTGTTTTGAAAAAAGCTCGCCCATAAGCCCTGTAGTGACAATTTTAGCTGGACAGACTATAGTAACTTTATATTCTTTGGTCACACAAACTTGCTCTTATGTTCCAGACACTGCAGGTTTAAGAAAATTGTATGCAAATTTTAAGTGTAGATAAAAAAAATTATAAAAAAATTAGCAAGCCGTTTTTGAGATATCGAGTTTTCAAAAAAAAAAGTTGAAACTTTTTTCAAAAATTCAAAAACTTTTTTTTGAAAATTTTGATATGTAATATTATTTAATCTTATCTGAAATTTGTATATAAAAAAATTCATCTAAATCCGTTAAGCCGATAATGTGAAAATAATAAAAAAAAAACTTTCTATGACAGGTACCTACTATTAATAAATTTTATAATTTTTGGTAGTAGATCGTACTAATTTTTTAATTTTAATTTTGTTTTTGAAAAAAAAATATTTTCATTTGCGGTTTTTTACCATTTGTATGGAAGGTATTTTTTCATAAATGTAAATTTTTTTCTAAAAATATTTTAGAAAGTATCGAGTTTAAAAAAAATCGATCAGGTCATTTTCGAAATGTTTGATTTCAAAAATAATATTTGAAACATTTTTTAAAAATCCAAAAAATATATTTTTTTTTATTTTAGTACACAAAACTATTAATATTTATTGGTAACTTCTGTATTAGAAAAATAATTGAAATCTGTGAAACGGTTTTGAAGAAAATCGAAAATTAAAAAAATAGTTCCTTGGGAGGTAACATTAATAACCATTTTTGATTTGCGAGATGTTTAAAAACGAGATTTAAAATTTCGGTTGATATTTGCTACATTTTTGGTGCGAGATGTAAATGCGAGATTGTGAAAAAAATTAAAGTGCTGAAGAGTTATTTTTGGTTTTTCAATTTTGTCTACTTTACCTAGAAACTGTTTAGAAGTTAAGTGGCAAAAACTGAAAATAGAAAACTTCTTATAGAAATTCTATAAGGACATGTTATATAGCATTCACAAATTAAATTTAATTCAATTTGCGTTTTGGTTAAAATGATTTGTTAATAGTTTAAATTATTTGCGTATAGTTTAACTATAACTAATTTAATTTGCGAATGCTATAGATAGAAAAGAAAGAAAATTAAATTTTGTATAGGAAAAATCGAACAATTTTTTTGTACAATAATCCTTTTTCGTCATGCCATTCATTTACATAAATAGTCAATGACAATAAGGCACATTCTAAACATTGCAGGAAAAAACCTTTTGATTTAAAAAATCATTGGCAATTAAAATACAAGCATTTTTTTCTGTGTACTCTATTAGATAATGTACCTATACATATATTTTCATTTACTTCCTTTCATAATATACTCTCATACATAAACATATCTCCACATATCCATATAGTAGACCTTAATTTCCTTCTTAATGACACTTTAATGACACCAACATCGGGCATTGGCGTAGAGATTAAAGCGAATTATTATGTTCATATTGGAGGTGCTATCTTTTATACCATACCACAGAGAAGCTGAGGAGCATCATCTAGCTATGTATGTTTGAAGTGCTCTTAAATCACATTGCAAAAGATTTGCATATAGCTCGAGCATGAGAGGCTATAAACACACCGCATAGCACACCACACACCACACGCCAGTCAACAGTCAACAGTCACGACTCACGACACGACACATTTAAAAATATGCGACCCTGGGCCAAAACCAGAACCGGAGCGGAGGAGGTAGTGCTTTGTAATTTGGTATTTTAACATGCAGAGCATGTCAGAACTCAGAAGTTCGGCACAAGATGTTAAATGGCGACGTGTGTGTTCTCCGGATATTGCTTTATAGTATGTGCAGAGCAAACGTGTGAGACACGATGGTGTCCTTTTTTTTTTGCTTTTTCTTCTAATTTTCACTTGATATTCTTTTGGATGTTCTTTTTAACGTCATAAGCGTAAGTGGCACAGAATCTAATAACTGGTAAAATATAAATGATTATTTAGAGAGATGTCAACTTGATTATCGTGACTCATGAAATAAGGATAATAGTTAAAAAAGGTAGTGTTTCGAATGATAAAGGCATTATTAAAGATGCTACTTTACAATACAAATGTGAGTCTGAAGCATGGAGAACAAAATTCTTAGTTGCATGTTATATATTATGTACAATGTACATAGCTACTTAACTGCTGGTTAGTTAAACAATGCCCTTGGACGCGCGAACCGAGCTGCCACTTAGTGCATTATGACGTATAATGTTAAGTGGTTTTAGATTCAGCCTGGGGAATAGGATGTCATTCAACATGTTCATGAAGAACGACACATAGTGCATTGCAAAGGGATGGCAGTATTCCATCCATAGGAAAAAATTCTCCCCCAACATGAGGGAACTCATCATCCCAGGACTCCGAACCAGTCAGGCCACCGCCATCACGATAACTGTAGGTGGGATGAGACTACCTCAAATGCAAATCTAGTGCAAGAACTTCCAAAGTGACCTGCATGTCCTTAACAGCATTCTGAAGTGGACTCATTGGCAGTGATTTCAACGCGAGACATCGACTGTGGCATGCTATAGCCAACCGAAACCTTCCTTTCGCAGAACACCATCGACGCACGTTGGACTTCTTCATGGCTACTTCGAACCTGGTGCAAATTCTTCCGGAAATCTGGAACTACGTTATATCTACACAATAGTGCTGACTAATTTGGACTATGGAGCTGTTAATTTATCGATTAACCTAAACCAACCTATACTCAGGTATAGAGCCACTAGAGACCTGCATTAACTACAGACGACTAGATGTGGAAAGACTTAATAGGGACATCGAAGGCAATATAATGCTTCAATCTTCAAACAGGAACTTTCTGTTGCTGGTCAACAAAATTGCCACAGCAAGAGTTTTCAACATAACCAACAACAACTAGCAAGCAGCTTGGAGCGAACTGCAACGTGTCAACATAATGTTCCGGAACATCATCAACATCATACGTATTTTCGGCAAGCAGCCACTAATCCCGGAAACTATTATGAGCAACAACATTGAAGCTCAAGAAAAAATGGAAGCGTTTTCCTATATTACTTCGAAGGAAACTTCCAAACCCACCTGCTTCGGCATTTTCGGACAAGTAGAGGCATCCACTCAGCGGACTTAAGAGCTTTATCCAGAAGAAGTTATATTCCATGACACAAATCCAGTAAGTGACCCAATTGACAACAATTTCCGTGGGTTTCCAAAATCTTGATGAGATCTACACAAAAATTGAGTACACTTCATACCGCTCTATACACCTGGTCACACAAAGCAATGTAAGTTGATGAGTTTAAAATTTGAAGAAAGCAATTAACTCTTTTATAACTGCCAGTGTCTCGAACAGCGGGAACTTTGAACTTTGTGAAATGAAGCTTTGCAGTTTGTAGCTATAGCATGGCGTCTTTACAGCGATTGTTCCTATTCAGACACATGACGTTCGAGTTCAAGTGAAATTTCCAGCCTCTTCTTTAGCTGAGACAACCTAATCTCACCTTGCAAGTAAAAATCTGTTTTCAAGAACGTTATCATAAGAATTGTGTTTGATAATGCAGTTTGCTATAGTCACATGTTCGAAAACATCATGTGTGGTGCAATTCTGCAATAAAAAAATCGTGTTGGCAACAAAAATATTGAGAAGCCGGAGAACGTGTTCATAAACGTCAATGCATTTGCAAGAAGATTGAAGGACGTTGATAAAAAAGATTCTGTGCAAACAAAATCATTACATTAATTTGACAATAGCCGTATTTTAGTTAAGCCAAAATTATAAATAAAAAAGACAACCCACATTTAGGCAATCTTAAGCAGGTAGCAGAGATCATTGGCAGTCATTGGAAGCCAAAAAAGCCAGCTGGACGGGATGGAATCTTCAACTACATCCTGAAAAGGTGCCCATATGTGATCCTCCTCATAGTCATCTTAAATAACTTCATAAATAACAGTTACTTCTCTGAGTAGTGGAAAACAGTGGTGATAGTGGCGATCTCGAAGAAAAGAGTTTTCAACTTTGTGTCCAACTACGGGGCTACATCGCTTTTCATTAGGATCAGCAAAATATTGGAGAAGGTAATCAAGGCTCAAGAGGTTCTCCAGTAAAAACACGATCATCTCTGCAGTTTGGCTTTCAAGAAACATATTCGACTCGGCAATCGCTGCTTAGGTTCCATCATCATCGTGTCCTGTAAACCCGGCTGGGGCATAGTGCGTCAACAAAACGTCTCCATCCTTCACGGTCTGCTGCAAGGTACTTTAGCTGTGGCCACGTCTTTCTCTGGGATTCTGCTTCCGCTAAGACAGTTGATTTCTATGTTGTTCTTGGTCTTCCAAACCACCGTGCACCCTGAGGACTCCATTCAAAGGACTGCTTTACAATTTCATCGTTTGATTTCCTCTGTGTGTGACCAATCCAACGCCATTTACGCTTCTTTATTTCGACATCCAGCCGCTCTTGACTTGTCCTGCGCCACCCACAATTCCTCATTGGATATTATTTGTGGCCAGCGAATCTTTAGGATGTGGCGAAGACAGCGATTCACAAAAGCCTGACATTTCTTCGAAATGATAGATGTGACTTTCCAGGTTTCACAAGCATAAAACAGCACGGATTTGACATTCCTAGTGCATAGTGGGTACAGAGTACCGAAGGAAGAGAAGAAACAATACTCAAGGTAGTTATAATGTTCCACTTCTTCAACTGGCGTATCTTGTAGAATAATACGCTGCTGTGTGGAGTGGAGCGGCCTGTGATTATTATTTTTGTCTTTTTGCTATTTATTTTTAAACCACTCGACTTTCCCCTGACATGACTGAGCCTTTCGGACGGTATCCATTGAATGCCCTGTCGCTCAGCTGTACCAAGACTGACCGTCAATGCGTCGTTCATCGCCAGCAGGAAGAGAATTGGCGATAGAACATCCCCTTGTCTCACACCCTGTTGCACTACAAAGGAGTCGGATAGCTGCCCATTGTGTAGAACAAAACACCTTGCGTTGTTGTAGGACTCTTTAATAATGGCTACAATTTTTGGTGGAATTCCTCTACCAAGCAACGATCTCCATATACATTCTTCGTTAACTCGATGAAAGGCCTTCTAAAAATCCACGAACATGAGGTAAGGTGGTGATTGAAATTCCATCGACGATACGCAGGGTATTGATATGGTCAACACACGATCGACCACTGCGGAAGCCAGCTTGATGCCTCTTGAGTGTATACTCGATTTTATCCTTTATTCGCTCGAGAATGATAGTTGCCATTAGTTTTGGGAAAACGGACAAAACGGTGATACCACGCAAATTGTTGCAGTTTTTAAGGTCACCTTTCTTTGGCAACTTAACAATCACACATTAACATGGATAGCTTTCGTTTTCCCAAATGCCTTTTATCAACGGATGTAAAATACTAGCCGCTGTTACGGGATCGGCTCTCAGGAAGTCAGCTGGTATTCCGTCCAATCCAGCTGCCTTGTTGTTTTTGAGGAGATTTATTGATGTAAGGATTTCCGATTCTGACGGCGTTCGATGTCAATACCCCTATAGGACCTGCGCATCTCGTTTAGTTGGGGCACTTCAGCACTCTGCTCAACTGAATCCTCATTTGGCAGGGCACAAAAATGGTCCTTCCATCTGCGTAGCTGATCCTCAATTGATACCAAGAGTGTGCCATCCACATCCATTACAGGATGATTGGTGTTGCTTTTTTTCCCAATAACATCCTTGGCTATTTGGTACAGTTCCCGGATATCTCCTCTTCTGGCAGCGTTTTCCGCATTATCTGCGAGTCCATCTAACCTCACCCTCTTGTCACGTCTCACACAGCGATAGAACATCTTATGTGCAATGCGGTACTCTCTTCGCAAGTCAGCCTTTTGTTGAACATCTGCTTCGGCATTTATTTGGATTTTCAACGATTTGCGAAGTTCGATCTTATCCCAGGTGACTTGGGATATCCAATAGTCTCTACGTCTCTTTCGTTTGGGTACAGTTTCGGATCCAGCCTTCATAAAAACACTTTTAATTTACCCCGCATCAGCAATTGTTGAATGTTGGATTCCGTTTAATGACGAGGCTCTATCACGTATTGACTCCTTCCATCGCTGCTGAATCATGATATGATCAATTTGGTTTTCGGTTTGACTATCCGAATGCACCCAGGTAATTTTGTTGCACGTCTTATGCTTAAATACAGTCCCACCTATCACCAGACGATTCGCGTTACAAAAGTCGACAGGTAAGTCACCATTTTCATTCCGTGACCCCAAGCCATTTCTTCCCATCACGCGTTCTAGCCTGTAATTGTCTGAACCGACTTGGGCATTGAGGTCTCCCATAACGACTATGATGTCGGCTCTCGGAACACTCCTGTAAACCAAGTTAAGATGAGTGTAGAACGCGGTTTTGTCTTCCTCGGTCGCTTCATTTGTGGGGGCGTAGCACTGAATAATTGTGACGTTACAAATTTTTGAACGAAACCTTGCTGTCATTAATTTCACAGAAATGGGCGCCCAGGAGATCAAACTACGTCTCGCTTCTTCATTTAACATAATCCCGACAATATGCAGTTTGTGGCCACCCTCTCTCTTTCATCTTCCCCGGAATATTACATTAACCTCCGAAACTAATCAATATTCGTTTTTCTTTTCGTTCAACTGAACAACTACTGTAAATCACACATACAAACCTTCACAGCCAGAATCACCCAAGGTTCGAAATTAGGCCCCTTTTTCTACAGCTTGATGCAGATGTCACCAACTTGTCCCAGTATCTTTGAACTCTTAAAGAAGTGGGGCATCTGGGCTCAACACTAATAATTTATTCGAAACTTGTTTGCTTGAGGGCAGCGGCAGTCGCATTGCAGCGAAGTGCAAAAACATTGTTCTGAAGCTCCTAAAAGGATCCAACATAGCTGCTAAATGGAACGTCAAGTACCTTGGAATCCACTTCAATGAATTGCACACAAGAAATTTGCTCTAAATAGCTAGTTGCATATTCCATCGTCTACACCCTCTGATGATAAAAAGAGTCAGACTAAGTCAACAGACGAAAATAAAACTGATGTTCAAGTACAAGGAACTCCTGGGGCCAGTCATTAGCTATTGCTTCGGTTCTCAATCTCGAAGATAGTCATGAAGGAACTTCAAGTGTTCGGAACGAAAATGCTCAGAACCGGTAGTGCCGGAAATACTATAGGAACGAACACCTACGCTACTAGAAGCGAACATAATCCCTCTAGATAAGTTCCTGCTGCTTTCTGCAAAAAAAACCTAGAAGGCGAAGGGATCGTCAATAGGCACCCAAATTAGCTTATGAGAAGGATAGCTATCGAGTAACGACAACCCAAGTCTTCCTCGGCTCAGTGTGATAGTGATGGAAATTCCGGACGACAATATTATCACTATGGACTACGGAGAACAGGCCTAGTTAAAAAGTCTTGAATTTCAGCTATGTGAACAAGTAGCTCACGATCACGAAAACTCACATTATCAAGGCTAAATTCACCAAGTTTCTTAAGTGCACGATGCAAGTTCCTCCACAGAAGAGAAAGATGATAATACCAAATACATTTTCTACGAGCTCCTACTCCTGTGCAATTCATTTGGTTTATTAGGATTAATGCCGAAATAATAATTTAATAAGAATCCAAATTTTGAATTTTGTCCTTGCTTTATAAAAGGTACTGTCTGTCACCTTGAATGTGCTATTTTGGACAGTTAATGTTAGTTCCTGTTTCGTATGCTCAGCTCTCTGTCTTACAATATAATACTCATAAAGATTAATGCCCTCATAAAACTTTATATTTCGATTCCTTGACTCAACAACTTGCTTTAAACGTTAAAATCACTTTCTGAACTTTTTACAATATATAAACAGTGAGGCAATGAAGGCATGAATTCCAATTCACATTATTTAGGATGCCCATTTGACAGCAACAAGCTGTTTGAATTAATTTATTATGAAAGCTTTAGTTTTTTTAAATTTTCTTTTGCCACATGTCAGGCCATAATCGTTTGCATTTATTTAAGTATGAATTTATGTTTTTAATTGTTACCCTTTATACTCGAAATTCGATACTTTCAACCAAAGGTGTCCACTTACAAAGGTCTACCTACATATATATGTATATAGATAATTCTACAGATGACTTTAATTAACTAAAATAAAAAATAATAAAAACTTGTTACCCGAATTTCAATTGTAGGAAGTTGTTTACCTCCTTCTTTGCCACTTTTTTAAATACATATTAGATAGGCATACGTAAGACAGGTGCATTGTTTACACTTTTAATTGTCTATTTTCTATGTACGTTTAACCTCCCCCACTGTGTTATGGTCGTTCCGGAATATTAATTTTCCAATTTAAAAATAATTTAAAATAAGTTGATGTTATATAAGAGTATAATATAAACGCCATAAAAAGGTAAACAGAAACACCCAAAAACACAATAAAATGTTATATCAAATTGCTTTAAAATGCAAATTTCTTAAAAAAAAAAGGTGCCTCTACCTTCTAACAGACACATTAGTTAAATTTTAAAGAGTAGCTAATTAAAGTTTTCACGCTTCACACGAAAGATTTAATAAAATTTTAATATTGATATGTAACCTGCTATTATTTTTTTAAGAAATATTATAAGCAATTATTATGGTGACAGTTATGAAATTCGTATATAGACCTTAAAATGGTCAACCTTTTTTAGTGAAATATAATTAAAATACATATATACATACATACATATACATATATGGGTGATTCTCCGCAAACTGTGATTCTTTTTTTAGAAAATTTTCAAAAATTAAAACTTCTTGAAAACAATTTTTGTTTCGTTTTTCTGGCTTCATTTTGTCAGGGTATCAAATCAGTACAAGCATTTTGCTACAACTTTTTAAAAACATAACAGATGGTGAAATGTACTGAAACTTGAATAGAATATAATGACGCTCTTTTTCTCTTTTTCATTTTTAATTTGTTCTCTCTCTTTTTGAAGATATTTTTGTTGAGATTCTTGATTGTCTTATATGTTTTGACCTCTTGACATTTCTACTGCCCTTTTTTTCTTTACAAAATGTTCTCTTTTTCGTTTTTGTCGGTCGGTCGGTTCTTCTGCATGGCAACCCTTTTCTTTGTGCTGGGTTATTACTTAGTTTTTATTGCACGGAATTATTTTTGTTTGGCTCGTCCGAGGTACTGCTACCGTTCTTATAGATATAATTGGTTAAAATTATTGCAAGGAATTATTTAATTATATTTAATTACAGTTCAAAAAGTATTTAAATGCCACGGTACTGACATCCACGGTACTGACAGTTTATGTAACCTCACTCCTCTAAGCTTATGAGAAAAAATAATTTCCAGGACAATTTTAACTTTTGCCGTTAAAAGCAATACAAAATTCTGATAACCAACCAAAAACATGTCATAACATGCTTAAAAAATACTACCACGGTACTGACAAATAAATTTTTGACATACTTTCATCGCATGAAAACATATCACTCTTTAAGTACAAAAACCTACACAAAATAAAATGACTGCGTTGTTAACTATTCAAAATTAGTGTATCTTTTAGAAAACAACGACACATACGTGCTAAAACTAAAACAAAATGGCAGTTGAGCGGGAAATCTTTTGAATTCAAAAATAAATCTAAAACCTCGGACAAAATTCATTCATGATTATTTTATTCAGCAATAAGTATTTTGACTATATTTTTGCATTATTTTGTCAAGCAAGTATTGCGCTCAAACTTTTCTAGGGACAACATTTCTATTCAATGAAGTATTTCATTAGAAAAAAGTGGATTTAATCGGAAAAACAAGGAACGGACATGCCACGGTACTGACATTTTTACTACACTTTTCCAAGCCATGTGGAAGAAATAGCAAATTTAGTCATGATATCAAATGTAAATTGAAGTAAATAGCCGTTTACACAATTAAAACCAAAAATATATACGAACATTTTACATTAATTAACAAAAAAAGCACTGGACACAAGAATCACAGTTGGGACGGAATCACCCATATATTCAAAATTTATAAAAATACAACAGGTTTTCTAGAAAAATATTCATATGAATAATAATAGGCAAGGTGAAATAGGTTTATAAAAATTTTGTTTTAAAATATGGGCCAATATTTCAAAATATTAATATTTCAGTCTCTTTCATTTTAGAACCAAAATACAAAATTATATTATAAGTTTGTTAGGTGGATGGCTTAAAATAAACGGGTTCTAACATTCACTCTAAAAAAAAGTTAAAAAAAAAGTTTGAACACCCGAAATGTCATTCCCCTGACGTGTCTCCAGGCCAACTTACCACCCTGCAATGAATTATAGCAACGAAAATAAAAACGATACATAGAATATAATGATGCAGTCTTTTTAATATTATACGCACCTTCACTAAAAAATGGTTAGTTTATTTGTAGTTGATTTACTTTGTTAAATAGGAGCTATTAGTAAGTGTCCCCTATAAAATTATCATTTTTATCCAACAAATAGAAATTTAAAAAAAATATATAGGCTCAAAATAGAAAGCTGATTTTTTGGTGTTTTACGGAACAGGATTACTCTTTACGAAAACTGAAGTAAGAGATTTTTATCGACACCACTTTCTAAGATTTGTCCACTATTAAGAACAAATAAGAAGATGGTATTTCAATTGTTAGGGCCGTCTATGAAAAATCAAGTAACAAGAAAAGTAGGCGTGGCGGTAGACTGGATTTAATAAAAACCATTCAAAGTTTTTTCTATCTCAAGCAAACTCTGAAAATCACATTTTATCACTAGAGGTGGTTCCGAGAAACTTTAAAATAATAAAAATATGCGTGGTAGTGGGGTAGATTTAACTAAAACCGCTCTTTACCCTTTTTGCTCATAATAACGAACTCTGAACATGCCAACTTAATCGATAGATTCTTGGCGTTAGGAAATAGCGCGCAAGGAAATAGCGCCCAAACCGATTTATAAACATCGCCCAAAAAAAATGTTATCACCCAAAAGTAAAGAAGAAATTGGAAATATTGCCCAAAACAACTTTGAACCCAAAAATTAAAATGGAAATATCGCCCAAATTTTTTGCATGTAAATTGTTTTTTTAGAATTTAGGCGATATTTCCTCAATTTTGGGTGGTATTTCCAAACTTTATTTCAATGAAGAGGCAAAGTTTTTAGAAAATTTTGTGATGGTAATATTTAATAAATAAAATATATTATTTTGAATAACTTAAAAACACTTATTTCATTTATTTATTTACTTAAATGCATTTCGGAAGCAATACTTCCATCGTCAGTAAGTTTTATATATATATATATATCTTTTATTGATTTCATGAAAAAACACGTTGAAAATCTCCAATATCAAATCCATGGTAATATTTGTTTAATGCCCAGTTGCACCAAAATTCACTAAAAGCGGTTTTTGATAAAATGGAGTTAAAATTTATCGGACTGATAAATTTATTTGGGTTGCACCAATCTCTTTCGTGCATTTTTTAGCTAAAATGCAGTTCATAAACCACCCCTGGATTTTATCATAATGTTTATTAAACTGAACGAAAAAATTTAACCAGTGCAAGTGAGATAGCAATAAGGAAAATGTGAATACACAATAAGCAGAAACAAGGTATTCTCATTAGATACAGCCAATGCGCCATCTTGGTGTTTTTTATTATTATTTATTATTTTCTTTTTTTTAGAGAAATTATGAAACTATTGAAATAGATTCCAACTAACACTAATATTTTTCGAAACACTCTTGGAAATTATGAATCAATATTTTAAAGCGATGTCATCGAATTCAGAAAATGGATTTATCTGTGAACCTGAATAACTCTTCGACGTCTCGCCATTTTTTGGTTTAGTTCGTTATTAGATGAATACATGATGACCAGTCTATAATAGTTATTCTGGAATAATTCATTCATTTAAGTAGTGAATTATAAATAGGAAACAAAATGCCTTCACCTGTTGTTTTCGTTATTTTAATTTGGAACTAACAATAATCCGTCAAATAAAATAGAATTATTTTGTTTGTAGGTAGTTGGATATGTTCGTTTAAACCTGCTTTTAAAATTTATCAGGAGGAAAATGGAACTTTAGTTTATTGGTTCGTTTATTGGCCTGTTAGATTTAGAAGTTGTTGGTGCAACCGATAAATGTCATTTTAAAATTAAACGAAGCAATAAATATTTAAAAGAGGTCGGTGCAACTGGCCATAAGATCTCAAAATGATACGGTTACAATTATTGTTGGATATGCATGTCTCTAAAAGTACTTGAGAGTGCTAGGACGCCATATGGCCCTAGGCTCAATGATAGGAAAATCCCTATGCACACCTCCGCGTGGTAGAGGGCGGGTAACGCTAACGTGCAGGGGGACCGAATGGATGCCGGGATAAGCAGACAACCCAGCTATGCTGTTCAGGGCACAAACTTGTCCTCGGGATGGTTAAAAGCCCCCTTAAGGCGGATGAACTGCAGGTGGCGGTCAACGGCATGATAGTCTGGTGGCGGAGGAGCTTTTTTTGGTAAAAGGCCAACGGCAGCAGCAGGTAGCGTCTGTAACCCATATTGGGCGGCTACAAAAGGCGTCTGTTTTCCCACAGTGGGCGGCCTCGAGCAGTTATGTGTTTGACCATACAAAAGGCGGGTGTGCCTGTCAAATCTGAGCTTATGTATGTTATTAATCATATCTCGGAAAACACCATGGTGGAAGGATATATGCAAATACATGAACTATGACAACAAATGGAAACGAGTCCCCAAGAGGTAATCTTTTTATAGAAAATCCTTCTGTAGCTTCGGCTGCAGTAAACCGCACATCGGATTTGGGGGTGCGGCATCTTTCATGTACGAGCGTCAATCAAGACGCCATAATAATAAATTAATCGTTGACAAATAGAAGAAGTCTTTCAAGAAGCGCAAATGTTACTTTTGGCTACCGCATACGTACGAAAATCGGAGCATGAAACGTTCGATCCTTGTACAGCGATGGTAGATACGAGCAGGTTGAGCGTGAAATGCTTCGCCAAAAGATCAGTATCCTGGGCATAAGCGAAACTAAGTGGAGAGGAAAAGCTGAATACAGATCAGACACTGGACAGACGAGAATGCTGTATTCCGGGGAAGATGAAAGAGAGGGTGGCCAAAGACTGCATGGTGTCGGAATTATGTTGAACGAAGAAGCGAGGCGTAGTTTGATCTCCTGGGCGCCCATTTCTGCGAGATTAATGACAGCAAGGTTTCGTTCAAAAATTCGTAACGTCACAATTATTCAGTGCTACGCCCCCACAAATGAAGCGACCGAGGAAGACAAGACCGCGTTCTACACTTATCTTAACTCGGTTTACAGTGGTGTTCCGAGAGCCGACATCATAGTCGTTATGGGAGACCTTAATGCCCAAGTCGGTTCAGACAATTACGGACTGGAACGCGTGATGGGAAGAAATGGCGTGGGGTCACGGAATGAAAATGGTGACTTGCTTGTCGACTTTTGTAACGCGAATCGTCTTGTGATAGGTGGGACTGTATTTAAGCATAAGACGTGCAACAAAATTACCTGGGTGCATCCGGATGGTCAAACCGAAAACCAAATTGATCATATCATGATTCAGCAGCGATGGAGGAAGTCTATGTGTGATGTCCGGAGTATAAGAAATGCCGATGTGGGAAGCGACCACCATTTGGTTCTGATGAGTCTCAAACTACGAACCGCTGCCGTACAAAAACCAGCGCAGGATGCAGCAAGGAGCACAAAATTCATTACTAACTGGCCGAACAGAATGGTGTAGTTGTAGTTGTCGCGTGTAGCACTGTCAAAGTAGAAAGATACAAAAATAGTATACAGTGCCACAATGAGAAGCTGTAAATGTAGCAAGGAATGTATGGTGTAGCAGAAGTTAAACTTAATTCAACTCTTGCTACCAGCTGCAGCTACGTTCATTCTGTTCAAGGGGTAATGCTTTAAATGACCCCAACCTATGTCGAAACTATGTCACCACCCTTAACGACAGAGCCTCGTCATTAAATGGAATCCAGAATTCAACAATTGATGAGATGTGGGGTGAAATTAAAAGTGTTTTTATGGAGGCTGGATCCGAAACTGTACCCAAGCGAACGAGAAGTAGAGACTCTTGGATATCCCAAGACACCTGGGATAAGATCGAACTTCGCAAATCGTTGAAAATCCAAATAAATGCCGAAGATGATGTTCAACGAAAGGCTGACTTGCGAAGAGAGTACCGCATTGCACATAAGATGGTCTACCACTGTGTGAGACGTGACAAGAGGGTGAAGTTGGATGGACTCGCAGATAATGCGGAAAGCGCTGCCAGAAGAGGAGATATCCGGGAATTGTACCAAATAGCCAAAGATGTTATCGGGAAAAAAAGCAACACCAATCATCCTGTAATGGATGTGGATGGCACACTTTTGGTATCAATTGAGGATCAGCTTCGTAGATGGAAGGACCATTTTTGTGCCCTGCTAAATGAGGATTCAGTTGAGCAGAGTGCTGAAGTGCCCCAACTAAACGAGATGCGCAGGTCCTATAGGGTAGGGGTATTGACATCGAACCCCCGTCAGAATCGGAAATTCGTACATCAATAAATCTCCTCAAAAACAACAAGGCAGCTGGACTGGACGGAATACCAGCTGAATTCCTGAAAGCCGATCCCGTAGCAGCGGCTTGTATTTTACATCCGCTGATACAAAACATTTGGGAAAACGAAAGCTATCCCAGGGACTGGAAGGATGGTGTGATTGTTAAGTTGCCAAAGAAAGGTGACTTAAAGAATTGCAACAATTGGCGTGGTATCACCGTTTTGTCCGTTTTCCCAAAACTAATGGCAACAATCATACTCGAGCGAATAAAGGATAGAATCGAGTCTACACTCAAGAGGCATCAAGCTGGCTTCCGCAGTGGTCGATCGTGTGTCGACCATATCAACACCCTGCGTATCGTCCTCGAGCAGTCGATGGAATATCAATCACCGCTTTACCTCATGTTCGTGGATTTTGAAAAGGCCTTTGATCGAGTTAACCGAGAATGTATATGGAGATCGTTGCTTGGTAGAGGAATTCCACCAAAAATTGTTGCCATTATTAAAGAGTCCTACAACAACGCGAGGTGTTTTGTTTTGCACAATGGGCAGCTATCCGACTCCTTCGTAGTGCAACATGGTGTGAGACAAGGGGATGTTCTATCGCCAATTCTCTTCCTGCTGGCGATGGATGATGTATTGACGGCCAGTGTTGGTACAGCTGAGCGACAGGGCATTCAGTGGAGACCGTTCGAAAGGCTCAGTCATTTAGACTATGCCGATGACATATGTCTACTGGCAAATAACATCAGTGGGCTGAACGGGATGTGCCAAGCACTGCAAGTGAAGGGAGAGTCGAGTGGTCTAAGAATTAACAGCAAAAAGACAAAAGTAATGCTCACAGGCCGCTCCACACAGCAGCGTATTATTTTACAGGAGACGCCAGTTGAAGTAGTGGAACAATTTAACTACCTTGGCAGTATTGTTTCTGCAAACGGTGGTACGGATCTGGACGTTAAAAGTAGAATAAATAAAGCTCGTGCTGCCTTCGGTACTCTGTCCCCAATTTGGAAATCCAGTCAAATCTCCTTACGCACTAAGTTGAGATTCTTCGAATCCAATGTCAAATCCGTGCTGTTATATGCTTGTGAAACCTGGAAAGTCACGTCTACCATTTCGAAGAAATTGCAGGCTTTTGTGAATCGCTGTCTTCGCCACATCCTTAAGATTCGCTGGCCACAAATAATATCAAATGAGGAATTGTGGCGCAGGACAAGTCAAGAGCGGCTGGACGTCGACATAAGAAAGCGTAAATGGCGTTGGATTGGTCACACACTGAGGAAACCAAACGATGAAATTGCAAAGCAGTCCTTTGAATGGAATCCTCAGGGTGCACGGCGGGTTGGAAGACCAAGAACAACATGGAAATCAACTGTCTTAGCGGAAGCAGAATCCCAGAGAAAGACGTGGCCACAGCTTAAGTACCTTGCAGCAGACCGTGAAGGATGGAGACGTTTTGTTGACGCCCTATGCCCCAGCCGGGGATACAGGACACGATGATGATGATGCATGTAGGATAAATTCAAAGTTTCTTTAAATCCAGATTCCTTAAATCCAGATTCCGTATGCAAAGTTTCTTTTGCATTTAAAGAATGTGGAATCACCCCGATTGCATTTGGGCGATATTTCCTTATATTGCAGTTGTTTTTGGCAATTTTTCCTATTTTGGGCTTCATTTCCCATTTTGCTATTTTAATTTATCAATTTTGGGCATTGTTTCATTTTATGAAAGATAGCAAACAATTTACAACAACAATTTGCTCAGTGTTTTCTTGGGCGTTATTTCCAAATTGATTTGGGCGCTTTTTCCTTGGGCGCTATTTCCTAACGCCTAGATTCTCATCTGAGAAATCGAGAAATTAGAAACGAGGGTGTGGTCGGAAGCAAATTTTACTAAAATATTGCTCTAAATTATAACTTGCTCCTACAAAATAACCCTGAAAACTTCATTCAAATCGTTGGAGCCATTTAAATAATAAAAGTGAATAGACCGGAAACTGAGGAGTATAAGGAACAATTACGTGCAAGGGTTTTTCTTATTGAATGTGTTTGTTTGGCCCATAAGCTTGCTTAAAACCGAAAATGCTACTAAATTCACCCATGCGTTTCTGAGAGAATGGTCACACTGGCCACTTTTCAATATTTTTGGTGTAACTTGAAAACTAAGCCGAATTTGACAATTTTACACATAATACTTTTTGTTCAAAATTAAATTTTCTATTGAAATGGATAGTTCAAAAAATTTTACGAAAAAATTTAAGCAGGAAAAGTTAACAAAAACCAACCTAAAAAATCAAAAAATCAAGGATATCTTAATTTTTTAATAAATTGTGCATAACTTTTTTTGATGCAAAGATAGGGTCAAGACATGCAGGGACAAAATAAAGTAGACACTAAAAGCCTTAATATCGTATGTCAAAAATTAATATTTGTTCAAAATTGACATAGATATTGCCATTCAAACCTTATCATTTCTTATAATTGTTCGCAGTTTTGGCCCAAAAGTCCCTTTTTCGGTACAATATGGCAAATTTCACTTTCGTAAAAATGTTCGAAATCAAATTTTTGTTATAATATGACATTAGAACTATAAAAAATTTATAAAAAGGATGTAAGTTCGCAATTTCGTTTTTCGGCTGTTTTTAAATGCTTTCAGACCTACAGACCGAACGGCTGTTCCGATTAACATAAGATTTGGTACTAGGTGCTAGGAACGTTAAATTTGACATAAAGTACCAAAAAATAAGCTTTCGGGCAAAAACGGCGAAAAATTATAAGAAATGGTAAAGTTTGAATGACTATATCTCTGTCAATTTTCTAATAATATGGCTTTTTAACATGTCATATTAAAGCATATTAAAGCCGTAAGACTCTAGTTTACTTTGTTTGTTTGTATCTTTGCTCCGAAAAAATTATGAAAAATTTAGAAAAAAATTTAAAAATCTTTGATTTTTCGATTTTTTTATGTTGGTTTTTGTTTGCTTTTCCTGCTTAAACTTTTTTAAGAAATGTTCCAAACTACCCATTTCGATAGAAAATTGAATTTTGAACAAAAAGTATTAAATGTAAAATTCTCAAATTTGGCTTAGTTTTCGAGTTATACCAAAAATACTGAAAAGTGGCCAGTGTGTCCATTCCCTCAGAAACGTATGCGTGAATTTAGTAGCATTTTCGGTTTTAAGCATGCTTATGGGCCAAACAAACATATGCAATAATAAAAACCTTTGCACGTAATTGTTCCTTTTTAAAAGGTCTATTCAATAGGCTATTAGAATAAACACTGAAACTATCATTCAAGTCATTTAAATCGATTCCGAGAAATATAGCATTTTCGAGAAACCAAGAAATAAGAAAATTGGGCGTGGAAGTGGGTGGATTTAACAAAATCCAATTTTTGTATTTTTTTCTCAGTCATAGAAACAAACTCTGAAAATTTCATCCAAATCGTAGGAGCCGTTTCCAAGAACCCAAAGTTTGCCAAGTTTGCGGCAATACACCCTTTTTACAGAAAAAAACTCAGGAAATATTCAACGCCCATCTAACTTCACTACCAATAAAGCCAGAAACTTCAAATTCGCAGTATTTTCTAAGCTAATCAAACGCAGGTGGCTCACCAAATTTCAAATCCTCAACATTAGTAATTCCCGAGATATAGGACTGACTCACTGACAGATCATCAAAATCATGGAGCACCTCCCGACGTCGTAGAAACTTGAAATTTGGCACAACGGTAGGCCTTGTGGTGCATACAAAGGAACAAATCGAAAACCTACAATTTTCTATTTAGGGGGCGTAGCATCCACCCACTTTCTTAAACACTCTTTTAAATTATAAGGAGCACTTCCGATTGTTGTAGAACGATGAAAATTGGTAGGTTGGTAGGGCTTGAAGTATTTAGAAAGAAAAAAATTGAAAATTTGGAATTTTCCAATCATGGGGCGTGGCATCCACCCACTTTCTCAAAAACTCTTATATACCATATGGAGCGCTTCTGATTGTTGTAGAAAACGATGAAAATTGATAGAGCGGTAGGGTTTGACGTGCATACAAAGATAAGATTGGAAATTTATAATTTTCAGCCCAAGAGGCGTTACATCTACCCACTTTTTAAAAATGGCTTTTATTTTTATGTATGCATCGGCATGAATATATGATACACTACACATTTCCAAACAATTTTGTACGTATAGATAGCTACTATCATTTAAAAATGTCTCTCATGTGAAATGCGGTCGTTTAAAAATAAATAATTTATAAAAATGGCTGAATAATTGCTAAATGAAATGATTGTGTCTTATATGGTTATGGCTTATGGCTTACATCTGTCCTTTACTTATTTGTTATTTATCCCAATAATAATTAATGTCAGAGGCTTAAAAAATAATACCTTTACATGCATATGCACATATAAAAGCTATAAATCAATTATAGTCTGTCATGGTGCATTAACGCATTGTTCCATTTATTGTTCTCACAGAGTTTTATTTATGTTGAATGTCAATGCTGCAACAAATTGCATTTACTTTAATTCATCGCTCCGTTCAACCTGTCACAGTATTTTCGAATTCCGCAACTCGAATATATAAACCAGGCAGACAAGTAATTATGTTGACAATCGACGACCGATTTCGTAGTTAAACCAATGTTCACCCCAAATGAACCCACTTATTTCAGTATTAATTTGTTTTCATTAGGCTTAAATTATGTAGAGGAAAATTCTTTGTAATTATTTCTCTACGTGCCACATCTAGTGACAGTGCATTCTATTTTTGTGTGTTGATGCAACGCGCAAAGATGCGGCACGATCGCACTTCCAGTGGCAGCCGCGCTTATAATACAATCAGCATTATACCAAATGATCAATCAGAAGACGCTTGCAGCAGTCTCACTTACAAATCCCAGCAGTCACTTCTTTGAAATGTACACAAATATTTTTAGTATCACACACAGATGTGTACCATCCGGGAATCCCTTTCTGCCGAGCTCCCCATATTACCCTGTAATATTATCATCATCATCCGGGAGCAAATGCATATCAGTCGTGCCATAGGATTCGAAAACTCGGAATCTGATTTGTTCGTTAAGCCCCTTTCTGTCGGGCGTTCGATGCGTCCTGCTCAAAGCCTCACATCCTACACCCTGAATAGCCCGCGATAATTTGTAAGAATTTCTTGGTGTTTGTCGGTCGGTGGACTAAACTAGTGCAACGCACGAACACAGCACCCTTGACTCTTGTTGCTTAGATTAAGGGAGCTGGTGGCAAATAAATTATACCTATACTAAAAAATTAACTTTTTAGTCACTTACAGAATATGTCGAAGCTCAAAACAAACCACAATACTCCTACTACTGAAAATGGGGAGCGGTACGCAATCCCGCAAGCCAAAATCTCGAATAACGAAATCTCACTGTTTTGAATCTCGAAAAACGAAATTTCGCATATTGATAGCTCTGCTTTTCATTATCTCGCATTTACAAACTCTGGCTTTTAACAATCTGGCATTTTCATCTCGCAGCAAAAACTTTCGCAAATATCAAACGAAATCTCACAATTTTGAAATGTCGCATATCATAAATCAAAATTTCGCAAATTCAAATCTCTCTAGTAACATATGGCTTTCAGTTTCGCAATGAAAATATTACGAAACAAAAAAGAAACTAGGAAACGAAAAACTTTTTCTTTGGCTTTTATTGTTTTTCAAAACGTGCTTTTAACAATTAAAAAAAATTACCTGACATAACAACTGGTTATTCGCAAGATTTTGATATAACCAATTTTTTGTTGCAAAGCAATCCCATTTTGCGAAATTTAGTTCGCGGGGTTTTGAATTGCGAGATTGTTAAAGTGTGATTTTGTAATGCGAGATTTCAAATGCTAGATTTGTATTTGCGAGATTTCGTATCCAACCCCATAAAATGATGTGGATGAAGTTAGCACCAACATTTAAGCAGTAACTTTACTGTCTCATTTATAAAAACAAAATGTGTAAATTACTGCCACCAGCTCCCTAAGTAGTAAGACACCTATATAAGTAGATGGGAGATGATAGATTTTCTTTTACTCGAAGAAAAAATAAAATCAAATAAATTCACAAAGACGAAGTGCCTTGCTTGCTCCTGTCACGAGTAATTATATTTTCGACATGTCGCGAGCTCGATAGATGACGACAATGATGATGATGTCTACTAGCGATATGAGACGCGTGGCGCGTAGACGACAACACTATATATAAAAATACAATAATAAACCATACGCATGGACAATTCACAATTATACATATGTGCTTCTATTCCTGTTCCGGGATCCGGAAAAGAGGGATACCCAATAATTTAATTATTGCGTTTGTGGAATTCAGTCCGGGTGCATTTTTTGTTTTGTATGGCATTTTGAAAATTTTATATAGCTCACAGCTCCTACACATCACATAAATACCTGCGCCTATATTTGATTTTAATGACAGCGATAAATTTTTATGTTTAAATTGTCATCATTAGCGGAACCATACAGGACTATTAAATGGAAGCTTTTGACAGCAGGTGTAGGCTTAAAATTATGTGTGCAGGAGATTTGTGTGAACATTTATGAAATATTTGTATACAGGATTGATGATTTGATTGGCCATCATTGTCATATAAGATGTTTATGGTAAGAAATAAGCATCCTATATTCTTTGGAATAATTTTATTGCATTTAACTTGCATGTAGACATGGTACTAAAATATATATGTATTTATATATATGTTTAGTATGGGCTATGGAGCCGCATTTAACTAGAAAATTTATTTGGCTATTTAGACAAATTCAGCATGGTTCAACGCTTTATTCGGAGCGATTACAGAATCCGATGAATGTGCTGCGGAGGGAGTTAGACCCAATTTTTGACATTTCTCTCATAGTAAAAAATGTCAAAACTCATTCATCGGATTCCGTAATCGATGTTTAAATTTTTGACAAATAACCAGCAGTCAACAAATCTTTAAAATATTAAAAAGGATCTTGCAATAAAAATACACCATATTTAAATGTGAATAAAACAAGTTGTGTATGTAATAAAAATAAATAAATAAATTGGGTGGCGCAACAGCACATGGAGAACCAGGGCCTAGAGACTTACAACTGTTTCTACAGTTTTTTAGCATACCTATTCATATCCGGATACGGATGGATAATGTTGACTCTGAAAAGCATCAGTTTTTTCGGTTGATTCGTATACATAGACCCGAGATTTAGGATTGAAGCCACAAAGGAGAGTAATGGCGTTAAATCTTACGATATCAGCGGTGCCATGTCACGTTACTCTTGCGTGTTATAAACATACCCTTAAATAACTTGTGCAGAATATCCATCTTGACTATGCCCTTGGTTTCAGAAGAGGCTAAGAAACCAGCGAAACGTGTTTGCAAAATGATAAACAAAATGAAACTTTAAGAAGCTGAAGTTTATGCATTCCTACCTGTAGCAGTGGTGATGCCGGTAAGTTTGATGTGGAATAAAGTATTACCTCATGGAAAACAGTTACTTCGAATCCTTCGACATGTCAGATAGCTTGGATGCACACGCCACAGTATGGCTGAAATCCCTGCGAAAGGATAAATAAAAGAAAAGAACCTCCTCAAGGCGCATCTGTGGCTGAAACCCTGGTGCTGCCAAGAGCCAAGACTACTTATCCTCCCAATAAAGGATCTTTTGAATGTGAACTAACCAAAGTTTTTGTGGATGGCCCAGGGTCTTCCCAGACCGTGATGGCTCCTATTTCCGAAAATCGATGCTTGCGTATATTCCAAAACCGATAGAGGAAAAAATGGTACATCTGAAATAAAATAATAAGGAAGAAGATCAGGATCCAGATTTTAAAAGGATGCCATGAGAGTCGTACGCACAGGTATATTTCAAAGTTGGATCAAAAAACTTAATCTCAAACACAGGAAGCAATTGAGCTGGGACCAAAAGCAAGCAATCAGTCGAGCCCAAATCGGGTGATACGGGATTGCCTAAGGACAAATCTGAAAATCAGGTCGAATCTTCTGCCAAATTGGCTGTGAGCAGTATTCCTTAATTGATATCAGTCAAAAGTCCCAAACAAAGGACGAACAAACTAACACTAGGCGAGACAAAGAAAGAATACTATGCACAGTGACTTGACAGTTGACACCTCCTCCATTATCTGTTAACAAGAAGCTAAAAACAGCCCCTACTCTAGCTGATGTAATAACAGAGAGCCTTCAGGTGACCTTTATGAACGAAGGGAGCTCCTAAAAGCAGCTAACCAACTATCACTTGGCTTACGTGGAGATGAAGCTGCTCAAGCGTGGACCCCGAGATACTACTTGTACCTTATGATTGCGCCAACTGCCGGGCCACTGCCCAGCAAACATTTCCCTTCAGAAATGATTTATTAATAATTCACAGGAGTGAAAGAAACCCTCATTTATGAACTCATTTATAAACCGGTTTGGATCAAATTTACTGGGTAGCATTACCTCGAATTCGAATCGTTTTTATGTTTCATTAATAATAGAGTAATTCTTCACTTTAGTGAATGTAAATAGGACGCTTATATATTCATTTCACTGAACAATTCATGAATCTTTTTTGAATAATTTAAATGAGACAGATTTGATTCATTTTCATATGAATATAAATTGGGGTTTCCTCATTCAGTTTAGTGAATATAAATTGAATTATATTTAATTCATTATAATGATTCTTTAATAATCGGAATGTATACCATAGAACTGAATGTAAATATTATTTCAGTGTGGTTATACAAAATGCTATTTTAAAATGGTAAAATTATCTGCATAAACAGTTTGATTTCCCTAGATTTATCGAATGAAACTTATGATTGATTTCGCTAAAGTATAAAGTATAATGGAATATTCGCGGCTATTCTGATATTCGGTCGAATTAATTCCGTACGGAATGAAAATGGAAATCAAAAAGATACTCCAATTGAAAAAGTTAAAACAAAAGTTAATTTATTCAATTTATCTTTTTTTTATTTTTGTTCACTGCCACAAAGAATATAGTTCCGTCCGTACAATAACAAATAACAATACGCAAAATTTAATGAAAGTGACAAATTTCCTCTTAACATAACTTTTGTTTAAGTTTTGGCACAAGTAGGTCCCGTTATGGCTTTTTTAAACAAAATGAAAGGGACATTCAGTTTATGTGAATAAAAATGGACGCTCCCAAGATATACCTCTTTTGATGATCGCTTGTGCGCGTTCACTTTTATTCATATTATGTGAAGGAAATAAGAATCTCGATATTTTTTTATTTTGAAAAAAATCAACACAAATCCCCTTCCCCGCGTATGAGGTAAAAGTGATGGAATATTTGAGTATATTCACATTTGATTCACAGAAGTGAGTGTTTCTCGAATATATATTCTTCATTTTCACTGAATGTTCTATGAACGTTCACAAAAATGTTTGCTGGGTGTCAACCAGGTAATCCTTTGTAGTAGTGACAAGCCTACATTGAAATGGTTTTAAGTCAAGATTAATCGCATGGAAGGGCTACTTGAACAGATACCACTTAAAGTTTGCCTCAAAATTGAGCTCCCCACCAGACCCAAAGTCCGGATAAATGTATGCCCACCCCATACATTTAAAATGTTGAAGTACCTTCTACGTGCACAAAAATTCAACTTTCCCAGGAATGGAAACACCTACAAAAACAGGCCAAAAGTAGCCAAAACCATACTGAATAACGAACCAATGGCAATATTGACATCAAAGAAAAACAAACTGAGAGGCCTTCATTAAAAGATTAGACATATCTGAACAATTAAAACATATGAACAAAAGAGCAGAATATTATAAGAAGACTTACATTCGGTTAAAATTTGTTAACTTTAAATTTACATTTGGTATGCATGTATACAAATTTTTGTTCTAATCTAATTTAATATAATAAAAAAAAAAGATTTTTCATTTTGAATAAGGACTATGATTAAAAATAAAAATAATAATTTTAAATTACTCTTGGTTTTATTTTTACACTGAGTCAGCGAGTGTTTCCATTTCTAGACACCAGTGAACAGTGGACAGATGATATGTTTTGAGTGTCTTGTTTTCGGTTCATATTGTTTTTGTTTTTAATTATATGGAGCGTTTCCAAAGTGTACCGCTTAGAAACATGTCTCTCCGTTTCAAGAATTTCAACGCCTTCAAAATCTGGTGTATGACCCTTTTCCACACTGTGACATGCCAGTGCTGTCTTCGCGGTGCTTTGAGATTTATATCCGATTTGTGGTTTGAAATTCTTTGACGAAGAAGTTGTTTGGTGGTACCGACATAGCAAAGGTCACACTCTTCATCTGCGTTGCCCAGACAGTTTATTTTGTAAACAACATCGGTGCGTCGCACAGTGGGATGAGAAGTGATTCTAGCGCGCCAAAAGTGGTATAAAAAATGGTCTCCAAAATGCGTAATTTTTTCAGGGAATGTTGTCAATACCTGGGCGTAAAAAAATCGAGAGCCAGTTTTTGTAAAACTTCATGCACTTTGTTTTTATTCCTCGTTTCTTAGAAGGTTATGAATAATCTTAATTATGAAGTCAAATTACTGCTTTTATAAAAATGTCGATATTGATCCTATTTAAGGATGGATATCTGCTAGATTTTTTTTTTTCTTGTTTACCAATAGTGTCATTATTATAAACAATCAATTCCAATAAAATTATATCACTGGTTGTTTGTTATTTAAATCATTTTATTTAAACAATTTTTATATCATTGTTTTTTGTTTGTATAGTCTGCCAAAAATCCGGAACGTCATGGAACGTCTTACCTATACTTTCATTAGCTAGTCCAATATGTATACTTACATTCCTATAAAAATCGCTACCAACTACCACCAACTAACAATTTGATTTAACTTTTAATGAGAGATAACGTTAGCCAAGAAAGTGAAACTGCTCTCTCTGGTGACTCAAGGTCGGTAATGTATTCCGTTATAATAAGTTGTCGCGAGCAGGGCTGCCGTTTAATTTTTGAGAAAGCAGTACTTCGAGGAATAAAAAGGCAGTACACAGCAGTACGTAAAATATATAATTGTGACACTTAGAATTAAAACGGACCTACTTCGACCTTTTCGAAAATATTGAGTGTGGGTATTCCAAAACTTTCGTTTCAACGAGAGCTACAACATGTATTTTTTTTTTTTCAATCAATCTATTTCCAAGGGCTCTGGAGATGCTCGAACATGGTTCGAGTGAACATGGTTCGAGTACTATGTACCTAATTTTACTTGTCTGCGGGCTGACACGAGTACCAATTATTTGGTGTCAATGAACAAAAATTTGGTCTTACCAAAATTAAAAGGAGTTGGATTTTTATCGATGTTAGAGGGCGGGGCTTCTTGTTTGTCGCACCAGATTCGATTATTTGCGGACCGGTTTCGAATGTTTATTGTTTACTCAAACATTTCGGTTTAATTTTTAATTTCAATTTTTAAATTTTAAAAATAAAAACAAAAATGTCAAAAATCCTGAATAAAAACTAAATTAAAATGTGACAGTTAACTATAAGAAGCTCTTTAAAATTTACAACTTACCAGCACTAAAGTTTTGACTTGAAAATCAAAACGGTCCTATCTCAATATTTTTTAATAATCAAGATAGACCTATTTAAGTATTTCGTGTATAGTAACATAACACTCCGACTCCATAGGGCATACCGATGTCCAACATCGCAACCACAATCCAATCAAATCATGTCATGTCGTTTCATTTCTCTCTCACCACTACTTCTATCTTTTTCACGGCCTTTAAACTCCAGAGGCCCAATTCCGCAAGAGTGAGTTTTGCCTGTGTACACAGAAAATCATGTACCTACACATCGATTTTTTTCGATTCCGCAAGAGTGAGTTTTAAGTTTTTGACAGATAACGCATGCACAATCAGTCAAATTTATTCACACTTGTTTTGGGTGTGAATAGAATGTGTACACAGAATTTCATTCACGCTTGCGGAATTTGGCCCCAGATGACAATCAGTAAGGAAACTTTTAATATCCAGCTACCTCGAGATACAACGAAAACAATACAAAAACTCACACGCACGTGAAACGTCAATCTTTGAACAGCCTTCATGTCGTGTTCAAAAGTACCACTGCGGGTGGCAATGGTGCAGTGGATGTAGTGCTTGACTGCTAACTTAGAGGTGTGGGTTCGAGCCCCATTCTAGGCAGCATTCTTTTCTATATTCTCCCAGCTTAACTGGACGCCACCCGTGAGATTTAATGAGATAACAAACACCTTGATCTCAATCCACTGTGCCAAATCTTTCCTATCCTTCTACTCTTTCTAACTAATGCCGTGCAATTCAGGTTGCATTTAAAAGATTTTAGGTCAGGCATATAGTTAATATTATTAAAAAAAAAAAAGTTGGTTTTCTTCGACATGTCGTGGACAAGACATGGATTTTTCTGCCTCAACTGGTTTTTTTCTGCACACGTTCATAGTCCGAGCATAGCCCATGTCTAGTGAAGCCAGCAATTTTACCTCAAATCTTTTTCAAAAAAAAGCTGATAATTTCCGAGAAATTAGCAAAAACTGAGTTCGTTCCCAGTTTGACCCCCTTACAAATTTGTTGCCACTTCTTAAATTTTGGGAACGAAATGCTAAAGGCGTCAAAACTCAGCTTTGTCAGATTTTTTACGAAGTTAAAGTCTAATTTTCCGAGGTTGAATCTGAAAGTTTGACAGATGGGTGAAAACCTGCCTTTTTTTCGAAGCAGAAAATAAAATCTGAAAAATTCCAGATTTCATAGTTTTGTTTTTCAATACAACTTCATCAAATCTATAAATGGTCTTCTGTAGTATTTCACCTGTTATATTCAAATAAGTCATAATTACTTAAAAAAGGACTACAACTTTTTGGGTAAGATTATGATTTTTGGGTGTGTTGAGATGGAAGTAAAATAATAATAAAGGATTTAAAAGTTTGCTATCGAACAGTTCTCAAAAAAGCAGTACTTTGGTTGATTTAGCAGTATGGCAGTACGGAGATTCAAAAAGCAGTACAAATACTTCAATTGCAGTACTTCGACAGCCCTGGTCGCGAGTGTTTTCTGCGTTTTTTGGGTTGTTTTATTTGATAAACACTCAAATTTGCTTAAAAACAATACATATTAATTAAATAATTAAATTTTATCCACCGGATTATCGCTTATTAAAAAAAAAACTATAAATCCTATTAAAGTGTGAAAAAATACGTGCAGAAAAGTTCCATGTAGGTTACAAATAATAAACAGCTAAGTGTTGCCATTTTAAAGGTTGAAATTGTGAAAATATTAAAGAGCTGTCATATTATGTGCGGCATATTTAGGAGGATATCCATAGAAATGGCTTCAATTTTGAAAAAGTCAATATTATTTGAAAAATTAAGGGAAAAATATCGTTATCAAAAGTTGCTGACTCCTATAAATAACGAAAATCGGCAATAATTGTATGATGTGATCCAAGAATATTTGGAGCCACCAGGGCTGCATGGAGCTTTGATTATGTTAAAAAAGTTAAAAATGCTTTGCAAAACTTCTGCAAAACTTTATCCCAGAAATGGAAAACTGCGAAGTTTTCCTATAGGTATTTTTATAAAAAAAACTCAGATTGGTTGGAAACAAGTTTTCAAGTACCTCAATGAAAGGCAACAACAAAAAACAAAAGGGAATATAATAAGGAAGTTCGCAATTTATAATTCCTCCAAAATGACGAAAATGAATCTGAACATGATTCCGAAACGATAAGTAATAGTGACTCGGAACAAAAAATTTAAACAAATAAAAATTTTTAGTTTTTCCTTTTAATTTTAAGTTTGAAAACTATTTTTTTCAAAAAGTATTTACAAAACCAAATACATATGTTTAAAGTCAAACAGAGAATCGATTTTCGACTTTAAAAACAGCAATAGCATGACATTCAAACTGTTGCTAATGTTTTTTAATATTTGTTTTTCTATTTCAAGTAATTTTTTTTAGAAAATTGCCCCTCCCACCAAAAAAAGGAAACAGACCCCCCACCTCATACAATTTTTTTAGAACCGCCTAAGAATCATTTCTCAAATAATCCTGCATTAAGGGACACCCTTTTTTCGAACACTGATAGAATTTTCTTTTTGCCACTTTCTTGTCCCTAATTTTTGACACCACCCTGGAAAAATATTAAAAACGGCTGCAACAACCTCAAAACTATAAAAGCTTATCAAAATTAGGTCTTTATTCCATATAATTACCCCAAGAATACTTTTGGCGCGCTAGAATCGCTTCTCATCCCACTGTGCGTCGGTCTTCTCTGTTTTTTTTTTCTTATTATTGAAAAGTGATGCTAGAGTCTTGTTAGATTTATACGCTAGGTTTACGCCATCGATGTTCTTTTTGACCGTTTCTTTAAAGTTTTCTGACAGTTTTGGGACATAAACCATGCTCTTATAAACACATCTTTCTTTTACCAAGCCTTTATCAACAGGAGCTTTGCGTTATTGACGAAGTAATAAGCTCCGTATGATATTCATGGGATAACCATTGTCTGTAAGAATTCGAGTGATTTTTTTCTCATTAGCGGAGTGAAATTCTGGATCACTCAACGCAAAGACTTTACTTACAAGGTTTGAAGCTGTGTTTATAAGAATGTGTTTGGCTTGGTTAGACCTAAAATTGACCAACCTTCCCGACGCCGTATCCTTTTGATACCAGTTGAAAGAGAGCCGTTCATCGATACGAGTTATCCTGACATCTAAGAATGTTATTGCTCTATTGTGTTCTCTCTCAATGGTAAATTGAATATTTTCGTTATATCGGTCACCGTTTAAAAGTTATAGGCCAAGAACCAACTTTTTGACACTTGACCTTGAACAACTTTTTATGCTCGATGGGGACTGACGGGGCCTTTTGGCAGTTGATTTGCTATGGCAAAAGGAAAGCCTGTACCAATTTTCAGTCTTATCGGAATTTTGGCTAGGTCAAATGTCTATTTTGACTGGACTATATTGTGGATGTACACGGCCATTATAAGACCGATCCTCACATATTGTAGCCTGGTTTGGTGGAGCGCGATGGATAAAGAATGTAATTATAAGATGCTTACTAAAGTTCAACGACTAGCGTGCATAGGAATCACAGGGGCAATGAGGTCCACTCCCACTGCGGGAATGGAAATCATTCTCAATCTAAGACATATCGTCGCCCGAGAATTGTTTTGTTCCATACGCCATTGGTACTGTTTCGAGAAAAACGAATTTAAAGGTTTGCGCACTTGGTATTCCAAAACTGTGCGATAGGATTTTTTTTTCTGAAGTCCGTCTAATCTCGAGTTCACATACCAATTTTCAAAGTGTTTTGCCAAAGCGTTAAGAAGATACATTAATTAACGTAAAAGTCAACTTTTTCGACTTGTGTCCCACCTTCTATATTTTGTTTCTAAATTTTTTGCTCTATACACGTGGGACACAAAAAAAATGGATATGGTACAAATCAATTCTCATCCAAGATAAAAAAATATTAAAAGAAAAATCAGTTTCCTTTCAATATTAAAGTTTTTATTTAAACAGAACAAAATAAAAGCAGTTCTACTGCTATCACAATCAGCTTTATTATAATTAAAATTCAAGCATTTTTGTTAAAACAAAAAAATACAAAAATAAAAGCAATTCTACTGCCATCACATTTAGTTTCTTAATAATTAATTATAGTCTCATAAAGCTCTAAAGATTCAGCAATTTTTTAAAATATTGCTTATCGATATCCGGAATGAACGGAAGCAAATCATTCAGGTCTTTTTTGTTTCTTTTGATATTGGTGTCTTAAATGTGTTCATTAATTTTGCACTAAGCAAATTTTTGGGTGTTTGTAGTGCGCCTTTGGTGGCTATTTTAATTAAATTGACAGTTTGGAATTCTTTTTCCTTAGCCGACTTTTTGAATGTCATCTGAAATTCCAAATCCTTTTCATAAAGTAATGCTTTTACTTTGGAAAAAGGTACTTTGGTGTAGTCCATTTAATTAGCTGAAATGGAATACGCCTTAAAATCTTCTGGAAGCATTTGAATGATTGTAAGTTTTACTTTTTCAGTATTCATATTATTTGTTAAAAGTCTTACAAGATGAAGTGGACTATGAATTTCTATGCTTTTCAAATGTTTATCGATTGCCGCATGAATGTAATCCACCTCCTGTATTAAAGAATGTCCCGGCTCAGCCAATGTCCAAGATTTTAATTAACGCACTTGCAATGTCGTTCCCCGAGCGACCGCTATGAGCTTCTGTCCAAACAAAGCAATAAGTGAATCTTTTTGTTCCAGGATGGTGACCGTTGCAGTAAGATTGAACATATTCAGCTTCCTCTTATAGTAAAATGCAGATGCATTTCCCCTTGGCAAGTTGAAAACGCTTTGTAGGTCATAGCAAATGACACATTTTGTTGGATCCAAATTGCTTCTTATTAATTAATGCAATTTCGTTCGAGTATCTACACTCATGTAATGGAGGTGGTACAAACCAATCCTCAAATATTTTTTGCGATGGGTGTCCCACACACATGGATTTTCCTTAACATAAATGCACGTGGGACAAACCAATTCTCAAGTGCCTTAATATTTTCTCTATCCTTTGTAGCCGTGATATGCACATGGAACAAAACAATTCTCACACAAAAATTTCGGAAAATTGTATGGAAAATCTGTCCCAAACGCCAAAAAATGGTTAATGGTACAAAACAATTCTAGAAAACGTTGATTTTACTGGATATGGGACAAAGTCGAGGTTCAATATCTCAGGATTGGTAAGACATAGCGCAAAGCGGATCACAGATTAAGATAGAGCATACAAAATTACCATAGACTGCATCCCTAACTCAAAAACCACAAAAGTGGCGTATGGGACAAAACAATTCTCGGGCGACGATATAGATCTATTCGTACAAGAAACTGCAGCCTACGGTGCTCTAAGACTAAGCCAGACCGATAGCTGGAAAAGGAACTCCGTAGGTTATGCACAAATTATGAGCAAATTTACGGAGGGGTATGTATGCACAGACTACATAATACCCCGTACAAATTTTGAAACACCGTTTTCTGTCTCCATCCCCACTAGAGAAGAATGGGAAGCTGGTTTACAACAATCAGTTACACCGATGGTAGAAATTTACACTGACGGGTCGAAGATGGATACGGGAGTAGAATCCCTCAATTTAGCCAACTCTTATAGACTCCCTGATTATGGCAGTGTCTTCCAAGCAGAGGTTCTGGCAGTGATCAAGGCTGCCGAACAGATCTCAATGTTGGCGTTACCACGGGCTGATATCACCTTTTACATTGACAGCGAGGCAGCGATCGTGGTGTAAGGAATCGTTAGTAATCGTTACTTTGTAACGATTACTTCAAGTAATCAAAGTAATCGATTACTTTTCTGAGTAACGATTACCTTACCAAGAACGATTACTTTGGTTACTTTGATTACTTTGATTACTTGTCGTTACTTTTGGATTTGGGTACTTTTGATTACTTTGGGATTCGATTATTTTTAGTTACATTTGGATTTGATTACTTTTGAGTTTTGGGTTTCGGGCTCCGGAAACGAGGATAAAGTAGGTAAACATTTCTATGGATATTTCTTTATTTTGGACTAAAACTTTATAAAATATAATATTTTAACTACGAAGTACTGCGAAAATATACAGGTCAATATTTTTAAGCCATATTTGTATGAAGCAAAAATTATTTGCCTGAGGGTGGTCCAAAAAAAAAAAAAACAATCGAAATTTTGGGATTCAAATTGATTTAAATCATACAAAAGAAAATTGCTTGAAGCGTACATTTTGAGAAAAAAATTGTAAAATATTAAATTGTCCGAAAACCGAAACCCTCGGATCTTCGTTGTTCCTTGACCGATTTCAACGAAATTCACGTAGGTGATAGCTGAAACAGAATTAAAAACAAAAAAAATATTTGCATTAGGGTGCTCCAAAAAAAAATGTCAACTTCGTTGTTCCTTGAGCAATTTCAACTAAATTGGCACAGGTGATAATTGATCATAATAAGAAAAGAAAAAATGTTTTCAAAGTAGGGTGTTCCAAAAATATGTCAACATTTTGCAACTTCGTTCCAAAAATATGTCAACATGTTGCAACTTCGTTGTTCCTTGAGTAATTTCAAGGAAATTCACGTAGGTGATGACTGAAACAGAGTTAAAAACAAAACAAATATTTGCATTAGGGTGTTCCAAAAAAAAATGTCAACTTCGTTGTTCCTTAAGCGATTTCAACGAAATTGACACAGGTGATAGCTGATACAGAATTAAAAAAGAAAAAAATATTTTCAAAGTAGGGTATACCAAAAATATGTCAACCTATTGCAATTCGTTGTTCCTTGAGTGATTTCAACGAAATTTACATAGGTGATAGCTGAAACAGAATGCAAAACAACAAAATTATTTGCATTAAGGTGTTTAAAAAAAAAATGCTGAAATATCAATTTCAAGAGAAGATCCTCCTCAGCACGTGGAAGCATGACATTATTCATGATGTTCTTGAATACGAACCGGTCCATAATTCCATCTTTTTTATCAATCAGACCCACTCCATGTCTAGAGAAACATGAGCAAAAATCCACGAACCATACAAATTCCTCGTCCATGTTTAAAAGTACCCTTTGCTTATTCGGAACCAGGATATGAGCTTGGTTGGTTGACAAACGGACTCGTTGAAAACTTTAATTGAATACTGTACTGTGTTCTGATGAATCTAAATTCAATTTGAAGGGATAGCGTGGTTTCGATGAGTCCGTTGGTTAATCAACCAAACTCATATCCTGATTCGGAATAAGCAAAGGGTACTTTTAAGCACGGACGAGTATTGAAAATTTAACACTCAATTCAAATAAAAACATGCATTTTTAAAAAGTTGTTTATGTTTTGACCAGTTAAAAATGGACATGATATCATTATTCTTTGATTATTTAATATTTTTAGCTATGAAACATCATTTTTGATATTATTAATTTTATTAAGAAGTTTATATATACATATATTAAATTCCAGCCAGTTATAGACCAGAGTTTTATTTCTTCAAAAAGTTGCTTATGTTTTGGCCAACACTGTATGTATTTGTTTTTTTTTTTTTAATTCCATATCAGCTATCACCTGTGTCAATTTCATTGCAATCACTCAAGGAACAACGATATTTAATTTTTTTGGAACACCCTGTTGAAAATATTTTTTTCTTTTTTAATTCTGTATCAGCTATCACCTGTGTCAATTTCGTTGAAATCGCTGAAGGAACAACGAAGTTGACATTTTTTTTGGAGCACCCTAATGCAAATATGTTTTTTTTGTTTTTAATTCTGTTTCAGCTATCACCTACGTGAATTTCGTGAAATCGGTCTAGGAACAACGAAGATCCGGGGGTTTCGGTTTTCGGACAATTTAATATTTTACAATTTTTTTCTCAAAATGTACGCTTCAAGCAATTTTCTTTCGTATGATTTAAATCAATTTGAATCCCAAAATTTCGATAGTTTTTTTTTGGACCACCCTCAGGCAAATAATTTTTGCTTCATACAAATATGGCTTAAAAATATTGACCTGTATATTTTCGCAGTACTTCGTAGTTAAAATATTATATTTTTCAAAGTTTTAATCCAAAATAAAGAAATATCCATAGAAATGTTTACCTACTTTATCCTCGTTCCGGAGCCCGAAACCCAAAACTCAAAAGTAATCAAATCCAAATGTAACTAAAAATAATCGAATCCCAAAGTAATCAAAAGTACCCAAATCCAAAAGTAACGACAAGTAATCAAAGTAATCAAATCCAAAAAGTAACGAAAGTAATCAAAGTAATCAAATCCAATAGTGAGATCTTAGATCCATTAAGATGTGGTTTTCCTTAGAAGTCCATAACTTGAGTTCTACCAGACGGATCCTCAAGGTTGAAATGATAAAAACAAGGGTAAATAATAGGGTACCATGGGGAGGTTCTTTATAAAAAATCGTTGTGGGGGAGGGGAATGGGGTAGAGAAAAAGTCATTCAGGGTAGTTCAGTTAAGATGTGGTTTTCTTTAGAAGCTCATAACTTGAGTTTTAGCAGACGGATCCTCAAGGTTGACATGATTAATTCAAGGGTAAATAATAGGCTACCATGGAGAGGTGCTTTATAAAAAAATCGTTGTGGGGAAGGGGGTAAAGACGAAATCATTCAAAGTTTTACTTTTATAAATTATTTAAAAAAGGAAGAAATATAATACAAATTTATTGAAGTTTTGTGAATCATACATATATTTTTATAAAAACCATCTCCCTAAATCACTACATACATTTCTTAAGTTGCCATTTTTGACAAAAAAAAACACTTTTTTTTCTGTTTTTGTCAGAATTACAGGATTTACGTAATAAAAAAAACAACAAATATTAGGTAATCAATTTTTTACGAAAAAAGTAATCAAAGTAATCACTCAAAAGTAACGATTACTTTGGAAAAAGTAACGATTATTCAAAAGTAACGACTTTTTACATCACTAATTCAAAGCTATCTCTGCAGCAGAAATAAAATCCAAGCTGGTTTCATGCTGTCGCGAAGAGCTAAAGGTTCTTGCAACGCAGCACAACATCCGACTCTGCTGCGTTCTGGGCACTGTGGAATTCTAGGAAATGAAAAAGCAGATACACTGGCAAGGACTTTGTCATCGTTAGATCAAAGCCTAACGGACTCCGGTGTTAAAATTCCATCATGTGCCATTAAACAGACAATAAATTGTAAAGAAGATAGTGGAACTTACCAATGACAGATGGAACTCACTCGCAATTTGTACCACTACAAAGAACTTGTGGCCTTGCTACAATAAGAAAAAAACGCACTATATCATAAACCTGAAAAGAGATCCCTGAATCTTTTAATAGGAACTATAACGGGACATAATCTCTTAGAGTACCATAAGAAGAAGATGAGACTACGTACTGAAGACCTATGCAGAGGTTGCGGTGACGTAGAAGTAAAGGAGGACACCCTTCACCTCCTAGGTCAATGTCCGGCACTCTGCAATTCAAGGACAAAATATTTGGGTAGCTGTTTCTTCAATGATCTAGCAGAAATCTCGAAGTCAACAGGCAATAACATCTCAAATTTAAAGAACTTCATCAACGCCTCTAAATGGCTCGATGCTCCATAAGATTTCATAGGTTATATTTTTTTTAAAAGGGAGGGTCTAATCCATCAGGGTACCACAATGGATCAACATTGATCTAAGTGTGACGGGAACAAGATCCACCGTCAGCCCATCAACCTAACCTAACCTAACCTATTGATGAACGATTATTTTGGTATAAATGGTTGAATTCATATATCTGGGCAGATACTTTTTAAAATTTGATTATTGGGTAGGTATGATGTGTTGGTAAGATTTTGTCTGAAAACTCGGAACTATATGAACTGATATTAATGCCATAATTATTCAATAATTATTTTATTTTCGTACTATATCTAAAAAACAATTATTGTTAACAATCAATCAAATAATTATAAGATGATACCTTTTTAGCTATCGTCTAAGCACTATCGTTTTGACGATAGCGTTTTGACGATTATTGACTTACGAAAAGCAAATATTTCATCACTAAAACGAGATCGCCAAGACGATAGTCATTTTCAATGTTACATAAAGCAAGACAATCGTCTAAACTATATCGTCTGGCGATAATCGAAATACGGAATGACCCCCCGCCCCCAGTGCTTCCCGCTCTCTCACATTGCGCTCACTGTGTGGTCAGGTCCTTATAGTCTTTCCATGATGATTTGTCAAACAGTACTGAATACACGTGTGAGGCGTGATATGTTAAAGAAAACCTATTGAAAAAATCTCTAAATGAATAACTATCGTTACCTTGCATACATGCTTACATCCCCCCTTTTAACTTAACCTACATAAAACCTTATCTAATATCTACTCACATAGCTTGAAATCGAAGGCTCTAATGTACAAAAATAATGAAAACACCAAGGTCGAAATATATAAATGCATAAATCCTCAACTTTGTTTTATGATAAAACAAGCTGAAATAACAAAATCCAAATGAAATCATGGATTTTGCCTGCCACGACGAAAAACTGCCATCCAATACATTTTTCCCTTTTTCTCAAATCTCAATGGATAATGTGCTCTGCTAAATAGTGGCTTTCTGCTAACACACATAAAACAGAATATTTGAATTAAGAAAATAAATAAATTATATTATAATAATACGGGCCAACGGATAAGCGGCAACTTAATTTAAATAAGGGAAGGGAAGAGTCTATTGACATTTCTGCTCTCTTTGCAAAGTACGTTTGAGATATTTTCGGGATTAACTTGTGTAATTAAATTGAGATATCTTGCTAAGACAGTGAAGCGAATCTAATTATTAATACCCTTCATAAGAAATATGTAGACAAACAGGCTGGGAAAGTAGGTATGGCTTTCTGTTGTACATTGGAGACCAAATTGTTCATCAAAAAACAAACACAAAAATAAATCCAGTAAAACATTGAACTAAAGACAGTTAAATTTAAAGGGTGAATAAGAGCGTAAAGTTCGAGAATTTATAAAAGCTATCTTAATCATGGAAATACTTTATCCAAATATACCAACGATTACGTACCATTTATTGAATGCGTGGTAGGTAGGTATGTAGGTGCTTACTGATTTTTATGCAAGACGTTAAAAGATTTACATAGCTAAGTGTTCGGATATTTATACATGTTTGAATATAGGTATATGTACAAATGATTTATAGAATTCATTAGCAAAGCATTAAGAAGTTGCGTGTGGCATTTATAAAGCTGCTTTATTTATTACAACACTAACCTATCCCTATAGCCTACATGAAACATTGGTAGCATTTAAACGTAAAGAAATCATCGAAGAAGTTAACAAAAAATATTGCAAAAATTACTGGCAGACATTATAACATTATATTTAGGGGAGAAAATAGAGGCTTTTAAAGCAATTTTAAGCAAGCGCTATTGTGGCGTTGTAAAAAATAATGAGCATTTTTTTAAGTGGGTACCAACTTATCGCTATCAAAGGTTTTAGGTTTCCTTTTGCACGCGAAACTTTTCTTTTATTTGGAAATTTATTTCATCGATCCCTTTGCGATGTCATGTAAGAATTCTAAATTCAATTCCCTCATCTGTAAATAAAAATAAAATGTCCTTTACAGAATAAATTGTTTTTGATGTTTTTTGTTTGTACTAAGGTAAACCACTCGAAAAGATAATGTAATGTAGTTACATAATATATGTAGGTATTTGTACCTTTTTGCTCCCATAGCTTATTGCCTATATCGTCCAAATCATGCAGGGTTTAATATTTGCTTAATAGCCCTTTTTTAATTCGGTATAACTACATAATCATTTAAATTCTCGAAATTGTCATAATGTTTATTAAGCGTGACCGATGTTTTTTGGATGCACAAAGTAATCTTGGAGAAATTGTGTGGCCATTCCGAATTCGTATAAGAGGGCCGAAGGCCAATCAAAATTATTCCAGAGGAAAATTTCAGTTTAAGCTCGTTTAGAATGGATACATCCGTTTTAGGGTTGTCAAGCTTTCTCAAAAACAGCTCGATTAAACTTTGAAACTGATTTGCCTCTTAGAGCGATAATCATCAACTTGACATTGACCTTGGCCTCAAGGCGAAGCGCAGTTCGGATCAGATAACAATAAATTTGAACGCGTCATGACCTGGAACGGAAATGGTGATTTAGGTACTTGTTGACTTTTGTAATGCAAATTATCTTGAACTGGGTAGTGTAGCCTACAATTAAATTACTTGAATGTCTCCTGTTGATCAAATTAATCATATTATGAGACAGCAGCAATGGAAAAATTTGCATGCAATTTTCGGAGTGCAAGAAATGCTGACGTGTCTTAAGCTAAAAACGACAGTCGTCCAAGGGTGCAGGGAACTAAGTCCCCGGGAACTTAGTCCATCAAGGGACTTAGTTCTTATTAAATGGGCTGCCCCCCTGCAACCCTCCTGCTTGGGCACACTATAGGACTTGGGGTAGGTGCTAGGTTGGGTGAATGCAAAGTATTTTTTGCATTTAAGGAATCTGGATTTAAAGAAACTTTGAAAATATCCTATTTTTCCAACAATTGTGAAAATTATTTTAGTTGCACTAATAATAAGATTGATTTTTTACCTGGAAGTGGGAATTAAATCCAAATTTAAAGGGAAGTAAAACCACTCAGTTTTTTAGGGAATTAATTCCCACCTTCTATGAGAACTAGGTTCACTACGTTGAAGTGGATTAAGTTCCCATTTAATGAGAACTAAGTCCCTCGGTGGACTAGGCTCCCGGGGACTTAATTCCCTGCACCTCGTCCAACTTGGACGCTCACATGATGTAGCAAAAATATCGAATTTATTTAATACTAATGCTCTTAATTCAACGTTCCTTATTTTGCAGGACACTTATTGCCGGAGTCAAATAACTTTGATATCTGAATTAATACTTTCTTACTTACTTACTGAAGAAGGCACCACAGTCCGGGGTGGACCAGGGCCTCAACCAACAAGCTTCTTCCAGCCGGCTCGGTTTCTAGCTAGGTGTCTTCAGTTTCACACGCCAAGTTGGTTGTGGTCCCCTTCCACTCGCATGGGCCATCTGTCCTATTCTACTGGATTGGATTCAAAGACTTTCCGGCCGGAGCATTGATATGATGTCGCTCTAGGTGACCCAGCTACCGCAATAGTTGGCTTTTCACTTTTGTGGCTAGGTCGGTGTAGCTATACAACCCGCACAGCTTGTTGTTGTAGCTTCTTCTCCATTTCCCATCTATTCAAACGGGATCAAAAGAGAATGGTTCTCTCAAAACAGCCTTAAGCGTTCTCACCCACCGTTATAAGTGTACAATGTACATATCTCTGCACCATATGTACATCAGGACCGGGATGATAAACGTCTTATATCTGGAACCTTGCTCGAGAGACGGCTTTGCTCCTCAATTACCTTCTTAGCCCAAAGATGTACACAGCCATTACAAGGCCTATTCTTACGTATGCATATGTTTGGTTTAATGGCCAGCCTTGAATAAGGCAACCAATCTTAAAACCATGACTAAAATTCATAGACTGGCGTGTATTGGCACAACTAGTGCAATGAGGACTACACCGACTGCAGCTCTAGAAACATTCCTTTCAATAGCCCCACTAGATTTATTTACGAAAGAGTTGGCGGCCACCCACCAGTTGTACTAACAGATTTCCCAACAAGAGAAGGCAGGGAGGAGAACCGGGTCTTAAACGCAAATCATGTTTCGGTTTTTACGGACGGTTTCAAAACGGAAGCTGAGGTAGGGTCAGGCATCTTCTCAGTCAACCCACCCTTATACAAATCAATAAAGCTCCCAAACTTTGGCAGTGTTTTCCACAGCCAGGCGGCAATTAAGGCCATTTTATCAATTGTTCCAAAGTCAAATCTGGTTGACCGTTGCCGTAGTGAATTGAGATTGCTCGGTGAATCAAACTCACTCACCCTTCGATGGGTCGCGGGACAAAGTGACATTTATGGTAATGAAATGGTAGATGAACTGGCCAAAAACGGTTCATCACTTGAACCGAGCCAATCTGTACCCTGGGTACTTAAGCCACTGGAACAGGAAAAAAGGAGAATTCAAGAGAGCTTCCTCAAGGCCACTAACGACAAATGGTCAAGAATTGACCGGTGTCTTGTTTCGAGGAATCTCTGGACATATATTTCTAAAGAAAAAACAAGGTATGTACTTAAGCTAAGCAGAGCTCAACTGACTCTCTTGGTTGGAGTCCAAACGGGTCACAACTCACAACTCAATGGGAACCCACATGACCAGAATGGGCATTAGCTCATCTGAACTTTGTAGAGGGGGTCAGGACGAAGAGGTGGAGTAGGGCTCATCCCACTTCCTCTGTTAGTGTCCCAGCCTACCCAGAACTAGAAAATCAGTCCTCGGAGAATATTTTCTTCGATGAACTGGGTGACCCACGTCTCATTTTTGCCACTAAAAAGCATCCTAAAATTCATTCAGAGTTCAGGATGCTTCAGGGAAGCTTACTTACTTACTTACTTAAGGCGGCGCTACAGTCCGGGGTGGACCAGGGCCTCAACCAACAAGCTCCTTCCAGTCGGCACGGTTTCTAGCTAGCTGTCTCCAGTTTCGCACGCCAAGTTGGTTGAGGTCTTCCTCCATTTGCCTGCGCCACCTATTACGCTGTCCAACTGTACTGCGCTGTCCCACGGGGGTTGTATTCAAAGACTTTCCGGGCCGGAGCATTGATATCCATTCGCTCTGGGTGACCCAGCCATCTCAGTCGTTGGCTTTTCACTATTGTGGCTAGGTCGGTGTCGCTGTACAGCTCGTACAGTTCGCTATTGTATCTTCTTCTCCATTCCCCATCTATGCAGACGGGACCAAAAATCACCCTGAAAATTTTCCTCTCAAAACAGCCTAACGCGTTTTCATCCACCGTTAACAGTGTCCATGCCTCTGCACCATACATCAGGACCGGAATGATACGCGTCTTATACAGGGACAGTTTAGTTGCTTGAGAGAGGGCTTTGCTCCTAAACTGCCTTCTTAGCCCAAAGAAACAGCGATTGGCAAGAGTAATCCTTCGTTTGATCTCAGCACATCGTCATCCTGCACAAACGGACGAGTTTGGCAGGGATGCCAAAACTAGACATTGCTCTATATAGCTCGTCTCTATAGATGCTGTCATACGCGGCCTTGAAATCGATAAAAAGGTGGTGGGTATCGATTTGAAACTCCTGGGTTTTTTCCAAGATCTGCCGTAGTGCGAATATTTGGTCGATGGTGGACTTCCCTGGCCTAAGGCCACACTGATATGGATCTATCAGGTTGTTGACAAATGGTTTCAGGCGTTCACAAAGTACGGCAGAGAAAATCTTGTACGTGATTTTAAGAAAGCTTATGCCTCTGTAGTTGGTGCAGTCGAGAGCATCGCCTTCCTTGAGGATCGGGCAAACATGCTGAGGTTCCATTCATCGGGCATGCTTTCATCTGACCATATTTTGCAGATGAGCTGGTGCATACTCCTAACCAATTCATAGCCAGCCGCTTTGAATAGCTCAGCCACAAGGCCATCAGCTCCAGCAGCTTTATTGGACTTAAGTTTAGATATAGCTATCTTTACTTCGTCGAGATCGGGTGGACGGAATTGTTGGCCTACGTCATCCAGGTTGAATGGTGCAATTTGCATGGTAGTGGAATTCAGTTTGTCATCGCCGTTATACAATTTCTAGAAATGATTTTTTCATATCCTCAGCCGACTGTGATTCTACCACGATGTTCCCCTGATCGTCCTTGCAGGCTTCGGTTCTGGCCTTGTAACCCTGGGAGGTTCTTTTTACTTTTTGGTAAAAACTTTCGAACTTCATTCCTGCAATGGCATCCCTCTAATTCCTCGAGCGCGTGCTACTCATGCTCTTTCTTTTTCCTTCTTAGAAGCTCTCTCCTCTTCAGCTCGTAGAGCTCAGGAGCAGCTCTAGTCCTTCTATGCAGCGCCGCTTTTTATGACAGTTGTTTGGCTGCATGTACTTGCCGGCATTCTCCGTCGAACCAGGGGTTTCGCTGTGGTGGTCGTGCGAGGCCCAGCACGTCAGCGCCGGCATCTCCGATGGCTTCCTGGCAGTTTTTTCACTGGTTCTCGATATTTGCAGTTGGCGGCAAGGGACTATTTAAGAGGGTGCGAGAGACTCGATCGAAAAAGGACCTGGAGATTTCTTGCAACTGTAGCCGTCCGACGTCGAACTTCCTCACAGTATTTCCCTGTTTTGGCTTTGGTCTGGATATCCGTAGCATTACCTTGCATACGTTAGGACATCCTTGATACTGGAGGAGTGCCTTGCGTCGATCGCAATGTGATCAATCTTGTTGGCGGTTAATTGACCAGGAATTCACCATGTCCCCTTATGTATATCGAGATGCGGAAACTGTGTACTATATACCACAACATTTCGCCCCGTAGCAAAGTCGGTTAACCTGAGTCCGTTATCGGAGATGGTGTCGTGCAATTGTGCCACCAAAGACTTCTTCTCTTCCTAGTTTGGCATTCAAATCACCGAAGACAATTTCAATGTCATAGCTAGGGCACTGCTCATATGTCTTGTCCAGGGGCTCGTAGAACTCATCCTTGCTGTCGTCATCTTTCTCCTCTGTGGGGGCATGTGCGCATATGAGGCTGATGTTGGCGAATTTAGCCTTGAAGCGAATTGTCTTGAGGCGTTCTTTCACATAGTTGAAACTCAAGACTTCTTGCCTAAGTCTGCCTCTAACAACAAACAACAAATCCACATCCAAAGAAAAGCTGCCTTGTGGTCGGCAACAGTGACCGTAGTAGATATCGCAGTCTTTCAGTTTTCTTTTGCCCTGCTTTGTAGCAGTCTAGGACTTCCCCTGAATGTTCGGCTGCACGTGGTCTATAATAGATAGACAGAACATTCAAAATAGCTTTTTATGGCCTTTAGTCCTACAAATTGGCGTTTCGTTCGGCTTACTCACTTGAACTTATCAGTGACATAGTGAGGGCTTTGTCATACGCAATTTGTATTAAATTCAGTTCAACTTACATGAATTTTTCAACGAAAATCCACTGTAAACTATATGCAACAAGATTAGAATTCCTAATCATTAAGCTGGATGTTTTTTTGCCCGGGGCCAGGCATAGTTTCTATATAAGAAGGTTTTATAATACAAATTCTATATATTACTGAAATAAATCAGCCAAGTAGAAGACTTTGCATTAAGGATGCTATGTCACTGATGAGTTCAAGTTATTAAGCCGAACGAAACGCCAATTTGTAGGACTAAAGGCCACAAAAAGCTATTTTGAATCAATAATTCAACAAGTCCAATCCTTAATGCTAAGTCTTCTACTTGGCTGATTTATTTCAGTTGTATAGTGTATTATAAAACCTTCTTATATAGATAGACAGAACATTCCACGTGCAGACCCGAAGTTCGTTGTCCTTATTTCGTTTGCTAGGTTCGTCACCAGTAAATCCGTCCGTATTCGTGGCTGGATTAACCGCTCCTTATAGGGCTGAGCTCCGAATGTGTGGTAGTTGCCCGAATAAGGTGCTCACTAAGTAGTTCAACCTAACTGGAACTGTAGACGCCACCGTTGATTCCATCTGGAGAATTCCTCCGCTGCCACCTGGATAAAGGAGAAGTGTCTTAGTGGGAACACTCCTCCCCTCTCTCTCTTTTGCTGCCCCCTAAAACCGTGCACAGGGATTGGAACCCTATCTGTGGTTAAAGGTACTAGGCACCCAATGTTCACCACGGGGAGGTGAGAAAAGGAGTTGATAGACAGAGGTTCGCTTTAAAAAAAAAATGTTCACCACGGGGAGGTGAGAGCAGGAGTTGATAGACAGAGGTTCGCTTTAAAAAAAAGCTTGTGGACTCTTGTGTCCTCTTGAATGCACATGGTCTACCCTTTGAACATCTAACTAACATTAAATAAACTCTGTAGTTTTTAATAACCTTTGTCAATCAGATAAACGGCATTTTTTTTTAATAAAACATTACCTACTTTTGTAACGGGTGTGGCACTAACTTCTATTTCAAGCAATTAACTATAATTTCAGTTTTTATTCATAGTCATAGGGATAAGCCAAATTACATTTAAGTAAAGATATGTAGTCATCAAATCGACACGCAATTAAATTGCAAATGGAGGGGTTCTATAAAATATTTTTGAATTACTTATCTTTAATTCTCAACACTTACTTACGTAACTTCTTGAATTTAAATTTGTATTGTTCTTCACTTAAATGTTAAAATAAAAAAAATCATCAAAAAAGTTATATGCATGAGTATAGGTATAGATGTAGATACTATTCAATATATTAAATGAAATATGAAATACATATGAAATATATTTTAACGCGTTTCCTTCCTTCTCCGTAATGACAAGAATCACTTTTTGAGTGATTGGCATTTCATTTCCGCGTCATAGCATTGCAGCAAGAACTCATATCATCTGTCAAACCAAGAAGACAGGTCATCTACAAATCTTGACAATGTCATTTCTTTTTTATTCAATTAGCTCCAACCGCTGAAAAAACATTTTAATTAAAAAAGGTTTATTTATTTAGGGTTTTTATAGAGGGATCAAAATCGAATAATAATAAGTTGATGATACAAATATGTATACTTATCTAAAAGGAGAAGACTCTTTTTTTTTTTTGTAAGCCAAGGTGATATGGTTCACTTGTTTACATGCGAGTTCAATTTATCTTTTGGCATGGTGCAGGAATTTCCCACGCAATAAATTAATTTTAATTACTCTGTGGGGAACTTCATGGAGTATTCATCATTCTTAACTGGCAGCTGACCACCAGCACCCATCATTTGCCTTTCCGATCTGAAAACTTTGTTGGTTTATTATGCAGTTTGAAATATAGGCAAAGGCGTAGCAATTCATTTTGTCAGAGTTTATACTTCTGTATTTTTGTTATTTGTTTTGGATAGGGATAAGATAGATAGCTCTTTCTAAAACAATTGAAGCATTTAGTTGCATTCAATTGCAAATCCAACTATAGATACGTATTTGGCAAACAATCGAATCGTATGGGAATCAAATTATTGTTAGCTTCGTTGGGAAAGAATAATAAAAAGGGGAAAAATGGGGCACCAACTTCTGGAGCAATTACATGCAAAGTCGTACCTATTACATACAAATTTTTGATGTACGTATGTACCTCTCTAAAGGATGTAGGCCACAGCCTCCTTGAAGTGACAAATGATAAAGGCATCAAACTAATAGACTTCTCAGAAGCTCATAATATCATGTGTTAATCTAACATCTAAGACGTGTGTACTTTTCAAGGGTTAATAGTCGACCCTGGCTTTTTTCCTTCTTCCAGCAAAGTTTAGAGCTCCACTGCCAAATGAAAAGAAACTACGAACCACCTTATAGAATCAAAAATCGAGGTTAATCACCTTAACATACCTTATAGACCAAGGAAAAAAATTATTCACCTTCTTTGTAGATTTCAAGGCAGCCTTTGACAATATCGACCGAAAAGCTTTAATATAAGCTATACAACACTGGAATGAGCCAAAAATTTGGACGGGTTCTCGAAAACTTATATCAAAACAATCAATCGGCGGTGTGGAACGGAATGGAGATTTCGGAATGGTTTGAGACAACAATGGGAGTTAGACAAGGATGCACCCTAAGCCCATATCTATTTGCCATGTACATTAACGACCTTACCGACTTTCTACCAGGAGGCATAGAGATAGACGGAATTTTGATAAAAGCTCTTTTATTTGCAGATGATGTGGTTTTATTTGCATATTCACCAGAATCCTTACAACTTATGATTAACCGTCTTGATTCTTACTGCCAATTATGGAATCTTGAAGTTAATCTGACAAAGTCAAAAATCATGATTTTTAAAAAAGGAGCAGGTAGAAATTGTAACAATGAAAAATGGTATCTCAATGGGCAGCCCATTGAAATCGTGAAAGCGTATAAGTATCTTGGAGTAACAATAACTAGTAATCTGAGTATGGAATCTCACTTAAAAGAAAAACTAGTAAAAGCTAAAAGTGCCATATCTGCTACCTGGAAGAGGTGTTTTTCAAATAATTTAGTTGACCATTGTGTCAAATATAAAGTTTTTCAATCCGTATCTGAATCTGTGATGTTGTACGCAGCACAATCTTGGGGATACTGCCAGTATGAAACAGTAGAGAAACTGCTCAGGTACTTCATCAAAAGATGTTTCAATCTGCCAAGCACAACGCCCAACTATATGATAAACATTGAAACAGGATTATCACCACTTTTTATTAAAACTTTAAAACTGCATGCAGAATATGTTATTAAAGTCCTGCAATTACCTGATGAGAGATTTCCGAAAATTATTGCAAGAAAAGTAATTGAGAAAAGAATACTATGGTACAAAAAGCTAGAAGGGCTTGCAACGTACTGCGGAATGGAGTTCAATACCTTAAATGGGAATGATAGGTACTGTAAAGTTGTAATCAACAACCTTATTTCAAAGGTAGATGAGCAATGCAGAGCTGACTGTTTAAATTTAGCTACTTCATCATTACATAGAGCTACATATAGCATTTTGAGGCATAATTTAAATGAAAAGAATTATTTTCGTAATGAGAACAGTAATGAAGTGATATCGGCTATCTTTAAAATGAGAGGAGAACTCATTCGACTTAATTACATCCCGCACCGTACTGATTTACCAATCTACTGTAGTCTTTGCAACCTATCGGAGAGGGAAGATGTCATCCATTTCATTGCCAGGTGTCCAATTCTAAAAGAACTCCGAAGATATTTCCTTGGAAGCAACATAATACCGGAAGAAGAAGTCTTAGCACATCTCAACTGCGAAAATGATATAAAGCGATTGTTCCATTTTTATAAATCGGCTATAAAGTATAGAAGCCAAATTATTAATGAAGATTTTTAACTTTTCTAAAAACCGAAAACAGAGAATTGTAGATATTGTATACCAAATTTTTATAAATATTTAAAAAAAAAAAAACAAACTTGTTATAAAATGTTTAATTTCATGTCAATCAGGCAGACGGCAAAGCCATGCTTATCGATTTTTGTAAATATTATTTTTGTACATAAACAAGAAAACAAACAATAAATCTAATCTAATCTAAAATCTACCTGAAGTCACCAGAGCCTATAGAGAACACCCTGAAGTTTTAGAAAAGCAGCATAGCAACTATATAGCTGCTGATTTTAAAACCGGAACGGAGGCTCTTCGAAGTAGTGAAGGTAACCTAATCAGCGAAGACCGAAGCACAGGGAATAGAAGATGTATTCAAACAGCATTTCCAGTAGCTGCTAAATGGGAAATGAATACTCAGTACTACCACCCAGTGTAAAAGAGGTATACTTTTTCTATAAATATGGTAAAGAACAACATAGCTGCCGCATTTCAAGTCGAGACTCACCGTCTATTCATCAACTTCAAAGCCGCATATATCATAGTTTTCATCTTCAGGAGCTCTTTACAGCTTAACTTAGGATCCCGGGAAAACTGATCCAGCTATGTCACGATACAGTGGAAAATACGCGATGCAATGCGCAACTAGGGAAAAGCTCCTCCGAACTATTCCAAACATGTACAGGGCTTCGGCAAGGATATACGCTATTACGTAATTTCTTCAATCTCGTTCTAGAGCAAATAGTGCACAGGACAGGCTAATACTGAGGGCTCTATTTTAAACCAACTCCAACTTTTAGACTCTAAAGTATCTATGCTTATAACATTGACATCATCTGTCACTCTCCCAACAGACCGTTGTAGAGTATTTCACGTCAGTTAAAGAACAGGTGAAACTTGTTGGTTTCCAAGTAATCGAGGAGAAGCAAAATACATATACAATACATGGAAATCCGCCAGAGTTTCGAAACATAAAGTTTCGAAAGACATAGTTTCGAAGGATAAAGTTTCGAAAAGCCAAAGTTTCGAAGGGCAAAGTTCCGAAAATATAAAGTTTCGAAAATCAAAATTTCGAAAAAAGAAGTTACGAAAGGAGAAAGTTTCGAAAAGTCAAAGTTTCGGAAGTGAAAGTATCGAACGACAAAGTTTCGAAAAATAAAGTTCCAAAATCCTCGGAACTTCGTTGTTCCTTGAGCGATTTCAACAAAATTGACTCAGGTGATAGCTGATACAGAATTAGAAAAGAAAAAAATATTTTCAAAGCAGGGTGTTCCAAAAATATGTCAACATATTGCAACGTTGTTGTTCCTTGTGTGATTTCAATCAAATTGACATAGGTAGCAGTTGATATAGAATTAAAAACAAAAAAAATATTTGCATTAGGGTGTTCCAAAAGTAAATGTACGCTTCGTTGTTCCTTGAGTGATTTCAACGAAATTGACACAGGTAATAGCTGATACAGAATTAGAAAAAGAAAAAATATTTTCACGCTAATAAGTAGACAAAATAAGACGTTTATTCCTCGTATTATTTAGAGTGAATTTGTTCAAAACGATAATGAATATGAATTAACTAAGTTCCAATACGTTGACATATTTTTGGAACACCCTACTTTTGAAAATATTTTTTTCTTTTCTTATTCTGTATCAGCTATCACCTGTGTCAATTTCGTTGAAATCGCTCAAGCAACAACTAAGTTCCAATATGATCAGTAGCGTAGCTACCGCGGTATCAGCCGTATCAATGATACGGGGCCCCCGAGATACAGGGGCCCCGAGATTCAGAGTACTTGACGTGTGTAAGAAAGTTTTCATTGAGATGCATTCGATACACAATTTTAATAGGTTCGCTCGTTGAAGTTAACCTAGAGTTGACCCAGGTTTTCTTAACAACCAAAAGAATTATCAACAAACATCAAAGGATTCTCAACTGTTAAATAAGCGAGAATCAACATTTTCTCTACAAATCAATAGAAACACACCACAGCTTCCATTTTCTATTTCTATTTGTTATTATTAAAGTAAAAAATGCACTGGAGCTCATGTCACTCTGACGAATTATTCTTTACCCCAGCTCGCCCCAGCAAGATACCTAGATCTCCTTCAAAGGGAGTTCAGGGCTACCCTAGGTGTCAAAAAACACAGAATTTGCTGGTCAGGGGCAGGGCCGAGGAGAACTAGATGAAAAAATGGTAAAACTAGGAAGTAATTCTTATAAAACTGAACTTCGATGTAGAGCTCCGTTTTAATTAACCTTCATGACCAGTTTAGTTGAAAAACTTATCAAAACATAATTTTTCGATGGACAACATTTTTTGTACAAATCGTATTCGGGTTCATCTCCTTATTATAAAAATAAATTTTGGGTAAGGAAAAGACCGTTTTATCAAAAGAGGGAGTGAGTTGTGCATTTGTTTTCTAGTAACTCGTTCGAATTTTACAACGAATAATTAAGGAACCAGAAACTTTCATACAGTTTTATTATCTTAATAATGAGCTATAATTGAAGTCCAAATGTTATAGCGTTTCAAAATTTGACTTTTGATTTTGACTGAAAAGTGACAAACAAATTTTTTCGTAAATACGTATCTAGAAAACTCAAGCTGGTTTAAATTTAAGCTTATAGAACTCTACACAAGAAATATTATTAAACTATTTCATTATAGAGCAACAGATTTTATTAAAAACGTGCACAAACGTTACAAAATTATTATTGATATCTTTTCAACACTCAAAATTTGTTTTCTCATACAAAAAAGTGTTATATTATAATCTTTCTTTCGTATAATTTCATGCTTGGATTTAATTCCTTTGAACAAATTAATGGTTTTCGAGATACATATCAAATTGAACTATTCTAATATGCTGATGTTAGTAAAAAAGTTTATATCCAAGGCTGAGCCCCTGTTAGAAAAAAGGGGGGCCCTAAAAAATGTTTTATACGGGGCCCCCAAAGTGCTCGCTACGCCACTGAATATGATGACATATTTTTGGAGCACCATACTTTGAAAATATTTTTTTCTTTTACAATTTTGTATCAGCTATCACCTATGTCAGTCTCGTTGGAATTGCTCAAGGAACAACGAAGTTGGCAATTGTTTTTGGAACACCCTAATGCAAATATTTGTTTTGTTTTGAAATCTATATCAACTGTCACCTTTGTCAATTTGATTGAAATCGCACAAGGAACAACAAAGTTGCAATATGTTGACATATTTTTCGAACACCCTACTTTGAAAATATTTTTTTCATTTCTAATTCTGTATCAGCTATCACCTGTGTCAATTTCTTTGAAATCACTCAAGGAACAACGAAGTTCCGAGAATTTCGGAACTATTTTTTCTAAACTTTGTTCTTCGATACTTTCTCCTTCGAAACTTTGACTTTTCGAAACTTTCGCCTCTCGTAACTTCGTTTTTCGAAACTTTGTGTTTCGAAACTTTATCTTTTCGAAACTTTGAAATGTTTGGTGTGGGAAAAATGGTCTTTCTCTTAACCCAGTTAAATGTCAAACTATAATTTTCTCTAAAAAACGAGTAGTGAGTGCTTTTGATTATTCCATTTCACAACACACACTCTGTCGTGTTTTTAGTTGCAAAGATCTGGGTGTTCACTTTAGTTCTGATCTAGGTTTCATCGAACATATTAATTATATTGAAAATAAGGCAAGTTCCATGCTTGGATTTATAAAACGCTGGGCAAAAGAATTTAACGATCCGTATGTTACCCTTTCCTTATACAATTGTTATGTACGACCCCATCTTGAGTACGCCTCTCAAGTATGGGCACCCTTCTACGAAATTCATAAAAGTCGTATTGAAGCAATACAACATAGATTCATTCGTTTTGCCTTGAAAGGTCTACCCTGGGCTGATCCGTTTAACCTTCCACCCTATGAACACAGAATTCAGCTTCTGCAACTTCAAACTTTATCTCAAAGGCGTGTCAATAAAGATTTGGTATTTTTTCATCAACTTATCAATGGTGAAACTGATGCGCCTGACTTGCTTGCCCATGTAGGAATTAATAACCTAGGAGGATCCCACCATCATCATCATCATCATCAAGTCCTGTAACCCCGGTTGGGGCATAGGGCGCCAACAAATCGTTTCCATCCTTCTCGGTCTGCAGATAGATATTTTAACTGTGGCCACGTCTTTCTCTGGGAGTCTGCTTCTGCTAGAACTGTTGATTTCCATGTTGTTCTTGGTCTTCCAACCCGCCGTGCACCCTGAGGATTCCATTCAAATGACTGCTTTGCAATTTCATCGTTTGGTTTCCTCAGTGTGTGACCAATCCATTGCCATTTACGCTTTCTTATGTCAACGTCCAGCCGCTCCTGGCTTGTCCTGCGCCACAATTCCTCGTTTGATATAATTTGTGGCCAGCGAATTTTTAGAATATGGCGTAGACAACGGTTCACAAAAGCCTGCAATTTCTTTGAGATGGTAGTCGTGACTTTCCAGGTTTCGCAAGCATATAACAGCACGGATTTGACATTGGATTCAAAGAATCTCAACTTTGTGCGCAAGGAGATTTGACATGAGTTCCAAATTTGGGAGAGAGAACCGAAGGCTGCGCGAGCTTTATTTATTCTACTTTGAACGTCCAGATCAGTACCACCATTTGCTGAAACAATACTTCCAAGGTAGTTAAATTGTTCAACCTCTTCAACTGGCGTCTCCTGTATTAAAATACGCTGATGTGTGGAGCGGCCTGTGAGCATTATTTTTGTCTTTTTGCTATTTATTTTAAGACCACTCGACTGTCCTTTTACCTTCAGAGCTGACACATTCCGTTCAGCCCGCTGATGTTATTTGCCAAGAGACATATATCATCGGCATAGTCTAAGTGGTTAAGCCTTTCAAACGGTCTCCATTGAATGCCCTGCCTCTCTGCTGTTCCAAGGCTGGCCGTCAAAACATCGTCAATCGCCAGTAGAAAGAGAATTGGCGATAGAACATCTCCCTGTCTCACACCCTGCCGCACTTCGAAAGACTCGGATAGCTGCCCATTGTGTAAAACAAAGCATCTTGCGTTGTTATAGGACTCTCTTATAATGGCAACAATTTTTGGGGGAATTCCTCTACCAAGAAGTGATCTCCATATACATTCACGGTTGACTCGGTCAAAGGCCTTCTCAAAATCCATGAACATGAGGTAAAGCGGTGATTGAAATTCCGCAGACTGCTCAAGAACGATACGCAGAGTGTTGATATGGTCCACACAAGACCGCCCACTGCGGAAACCAGCTTGATGCCTCTTGAGTGTAGACTCGATTCTAACCTTTATCCGCTCCAGAATGATAGTTGCCATTAATTTTGGAAAAACGGACAAAACTGTAATACCTCGCCAATTGTTGCAATTCTTAAGATCACCTTTCTTTGGCAACTTAACAATTACACCATCCTTCCAGTCGCTGGGATAGATTTCATTTTCCCACACAGCTTGTATCAACGGGTGTAGAATACTAGCCGTTCTGACAGGGTCAGCTTTCAGGAACTCGGCTGGTATACCATCAAGTCCAGCTGCTTTGTTGTTTTTGAGAAGATTTATCGAAGATTGAATTTCCAGTACTGTAGGGGGCTCGATGTCAATACCCCTATATGATCTACGCATCTCGTTAAGCTGGGGCACTTCAGCACTCTGCTCGACAGAATCCTCATTAAGCAAGGCACAAAAGTGCTCCTTCCACCTGCGCAGCTGATCTTCGATTGATACCAAAAGTGTACCATCCACATCCATTACAGGATGATTGGTGTTGGTTTTCTTCCCGACAACTTCCTTGGATATTTGGTACAATTCCCTCATGTCTCCTCTTCTTGCAGCGTTTTCCGCATTTTCTGCGAGACCGTCTAACCTCACCCTCTTGTCTCGTCTCACACAGCGATAGACCATCTTATGTGCTAAGCGATACTCTCTTCGCAATTCAGCCTTTCGTTGAGCATCTGCTTCGGCATTTATTTGCATCTTCAACGATTTGCGAAGCTCGATTTTATCCCAGGTGTCTTGGGATATCCAAGAGTCTCTAACTCTCGACTGCTTGGGTACAGTTTCGGATCCAGCATCCATAAAAACACTTTTTATATCACCCCACATCTCATCAATTGTTGAATGTTGTATTCCATTTAATGACGAAGCTCTGTCGTTAAGGTTGGTGACATAGTTACGACATATGTTGGGATCACTTAAAGCATTTGTATTGAACTTCGAACAGAACAAACTATGGCACTCACGAGCCACTCAATCGCATGTGCAATCTTTTTAACTTGAACGCCTCATCTGTTGATTTTAACATGAGTAAAATAGGATTAAAAACATTATTTCGAACCAGTGCTCCACTCTCGTTAATGTAATAATTGTTTTAACTTTGTATGTTTAGTGTAAATGTTTTTTATATTATATCTAATTTTGTATTTTTTCTAATTTTGTAGTTATACATGTGCTTGTGTTAGTTTACTTAATTTTACTAACCACTAACACATGCACTCATGATGAGCCTCTGATTGTAGAATGCAGCTTGCTTTAAGCTCACTACAACAAAGAATCTGAAGTGTAAAAAAAAAAAAAAAAAAAAAACTTTGTCCTTTCGAAACTTGGGTTTTACGAAACTTTATCCTTCGAAACTTTGCCTTTCGAAGCTTTGTTTTTTGAAACTTTGTTACTATTTCCTTTGAAGTAGCTTAGGAATTCATCAACGAACGACATCTTAGTGAACATCTGCAAAAGAGTTATAGGCTATTGATTATGTCCTAAAAAACAGGGCAATAAGGAAGTAAGACGTTCATGGAATTTTATTGTAAAAATCATCAAAGGGGTCATTGAAGATGAGAAAATCGCGCGAGTGCTATTAAATTAGAGGGTGCATTTTGGAGAGGAGGGTGCAAAAGCACCCTTTTTGGTCGTTTGCATATAACTCGAAAACGAAGCAAAATTTCGAGATAGTTCTCAAAACCTTTTTTGTAGAAAAATGGATTTTTCTACCAGCAGAGATAGGTATAGGCATTGCCCCATATAATATAAAGATCATTAAATTTCCTGTAAAATGAATTATTCAAAAAACGGCTTGGATAAAAATCGACCGAGAAATAGTCGTTCAAAGTAGGCAGATTTTAAGTTTTTAAGGCTTTATAAATGGCATCTTTGGCCATTTAGATGGACTTGTTAGATTATACGCTCAAACTGGGTGTAGTAGTGAGTCATAACCAATTAACTCAAAAATAAAAGTCAAGTTTCAAATTTTTCTTAGTTTTGAGTTGCCACATATTTTTTTTCAAAATTTAAAGTAATTGCCAAAATCAACAAACTTGCTCTTACAAAGCCGGGTTTCGAGCACATGTTAGCGTATACCTTCTCGAACATGAAAAAAAATAGTGTCAGACCAGTTTTAAGGTTGAAAGTCCTTGCCAGACGAGCAGATGCCAAAAGGCTCAGTCTAGATGACAGGAAGCTTTATCGGGATCGTATAAGAGGATGGAAGGCCACCGTTTCTTAGGCTGCAACTCTTCATGAAAAGTAAGTAAATAAGTACCAAAGCAAGATGTACGTTTCTCAGTTTTTATTTGGTTTGACAATAGGAACTATCTAGTGCATCGGTTCCCAAAGTGTGTTCCGCGGAACCCTAGGGTTCCGTAAAAGAATCTGCAAGGTTCCGCGAATTTCTTGAAGTAAAAACAAAAAATAATTTCTGTAAGAATTTTAAAAAAGTGTTCATACAAATTTCGTGAAAAGGAGTCCTCTCCAGTAAAATTCATGAAAGTGTGCAAAGAAACATATGGTACCTAACCTAGTAGGTTCGTTCATTGAAGTTTAATTTAGGTTGACCCAGGTTTTCTTGACAACCCTAAGAATTGCCAAAGAAAGCTAGGTTTTTCGGTTCTCAAAAAACACAAAAAGGTCTTCAATTGAGTTATTGAGATAAGAAAGAAACAAAATTTGTTTTAAAAATGGATAAAAATAAAACCACAATTTACATTTTCTATTTGAACTTGTTACTATAAACACAAGCGATAGTTTCGTGCAGCATGTGAATCCACAAAAAAAAGAATCCCATAAAAAAAAACCTTGTTCTTCTTCAGGGCGAATTCAGGGCGACCCTCTAGGTTTCAAAAACCAGAATTTGCTGGCCAGGGCGAGTTCAGGGTTTTCAAAAAAAAAAGCTCTGGAGTGATCTCAGGTTGACTTTTCAGAGCTCAACGAAAAATCCTAGTGTGAATTTTGTCTACGTTGCACTGAAATCCGAGATGGCTCTCCTGAGGAAAAGCTTTATCCAGGTTATTTGAACTTCGTGATCAGCTGAAAGTTTCCCAACTGGAGAAAATTTATATGAGATATATTATATCTGCAAACCTTTTCTATGTTTTGTATTATGTGTATCAAATGAGCAAGAAATTATAAGATAAATTAATCTTGCTGAAATCTTTAGAAAATTCAACAAAATGCTACAGATTTGCAGAGGAAAATCCACCACAGTACCTATTTTTCACGAGAGACAAACTGTTATCAAAATGATTTCTGATTAACCTGTGCACCTATAAACAGTGCTGAATGCTTTTCAGTTTCAATTGAATTTTTGCAAGAATACATACTGGAACTTAGAGCTGATATTTGCGAGGATCTTAGCAAGATTATTTTCCGAGTACCAATTTTGACATCGGTCCATGAGCAAAAAATCCAATTATAATGAAAACACAGCCTACGACATTAAGCATTTAAGAAAATGTATATCTGATAGATCTGCAGAGTTTTTAACATTAAAAAACATTTTTGTTTTTTCTAATTTTAATAATGATCGAGATTGGTCGCTCCCCAGATCTTCTAATACAGCTTCGGGGCATAAAACTTAACTTTAAAACAAAATTTTTAATCAAACAATGAAACTGTTTCATTCTTCAAAAAATATCTTAAATCAGAAATAAATAGATTTTCAATTTTTTTGTTTTTCATTACCGTTACTATAATGTATAAACTATAATGATGCACTTGAAGAAAACAAGCGAAAAGCATATGATGCGGCTCTAAAGCTAGAACTATAATGCTCGGAGGGGCACTTAAGTGGTCGGAAGAAAACAAGCGAATACACGGAAAGCATTTGACGCGACTATAATTGCGAAGTGGAGCGTTTCGTCAAGTTTCGTTCAACTTTGGTTACGGAAGTGAGATGTGCTCCCGAGCGCACCTCACTTAAATAAAACTGACATTTGGTAAAATAGAAATACCAAACAGAGATAGATCATAAGTACACATTATGGGTAATGTGCTCCCCTTTTGACGGTACGGAAGGGTGATTCCGCTGGAGACGATTTTTGGCATAAATTTTTAAAATACAATATTTTTTACTTTTTTTGATAACAATGCATAGTAGAAGGACTCTTTTTATCAACAAAAAAATTATTGTTCACCAAATTTCAAGAAAACATTTTTTTACGCTTCGCAAAACTATCATACGAAAGGTCGGTGCAAACTGCAATTATCATGACTGTTAAAAAAACCGCGAAATAGATATTACCGACAGTTTGAGGTAATGATTCACTTGTAAGACTTGTGGTCACAAATGTGATTTAACCGTTTGTCCAAAAATATTGAAATATTTGTAATTACTTTTTCAGTATTATCTATCGCAAAAAGACATTGTAAGATTGTTGCACCCTCGATAAAAAAGATATAAAAGTTGATTTTTTTCACAAAAATAAGGTGCTTTCGTTTTGAAACTTAGTGAAAGTAAGAAAAAAACAAAAACAAAATTAAATCAGTCGTATCAGGAGTAAATTGTAAATTGAACTTTGAAAAAACACTGATGCAAATTGGTTGCACCCGCGATCGTGAAATTAGAATCGCGGGTGCAACTTACTGACAACTACCATTATTGAGTGATGTATTATATTTTATTTTAAAATATGCCTTGAATTATAATTTTTGTTGTTCAAGGTTGATTTTTTTAAACATTTTTAATATAATATTTTGTTCTTTCTTATAAAAATATAAGTTTAATGGCAGGGAAACAAGGAATTTCACAACCTGGCACGAAATCATTCAAAAAACATCTAATTGATATTTTTTTCTGAACAGTAAGTTGAAGAAGGGAAAGAAGTGTTAGTTGATAAATGGGAACGATTGAAAAACATACTGGGTTTTCAATCAAATTTTTTTTAAATCACAAGACGGAACCAACATAGCTGTGACACGAACCTTACTGCCTCGTTTCAAGAGCACAGATATTTTGAAATCTACCATCATCGAAACAGATAGTTTTATGGCAGATGATGATTTAAAGCCACTTATACGATCAGTGCACAAAGAAATTCTGTTTTCTGATATATGTATATCTGTTCCTTTTTCATACGTACATATATCGGGCCAATCCCTCCTCATTAAAAAAACAAAAACTGCGCTATTCCGATGTTTTTAGTGATTCAGACGATTAATCTCCAACAACCTCTCTTGAATTTCTTATATTACCAGCAGAGGCATGCCTTGAAACCTGTTCTATTTTCACTGCAATAGTCTTTCCAAAAGATATTTGCGCGGGTTTGTATCTATGTTCTCTTACAGTACCCTGCAAATTCGGCAGAAAAATAACACTTTATTGTTACGTAGGGCTGTGTCTAAACGATATGGTTGAAGAGGGAGTTGTAAGATCACAATTGATGATGCCAATTGAAGACATGATCGTAAAATTGCAAGCACCAGAAAAAAATCATTGATGGCAATAATATATTCCCAGTATTTTCAAAAAATATTAACATATTTGATAAAAAACTTGGTAATAATTAATAGAAAAGTGTACTAACTAGCATTATATGTCACTTAATCTCTTATCCAGTTCCATTATATCATTTATTTTATATAAATATTCATTAAAGTTAGACACGTTGCACCCGCGATTGCTTTAAGATCGAAAAACTCGTTATTTAATTTTGTTTTCTAATTGTATTTTTATTTCTTTAGTTGTTTGGATATACGTCGTTCAATAAAATGTAAGAAGAATATAATAAATGTTTCTCAATTAACAGACTTTTGAGTTTTTCGTACTATGATCCAGAAAGGTGGGCCAATTTCGTTGCACCCGCGATCGCACTTTGAAACCTTTTTTCCGAAAATCTATTTATTTAATTTAAATTATATAAATGAAACCAAAATTAATAGGAAAAAATGATACCCATCAAGTAATAATTTCATTAAAATAAGTTTGCATTTTACTATTAATATACTCAAAGTGAGTCAAAATGTTGCACCCGCGATAATGGAATCGCCCGGAAGCTACTTTTCGTTGGTATTTTACATTAGTTTCAGTAAAAGTTATATCTTTGGGGTTCCAAAATATATTTTCACCTTGTTTTGGGTTCCAGAGCTCAAAAAGTTTTTGGAACCGCTGATCTAGTGAATAACATTCGACAAATAAAACTAATTTAAAATGCTTCAAATTTGTTAGAGAGCATTTTTATGTGAGTCTGATTCCCCAAAGGACCAAGTTTGCTTAACCAAGATGAGACTTTGACGAAATCGAAATTTTTCTGGCCAATCCTAATGGCAATTTATTTATAACGGCCACGTTGATATTCAGTGTTGCAATGCTATATTTGAAATACCGACCGGCCAGTCGCTCAAACATGTAAAAAATTACTAAAAAACCTTATTGCAGAAAAGCTGAATTTTTCTGGAAAGGTTTTTGATGTCGTAAACAAACAAAAAAACGTATGAAGCTAACCTTTGAGTAAGAACCCTCCCACTTTTGAGCACTTTTCCGCCGCAAAAAGTTTTGTGTATTATTTTTTGTTTGTGTAATTGTATATGTATGTAAGCTACCAATTTACAAAATTTCAAAAATGCAATATGTGGGTACCCGAGTACAAGGTGAAGTGCTGCATGTTTTTAACCCAAAATCTGTGGGAAATAAAGTTGTCTCCCAATTTTCATCTTGTTCCGGAATTTTCACTCTATTTAACCATGCATCAGTATAAAATTAACAAAGCTTAAATGATTGTATCCTTTGCAAGGATACCTACCAATAACAATCTATGTAAGTATAGCTACATATATCCCCCCAACACAAAAAGAACATATTAATGAGTGCCACCACAACAAACACATAATAAATTAACAATAATAATTATGTACGTTAAAAAATTACCCATATGTGTGGAAAAAAGGCTTCTCTTTTTTGGTGTCCAATATAATACCGTATAAGTATGTATAGCTATTTATATAACTGTGAATACTATCTCCACCTTAACAATGGTAGCAGACGTATACATCGCAACAACAACAGACTTTCCCCATTTGTTTTGACTTTGATATAATTGAAAAGGTGCAGTAGTGGTGTTGACTGTAGACTATTAGGGAGGATTATTTATACCTGTTTATTTCACAACCTAAACGATTTTTTGTTTAACCTTTGGACTCCAACTTGCAGTTGGCAGTTAAAAATCGCTTCCTATGATAAATTAAATACACCGCTTGGTTGCATGTACTTGCTCTATTTATGAAAATATATATGTATATAAAATAGAAATCTATGTTTTGCTGTGACGAGTCACTTCATTTGCAGTAGGTAATCATTGCATGATGAAAACTGTGCCTGTCTATGACAAGTCACTTCGTATGCAAAAAAGCCTTAAATTAATCGTAACAGCAACTTTCAAACTTCTACATATATATTAGTCCAGTCAATTTTTTTTGCAAAAGATTGGGGAAGCAATTTTGTTCTTGATTGCATTAAAGTACCATACAGAAAGCTCTTAAGTCCAGACCATCAACCCATTGCAGGGTTGCCGCTTTATTGATTTAAAGAGTGAATTTGTTTTTAACGAATAATATCCGTAATTTTAAGTTTATCGAAAAAATAAAAATGCACTCCTAACAAAAAGAGTAAGTTCTACAAATTTGAATATATCGCACCTCCGGTACAATAACGACGTAATTGCACTTTTCTTAAATGTTGAGGAAACACGTTTAAAGTTTGCGTGCTTATTCAAAATACAATAACGCAATAAAATAGGCCTACAGAATCGACTTCATGAGTCCTAAAAATAGCTGATTATTCAGTGAGTTAGATTTCATATTATTACCTTTTATATCTTTCACCAGCTTCTTTTTTGAGCTTTTGGGGGGTTTGAGGAACCTCAATTGTGTCATTTTTGATCCAGGAATTAATTTTTTTTGACAGTTGAGTCGTTCTTACTCTAAATTAATGGGCATTTTAGAATTGAAACACGCTTCTTAAATGTATTCAAAAATGTATGTTTATTTAAAAGGCTGTTGTAAAATGTCTCATAATATTTAGGAACAATGTTTGTTTTTATTAAGTAAAGGAGGTCTTCCTTCTTTCTGTTTGGAATTGGAATTTTGCATGTGTAGGCTGGCGTTAGCTTAATATTTTCAAATGGTTTGATGTTTATAGCTCGTCCACGGCCCGAATAGGAGCAAGGATCATCTCTCCTTCGAAGGAAGTCTTGTATTTGTAGGTTTCCTATCCTTTTTCAACTGTAACCATTTTCAACTCCGAAATTTTAATTTGGTCGTTGTTCGAGTTTTTTGTTAGGTTAAAGGACATTTCATCGGTCAACAATTGTATGTCTACAAAGTCCTTGTAGCTCATTTCAATTACTTGGTACGGAGGCCCCTTTTTCCGAGCACTTCAATGATATATACGTGATATATACAAACAAACTGTAAATTAAAGAGCACTTAAAACAAACAAACAAAAAACTCAGAAACAACGACGCAAAGTGCTGTTATGTCATTGTTGCCCTAAAATACACACTCATTTACTGACCTTTCGTACGTTACGGCGCGGCGTTCTAATGACTTTGCACAACTACTATTTACAAAGTATCGCGCGCAACTGACAATTATGTCTTTGTTGCATTGAAAAGTTTTTTGTTTCAGCTTTTGTGGCGCGCAAAGTACAATTACGTCTTTCTTGCTTCGAAAAGTTTTATAGATTCAGCTTTTGTGTCAAACAAAAAAGTGGCCTCTTTTGGACACTAGCAAAAATACAATTACGTCGATTTTACCACGTATAAAACTTGAAATTTGGGACATTATGGCATTTTTAACTCAATTTCACAAAAAACTGCAATTACGTCGTTATTGTACCGGAGGTGCGATATGGTATTTTTCAGATTTTGTGTATTTAACGCGTTATACCAATTATACGCCAAAAAATGGAGTTCACAATTTTTTGGTCAATTTTTTTTTTCTTTCACGCGAAAATTTCTTTCAAAATTCTAGTAATCTTTACAGCTTTGTACTTAACATTTTCTGTTTCTAAGCAATTGTTTACCAACTGTATTGCCTGAAAGGTATCCGCACATCATCATAGTTAATTGTTTTGAAAATGTGAGTGGGTTTTTCTCAATATAGAAACGGGGAAGACATTTTTTATTTTTGAGTTCGTTAAAGTACTATGAAGAAAGCTTAAATTCAAGTTTTCGACCATCAATCCACAACAGGGTTGCCGCTGTCCTCAATTAAGGAGTGTTTTCGTTTTTCACAAATAAAATCCATAGGTACTTTAAATTTTATCGAAAAACTACAAATGCAATCCTGACAAGAAGAATAAATTCTACAAATTTGTGATGAGGTATTTTTTCATGTTTTGTGTATTTAAAGGGCTCTAACCAATTATAAACAAAAAATGGAGCTCACATATTTTTTTTCAGTCTTTGTTAAGTGATACGTTTAAATTTTCTCCTAAATGTTCATTAAAAATCATGACCCTGAACTTTGCAGACGATTTGAGTATCATATTTTGGACTGTCATCAGTTGCGTAAAAATTGTTCGATTTCAAAAAATGAAACGGCAATCGATTTGTCATGACAAAATCTTGATACGCCTGTTTTTATTTTCTTTCTATTTACCGTAGTAAAAAAGTTATGCTGAAAAAAGTAAGAAGTGCCGAGGAAAAACACATTGAAAATTTTTGGACTGTCACCAGCACCGTAAAAATGCATCGATTTTAAAAATTGAAACAGCAATCACCTTGTCATGACAAAATCTCGATACGCCATTTTTTATTTTATTTTTATTTACCGTAGTAAAAAAGTTATGATGAAAAAAGTAAGAAGTGTCGAGGAAAAACACGTTGAAAATTTTTGGACTGTCACCAGCACCGTAAAAATGCATCGATTTCAAAAATTGAAACGGCAATCACTTTGTCATGACAAAATCTCGATTTAGTCCAAACAGTTGTTTATTTACTGTAGCACCTGAAAGGCAGCATCATACTTAAAATATTGCAAGCAAAATGGTACCCCCCTAATTTTCTTGTTTTGAATAAATAACAAGGCTCGGTTGTTAGTGGCGGAAACAGAATTTACTTTTTCACTCAAGATGGTGGAAGCTTGCAGAACAAGTATAATCACGTATCTGATATGCAAAATAACATTTATATATTTGAAAACCCATATTAATACAAGCTCGTACTTTACTCTTGTAAGCTGCTATCTAAAAAAAATTAATAGTGACTTCTCTGTGCTCAATATTATGTGATGAATTGATTTATCGAGAATAGAGATTGATAGTCCACATCATTTCTAAAAATCTCCAATTTTTAAACCCATCACTTAAAATATAAAAATCAAATAGGTATTTGAAAAAAATTGATCTCGAAAGCTGCGATTTTCAAAAAAAAAAATTGTCCCAAAAACTAACACATCAGTCAAAAATTCCTCAAACATGGATAAAATAAATTTGTCTTACCTTTCCAAAAATATAAAATTTTCTAAAAACAAGTATCATCCTGATTTATTGCAAAATATTTCTAACCCATCTACTTCCCCGTTTTTGACTTTTAAACGTTCATATCTCCATTCCTTTATATTTCCGAATTTTTCATTACACCTACGACTTTCTTGTATAATTGCATAATCTATCGAATACAGAAAAAAAACATCTGTCTACCTTCCCCAGTTTAGAAAATAGCCAAAACCGAGTTCACTCTTTAAACCAAGATGGCGGAAATCCTGCAAAGGGTTGATGGTCGAAAACTCGAATTTAAGCTTCCTATAAAGTACTCCAACGATGACAAGAAAAAATGTCTTCCCTAACGTTTTGCTAAATTCCCATAGGAGCTTTGACTAAATAATTTAATTTCTCTTCCCGGTAATAAAATTAAAATAAATAGGTACACTCAAGTCAAATGTCAAATCCGAAGATCTGCTGAAACAATGAATACAAGACGCAAGGACGAACAGACCAGAACAACGTACAGTACTACGCAAAGTATTTTCTGAACACACTTTTTTCACATGAAACCAATACCTGCCTTTTAGAGCAATTAAAAAAAGAAGTCTATTCTCTATGTTATTAATTGACCTCTACCCGTGTGGCCAACTTACAAAAAGGAAGGATAACTTCTCACGCCATAGATAGCTGCTACTGCTATAGTTAAATGCATATCTCATCGTTCGTTTTCCGGTTTATAAAATTGCATCCGACGACGCCGCTGGCAAGTGAACAAAAACTTTTTTATTAATAGCTTTACTTTCTCAGAATTGGAAGCTAATATCCCAAAATATTATATTCGTGTAAATGATCCAATAATTTGAACTGTGAATTTGAATAATTTATCTATTGTGCCTTTCAAGTGCAGATTAAAATTTTTACATTGAAATATTAGAGTTTAGTATAGCTGAATAAATAGAAACAAATTTAAATTTAAACGACTATTGAAAAATACTATCTTACATAAGTCTTATCTTTCGCTGTCACATTTCTCTCTGAATACCAGCTGAAACCATAAAGCCTACTGAATTGACCTTTTTTAAAACCAATAATAAGTATGCTTAATACCAAAAATGCTACTAAATTCACCCATGTGTTTCTGAGAGAATGGTCACACTGGCCACTTTTTAATATTTTTGGTATTACTCGAAAACTAAGCCGAATTTGACAATTTTACTTTTAAAACTTTTTGTTCAAAATTAAATTTTCTATCGAAATGGATATTTAAAAAAATTTCATTAAAAAATTTAAGCAGGAAAAGTTAGTAAAAACTAATATAAAAAAAATACAAAAATCAATAATTTATAATTTTGTTGCTAATAAGTGTATTACTTTTCGGGGCAAAGATACGCCTAAGACATACTGAAACAAAGTAATTTAGAGTTTAAAGCCTTAATATGACATGTTAATAAAGCCATATTATTTGAAAACTGACAGAGATATAGCCATTTAAACTTTATCATTTCTTGAAGGTTTTGCCCGAAAGCCTATTTTTTGGTACTTCATTACAAATTTAACATTCCTAGCACCTAGTACCAAATCAAAGGGCACGGTAGTGCGCAGCCAAGTTCGCGGCACTACACCCTTTTTACAGGAACAAACTCAGGCGATTTTCAACCCCCCTCTAACTTCAGTACCAATAAAGTCAGAAACTTCAAATTCGCAGTATTTGCTGAACTGATCAAACACAGGTGGCTCACCAAATTTCAACTCTTTAGCATTAGTAGTTCCCAAGATATAGGACTTCAAAAATCGCAAAAACCGTAACTGACTGACTCACTGACTCACTGACTCACTGACTCACTTACTCACTGACTCACTGACTCACTGACTCACTGACAGATCATCAAAATTATGGAGCACTTCCCGACATCGTAGAAACTTGAAATTTCGCACAACGGTAGGCCTTGTGGTACATACAAAGGAAAAAATCGAAAATCTGCAATTTTCTTTTCAGGGGGCGTGGCATCCACCCACTTTCTTAAATATTCTATAAATTATATGGAGCCTTTCCGATAGTTCTAGAACAATGAAAATTGGTAAGTCGGTAGGGGTTGAGGTAATTAGAAAGAAAAAATATTGAAAAATTGGAATTTTCCATACAGGGGGCGTGGCATCCACCCACACTCTAAAAAATTCTTATAAATTATATGGAGCACTTCCGATTGTTGTAGAACGATGAAAATTGGTAGGTCGATAGGGCTTAAGGTATTTAGAAAGAAAAAAATGGAAAAATTGGAATTTTGCATTCAGGAGGCGTGGTATCCAGCCACATTCTTAAAAATTCTTATAAATTATATGGAGCACTTCCGATTGTTGTAGAACGATGAAAATTGGTAGGTAGGTAGGCCTTGAAGTACTTAGAAGAAAAAAATCGAAAAATTGGAAGTTTCAGTTCAGGGGGCGTGGCATCCACCCACATTCTCAAAAATTCTTATAAATTATATGAAGCACTTCCGATTGTTGTAGAACGATGAAAATTAGTAGGTTGGTATGCCTTGAAGTACTTAGAAGAAAAAAATCGAAAAATTGGAAGTTTCAGTTCAGGGGGCGTGGCATCGACCCACATTCTTAAAAATTCTTATAAACTTTATGAAGCACTTCCGATTGTTGTAGAACGATAAAAATTGGTAGGTCGGTAGGGCTTCAAGTTAAGTTGAGAAAAAATTGAAAAATTGGAATTTTGCGTTCAGGGGGCGTGGCATCCACCCACATTCTTAAAAATTCTTTTAAAGTATATGGAGCTCTTCCGATTGTTGTAGAACGATGAAAATTGGTAGGTCGGTAGGACTTGAAGTACTAAAGCCTAGTACGCTGCTGATGCGAAACGAAAAATCCCATACAAAAATGACACAACGAAATCATAAACGAAAAATTTAGTTTCACTTTTCGTTCTGCAGTACGCTGTTCGATGAACGAAATTGAAAATCGTTGCATATTTTTTGGAGAAGTCTACACTCATTTTCGCACACAATTAATTACCCAGGCCATTTATTGTGTGCGGAAAAATGACATTTGTGTTTTTTCGTGGGTATTTTTGTTGTTTCTTTCACTACAGCGTGGCTCTCTGTGCTCTTTTTTTTCAGTTGCATTTGTTTTGAATTTTTGAATTTGTGTAACTGTCAATGAATATTTTTTCGCTGCGTTTTCGTAAGCATTTCGTTGTCTTGTTGGAGACCAACTAAATATTTCGTTTCGCATCAGCTGCGTACTAGGCTTAAGGAAGGAAAAAATCGAAAATTTGGAATTGTCCATTCAGGGCGGGTGCCATCCACCCACTTTATCAGAGTTTCTATTATTTGTATGGAGCACTTTCGGTTGTCGTAGAATTATGAAACTTTGTAGAGCGGTAGGGCTTGACTTTCAACTGGCAAAATAAATCTTTGCAAAAAGGAGTGAAATCATATCAAAAACATAAATGTTAAAAAAGGAGCCAAGTTCTTATGTGTAAAAGAAACCTGTGCGTAAAAAGTCAGCCAAAAAAAGTAATAAGATCTAAATATATGCCAAGTTTTAAGATCATGAAGTTTAATATAAAATATCTTAAGTAGAGTAATATCGAAACAATTCCAAATCATGACAGAAATTTGGTAAATAATGATTACTGATTAAAATTTGGTGGATTTACTTGGCAAGTTTTCTCTTAAATACTTACTTAATCACAAATTTAAAATGAATGAAAACTTGACCAGTGAACCCACCAAATTTTAATCAGTAATCATTAATTACCAAATTTCTGTCATGATTTGGAATTGTTTGGATATTACTCTACTTAAGATATTTTATATTAAACTTCATGATCTTAAAACTTGGCATATATTTAGATCTTATTACTTTTTTGGCTGACTTTTTACGCACAGGTTTCTTTTACACATAAGAACTTGGCTCCTTTTTTAACATTTATGTTTTTGATGTGATCTTATATTAATCGGACCAGCCCACATAGGAGTATTTGTATGCAAAAACTGGACAAAATTATTTTTTATCTTGATTGCAATAATTTCATCTTAAACCATGTAATAAATACCGTTTTTAATAAATTTAACCTCTTTTAAAAAAAAAAAAAATTCAAGTTTTTTTTTAATTTTTCAACTGGAAACAAGAAAAAATGCATACAATCGGATATACGATATGACCAAAAAAGATAAAAAGGATCAAAGTTGCAGCCAATGTTTTTTTTTTTTAATCAATACTGGGAGCTTTGCTAAACCATATTTTATACAAATAATTACCAAATAACTCCAAAAAATAAAAAAAAAATGAAATCCCAAAGAAAAATAACAGCAAAAATAGTCAGTTTGAATGGGCATAAAAGTGGGAATACGATATGACAAAAAACAACTACATCCGCAAAAATCCGCAGCCGATTCTTTTTGAAAATGAAGCTTGATGGTTTATTTTATCCACCCATATACAAATGAGAACCCAATTCCACCTACATCTATAAAAAAAATTACTTTCCAATGAAAAAGAACCCACAAAAATAGTGTTTTTTTTGCATTTTTAGAACAAAAATTCGAAAAAAATATAAATATTAAAATATTTGTCGTAAAAATGGCTCAATATAATAGTGAACATCTGTAGTTGATTTTATATACCAAAAATTTCATCAGACTACACAAAATTTTTAAGAAATAATTTAATAAAATGTTTCAAATTTTTTGAAGGTTGATTACAAAAAGAAATGACAAATTCTTAATCGAAGACTTTGAACAAATATCATAGCCAAAATATGTTGAGCAATAAAAAAATATTTTAGCCTATTGTTCCATGGGATCTTAGCTATTGTCTGGAAAAAGTTCCCCTTTCAATTTTGACACTTGAAAAATCGACTTTTGGTCGAGTTTTGTAGGCAAATACTCCTATGTGCAGCCGTTCGGTCTGTAGATCTGAAAGAATTTAAGAACCGCCACAAACAAATTTGCGAACTTATGTAGGTATATACTTCTGATAGATTCCCTATAGCCGTAATGTCATATGGGTCAATATTTCAAAATATTAATATTTCAGTCTCCTTCATTTTTGAACCGAAGTACAAAATTTTATTATAAGTTTGTTAATTAGATGGCTTGAAACAAACGGGTTCTAATATTCGCTCTAGAAAAAATAAAGTCAAAAAATATATCATACCCGCTATCTCCATTTAACCACCCAAAATGTCATTTCCCTGACGTGTCCCCAGGCCTACTTACCACACTGTCTGAATTTTAGCAACGAAACTAAAAATGATACAAAAAATTTTATGATGCAGTCTTTTTAATAATACATATATGCATCCTTACTAAAAAATAGTTAAATTATTTTAAGTTGCGTTATTTTTTTTAAATAGGAGCTATTAAGTAAGTGTCCCTCATAAATTGATCATTTATATCCCACCAATGGAAATTTAAACAAAATATATATAGGCTCAAATTAGAAAACTGATTTTTTTGTTGTTTAACGGTACAGAATTGCTCTTTATGAAAATTGAAGTAAGGGTTTCAAAAAAACTTTGTTGTCTTTTTTATTCAAGTTAAGGCAATGATTTTGTTTTTCGTCAAGCGAAATTGTCATTCCTCTAACGCGTGCTTTTTACTAAACCGTGTGGTATTGAAACTAAAAAGTTTTACTCGTCTGTGTCTTTTACAAGGGCCTACGTGAAAAATAATATAAAACATATAATTTTTTTTTGTGTCATTCCCCTGACGTTCAAGTTTTCATTATAATGATTGATTGCGTTTTGGTAACTCTAGAAGAATCAATAATAGGTGTGTTTTATTGGAAAAGCTATCCGCAGCACAGTGAAATTTTATATGAATTACAAAAACAGCATCGGCAGCAAAATCGCTGCCGATAAAAGCTAAAGTAGAATCCCGCTGCCGATAAACTTTTGACGTTTGTTCGAGTATCGAACTCAATTGAATAGGATTTTTGTGTGTCGTCATTGGTACGACTGGTACGTTTATGTGTCTCGAATTCTCGATGGCTATGTTCGTAGAGTAGAATTATGTTGAATGAATGGCCCTGTTTAGACTGTAACTTTTCACTTAGTTGCCAGTCATTGAAACTTATCATTGAAAATTTAAATGATTGATTTTGAGGCGCTAAGGAATTGAAATTGTTTATTATTTTGATGGAAAAAAATAAACCTTAAGACTTATTTAATATATCTAGCCAAAAAAATAGTTCAAATAGGCCAAACTTTCCACATAAAAAGACTTTTCTTATTTCAATGACTGAACTACCTTACCTACCAGTGATCATTGAAAGATTAAAAGTCAATTTTTGTGGAAGGTTGGGCCGATTTGAAATTTTATTTTGGCTAGAAATATTAATTAAGTCTTGAGCTTTAATCGTCCTTTAAAATATTAAATGATTTTGCTTTCTAAACATCTCAAAATCAATCTTTAAGGTTTTCAATGATGAGTTTCAATGATAGCTATAACTGGCGCATTAGTCAAGACCATGTTTTTGTAGAAGAAATCGGTGAAGAGAAAATGTCACCCTTAAATTTACGTCATGGTGGCGTAGTGAGCAATTACAGTCTAAACAGGGTCGTTTGTAAGTGCATGGTTGTTTTGTTTTACCTTTTTGACAAAATGAAAAAATGATCTTATCCTATGCTATGCTAAAAAAAACGCTGTCTTAAATTAGTTTAAAGTGATAAATTTAGCATTTTTATTTATAAGTGACAAACAAGATATATTCTGCTGACTGTCGAACGATCATTCGCAAACCACAACATCAAGACGCATTTCACAAAGCATTTTTCTTCACATTTTCTTCTATAGGCAACCAAACAAATTACTCAAGGGAACGGAAGGTCAAAATTCACGATCATTCCCATTTCAAAATTCACTATTCGCAGCTCATATGAAAAGCTCTTTTTGTAAACCTTTGATCTATAGGGACCAGTTTGTATAGACATGGTTCAAATTTTGATCCAATGCTCAGCAATTTTAAGTCACTGCTTTTGGTGGAAAGGCTACTTGTACAAACGTGGTTCAAGCTTTGATGCGTGGTTCAATTATTTTTGCTCACTGATTTCGGCAGTTTAACTGAGGTTCAACAAGGGTCAAGCTTGAAATTGTTATTACAACATATTTGAACCTTGGAATCATCGTTGCACTTCAGTAGATCCGATAAAATCGATGAGTCACAAATGCTGAACCATGGATCAAATTTTGAACCAGTTAGTACAGCTGAAACTAACTGAAGTTCAAGGAAGGTTCAGGCTTATTTGGCTACTAATGTACTCAGTTAATCCAGTAAAATTGGTGAGTTAAAAAATTTCCAGTGGAAAACTAGGTAAATGCATTAAAATTAGCCATACAATCATGTCCTTATTGTAATTTATAAAATGATCGCTAATAAAGTCATCTACTCCATGTGTATTGAGTCTGTTATTATACGACGACTTTTGAGTCATGGCTTTTTTCAAAATTAAATGAGTGCAATTGAGAAAACAAAATCACAACAAAAACATAAATGTTAAAAAAAGAGCCAAGTTCTTAAATGTACAAGAAACCTGTGTGTAAAAAGTCTGCCACAAAAAGTAATGAGATCTAAAATATATGCCAAGTTTTAAGTTCATGAAGTTAAATATCAAAGTAGATTAATATCGAAACAATTCCAAATAATGACAGAAATTTTGTATTTAATGATTACTGATTAAAATTTGGTGGGTTCACTGGTCAAGTTTTCATTTTAAAGTTGTGACTAAGTAAGTAATTAAGAGAAAACTTGCCAAGTAAAATCCATCAAATTTTAATCAGTAATCATTAAATACAAAATTTCTGTCATTATTTGGAATTGTTTCGATATTAATCTACTTTGATATTTAACTTCATGAACTTAAAACTTGGCATATATTTTAGATCTCATTACTTTTTGTGGCAGACTTTTTACACACAGGTTTCTTGTACATTTAAGAACTTGGCTCTTTTTTTAACATTTATGTTTTTGTTGTGATTTCACTCCTTTTTGCAAAGATGTATTATGCCAGGTGAAAATCAAGCCCTACCACTCTACAAACTTTCATAATTCTACGACAACCGAAAGTGCTCCATATAAATATGGATGGAAAAACTCCAAAGTTTGTATTTTTTTTCTTTCAAAGTACTTCAGCCCTACCGATCTACGAATTTTTATCGCTATACAACAATCGAAAGTGCTCCATGTAATTTATTAGAATTTTTAAGAATGTGGGTGGATGCCACGCCCCTGAATGGAGAATTCCAATTTTCCAAGGAGTGGAGTGGAGTGGAGTGGAGTGGAGTGGAGTGGAGTGGAGTGGAGTGGAGTGGAGTGGAGTGGAGTGGAGTGGAGTGGAGTGGAGTGGAGTGGAGTGGAGTGGAGTGGAGTGGAGTGGAGTGGAGTGGAGTGGAGTGGAGTGGAGTGGAGTGGAGTGGAGTGGAGTGGAGTGGAGTGGAGTGGAGTGGAGTGGAGTGGAGTGGAGTGGAGTGGAGTGGAGTGGAGTGGAGTGGAGTGGAGTGGAGTGGAGTGGAGTGGAGTGGAGTGGAGTGGAGTGGAGTGGAGTGGAGTGGAGTGGAGTGGAGTGGAGTGGAGTGGAGTGGAGTGGAGTGGAGTGGAGTGGAGTGGAGTGGAGTGGAGTGGAGTGGAGTGGAGTGGAGTGGAGTGGAGTGGAGTGGAGTGGAGTGGAGTGGAGTGGAGTGGAGTGGAGTGGAGTGGAGTGGAGTGGAGTGGAGTGGAGTGGAGTGGAGTGGAGTGGAGTGGAGTGGAGTGGAGTGGAGTGGAGTGGAGTGGAGTGGAGTGGAGTGGAGTGGAGTGGAGTGGAGTGGAGTGGAGTGGAGTGGAGTGGAGTGGAGTGGAGTGGAGTGGAGTGGAGTGGAGTGGAGTGGAGTGGAGTGGAGTGGAGTGGAGTGGAGTGGAGTGGAGTGGAGTGGAGTGGAGTGGAGTGGAGTGGAGTGGAGTGGAGTGGAGTGGAGTGGAGTGGAGTGGAGTGGAGTGTGAGTGGAGTGGAGTGGAGTGGAGTGGAGTGGAGTGGAGTGGAGTGGAGTGGAGTGGAGTGGAGTGGAGTGGAGTGGAGTGGAGTGGAGTGGAGTGGAGTGGAGTGGAGTGGAGTGGAGTGGAGTGGAGTGGAGTGGAGTGGAGTGGAGTGGAGTGGAGTGGAGTGGAGTGAGTGGAGTGGAGTGGAGTGGAGTGGAGTGGAGTGGAGTGGAGTGGAGTGGAGTGGAGTGGAGTGGAGTGGAGTGGAGTGGAGTGGAGTGGAGTGGAGTGGAGTGGAGTGGAGTGGAGTGGAGTGGAGTGGAGTGGAGTGGAGTGGAGTGGAGTGGAGTGGAGTGGAGTGGAGTGGAGTGGAGTGGAGTGGAGTGGAGTGGAGTGGAGTGGAGTGGAGTGGAGTGGAGTGGAGTGGAGTGGAGTGGAGTGGAGGAGTGGAGTGGAGTGGAGTGGAGTGGAGTGGAGTGGAGTGGAGTGGAGTGGAGTGGAGTGGAGTGGAGTGGAGTGGAGTGGAGTGGAGTGGAGTGGAGTGGAGTGGAGTGGAGTGGAGTGGAGTGGAGTGGAGTGGAGTGGAGTGGAGTGGAGTTACTACTATCGGAGTTACTACTATCGGAGTTACTACTATCGGAGTAACTACTATCGGAGTTACTACTATCGGAGTTATTACTATTGGAGTTACTACTATCGGAGTTACTACTATTGGAGTTACTACTATCGGAGTAACTACTATCGGAGTTACTACTATCGGAGTTACTACTATTGGAGTTACTACTATCGGAGTTACTACTATCGGAGTTACTACTATCGGAGTAACTACTATCGGAGTAACTACTATCGGAGTTACTACTATCGGAGTTACTACTATCGGAGTTACTACTATCGGAGTAACTACTATCGGAGTTACTACTATCGGAGTTACTACTATCGGAGTTACTACTATCGGAGTTACTACTATCGGAGTAACTACTATCGGAGTAACTACTATCGGAGTTACTACTATCGGAGTTACTACTATCGGAGTTACTACTATTGGAGTTACTACTATCGGAGTTACTACTATCGGAGTAACTTCTATCGGAGTTACTACTATCGGAGTTACTACTATCGGAGTAACTACTATTGGAGTAACTACTATTGGAGTTACTACTATCGGAGTAACTACTATCGGAGTAACTACTATCGGAGCTACTACTATCGGAGTTACTACTATCGGAGTAACTACTATTGGAGTAACTACTATTGGAGTTAATACTATCGGAGTAACTACTCCACTCCACTCCACTCCACTCCGCTCCACTCCACTCCACTCCACTCCACTCCACTCCACTCCACTCCACTCCACTCCACTCCACTCCACTCCACTCCACTCCACTCCACTCCACTCCACTCTACTCCACTCCACTCCACTCCACTCCACTCCACTCCACTCCACTCCACTCCACTCCACTCCACTCCACTCCACTCCACTCCACTCCACTCCACTCCACTCCACTCCACTCCACTCCACTCCACTCCACTCCACTCCACTCCACTCCACTCCACTCCACTCCACTCCACTCCACTCCACTCCACTCCACTCCACTCCACTCCACTCCACTCCACTCCACTCCACTCCACTCCACTCCACTCCACTCCACTCCACTCCACTCCACTCCACTCCACTCCACTCCACTCCACTCCACTCCACTCCACTCCACTCCACTCCACTCCACTCCACTCCACTCCACTCCACTCCACTCCACTCCACTCCACTCCACTCCACTCCACTCCACTCCACTCCACTCCACTCCACTCCACTCCACTCCACTCCACTCCACTCCACTCCACTCCACTCCACTCCACTCCACTCCACTCCACTCCACTCCACTCCACTCCACTCCACTCCACTCCACTCCACTCCACTCCACTCCACTCCACTCCACTCCACTCCACTCCACTCCACTCCACTCCACTCCACTCCACTCCACTCACTCCACTCCACTCCACTCCACTCCACTCCACTCCACTCCACTCCACTCCACTCCACTCCACTCCACTCCACTCCACTCCACTCCACTCCACTCCACTCCACTCCACTCCACTCCACTCCACTCCACTCCACTCCACTCCACTCCACTCCACTCCACTCCACTCCACTCCACTCCACTCCACTCCACTCCACTCCACTCCACTCCACTCCACTCCACTCCACTCCACTCCACTCCACTCCACTCCACTCCACTCCACTCCACTCCACTCCACTCCACTCCACTCCACTCCACTCCACTCCACTCCACTCCACTCCACTCCACTCCACTCCACTCCACTCCACTCCACTCCACTCCACTCCACTCCACTCCACTCCACTCCACTCCACTCCACTCCACTCCACTCCACTCCACTCCACTCCACTCCACTCCACTCCACTCCACTCCACTCCACTCCACTCCACTCCACTCCACTCCACTCCACTCCACTCCACTCCACTCCACTCCACTCCACTCCACTCCACTCCACTCCACTCCACTCCACTCCACTCCACTCCACTCCACTCCACTCCACTCCACTCCACTCCACTCCACTCCACTCCACTCCACTCCACTCCACTCCACTCCACTCCACTCCACTCCACTCCACTCCACTCCACTCCACTCCACTCCACTCCACTCCACTCCACTCCACTCCACTCCACTCCACTCCACTCCACTCCACTCCACTCCACTCCACTCCACTCCACTCCACTCCACTCCACTCCACTCCACTCCACTCCACTCCACTCCACTCCACTCCACTCCACTCCACTCCACTCCACTCCACTCCACTCCACTCCACTCCACTCCACTCCACTCCACTCCACTCCACTCCACTCCACTATACTACACTACACTACCTAACACTACACAACACTACAATACACTACACTGGACTACACTCCACTACACTACACTACACTACACTACACTACACTACACTACATTACACTACACTACACTACACTACACTACACTACACTTCACTTCACTACACTACACTACACTACACTACACTAGAGTAGTGTAGTGTACACTACACTACACTACACTACACTAAACTACACTACACTACACTACACTACACTACACTACACTACCTTCAACCTTCAATTAAAAAAAATATTTGATCTTTACTTTTGTTGGTCAAAAATGTATGTGATACATATTTAAGGTCATGGGTAGACAAAAATTAGAAAAAAAAAACATACCTTAAAACGGTATAAAGTTTCGGGTGAAAATTCGGTCATTAAAACAAAAATAAATTTGATCGGTTTTTTCATTCGAATTCCCCTATGTGCGCTGTACGGAAATTTAATTTTTAGATGGAGCTGCGTACTTTTCGGAAAAAAATGCTTTGCTAAGTTTAAGATTTACTAAATTTTTGAGAGAATTTTCTAAGGGAACGAATTTTAACATTAGAAATGTTTAAACGGAGGCATACCTACTAACAATGTGAAAAAATCAACAGAATTCCAAAAATGTGAAACCCCGAGTAGACAAAGAGGGCGAAACGTCAGGGGTATAGACAAAATTATTGTGTTCAAGCTTCACTTTGTTCATGCTGCTCTGCCGAAACAAAATACGAAGAAGATGATAAAACAGACACCAAAAAAAGGAGAAGTGTTCGTAGACTACCCAGATTTGCATGTGGAGAAAATAAAATATAAAAATGAATACCGAATATGGAATATAGGCATAACGATCTAGGAAAAAAACGCAAAAAGTACCACACAGGGAAAAGTGAGGGGATAGATAATATTGGGATCGATTTCAAATTTGCTTTTGTGGTTATTTATTACTGTCTGCCTTTAGTCTGTTGGCGCATTGTTTGTTGAATGTGTTGAATAGGGGGTTTCACATGGAACAACAATGTTGGACAACATTGCTTAATGAAATCGGAACAGTTTTCAAAATATTTTGAAAGTCATACAACAAAATTAACAAAGTTGGACAACATGGTGGGTTATGCGTTTAAATGATCAAACATCGATGGTTGTCAAGCAATGTTGGACAACATGTTGGTTGATGTGAACCCCCATAATGAATAAATAGCTATTTAAAAATAATAAATTGTTCAGTTTATATTTCATGAGCGCTCACTGAGCTGACGGAGCAAACATTTTTTTAACTTAGTATTTGACAGCAAAACTGGGGAAACTCTCTGAGCCCTCAGAAATATAAACTGGACAAATGTTACAAGAAATAAAAGGGACGATTAAATCGCTCAAACTTGCTGTTGTGCTTATGAAGGATGAGTAATAATAAGCTAGATAAAATGATAATTTCCACTTACTTGTTAAAAGCTTTACCGAATTTCATCAAAATGTTCTTAATGAGTAAGTCGAAAATAATTAAGTACAGTTAATTGTAGTTTTTATTAATTTTTTTTTTAATCGAAATGCAGACTAGGTATACACACAAATATTTGTATATCTACCTACTAATATTTAGGGAAAAATAGCCTTTTTCGAAATGGAAATGCCAGGTGCCGTTTTATTTTGGAGCTACAAATATTAATTTCGTCTCTATTGAATAAACAAAAACCTTAAGTTCAAAATTTTAGAGAAGATGAAGATGTAGGTACCTAAAGCAAAAAAATAAAAAACTAATTGATACCGATTGGTAATATTTATATTTACTATGCAAGTTATCATCATGCAACACAATGCAATATCCCACCCAAAAGTGCAGATAATCCACAAAATATTTTATTCAGTATCATCAATGGTCACAACGAATATATTGAATTACATCGACCATCCATCCATGCACCCATCCGTTGAGTCAGCATTTCCTTTATTGGAAATGAATACAATTATTACACCAGCATCCATCCACCCACGGACCCATCTATCGAGTCAGCAGTTATGTTGACGATTAGTATATTACTTTTAGATAATTTATCTTTAAGAATAAAATTGTGATTAGTCTTAAGCTTGCACCCCAACAAATTGGAACAGATTGGTTCCACAACCAAATAAAACCTTTTTAAAAAACAAAAAGGCAAACCGGTTGTTTTAATTGGCGCCCAACGTGGGGCATGCAAGTAAAAGCAAAAAAAAAGTTAAAAAAGTTAAAGTACGTGAATATTGAAGTATTTAAACAAAGTTTTTGCAAAAAGAAAAGAAAATTTATGCAAGTAAAAGCAAAAGTAAATTTTTTAAAGGTGAAAGTTAAAGTACGTGAATATTAAAGTAATAACCAAAGTTTTTGCCAAAAAAAATATAGAAAAGTAAAAGTTTAAATAAAAAAAAATATATATAAATATATATTTTTAATAAAGGAAGAATTCTAAATAATTTTCCAAAAGAAATTAAAATAAATAAAAGTGAGTGCTCTAAAAAAGAAAAATAAGAAAAATATAGAAAAAAGAAAGTGATCACTCCTCCAAAAAAATAACTCTTCCCGTTAAACAAAAAAAATCATTATTGTAAAGTTGAACAATAACTTAATAAAAAAAATAATAAACTCTGAAGTGAAGAAAAATATGCCAAAGCCATCATTACTGAACATCAACGGAAGCAGAAAATATATATCAAAATTTGAGTAAGAAAAAAAAAAAAAACAATAAAGTTAATTTGTGAACAAAGAATATTTATATATATATAATATATATACTTAAGAATATTATTGTATTTCATTATTATATTATAAAAAAAAAGTTTCCATGAATTTAAGTGTTTTGTGAAAAAAAAAAATAGAACATTGTGAGAAAATATATTTAAAATAAATATATAAATAAATGAAATAATAAGATTAATTGGGATAGTAAAAATTAAAGCTGGAAGATTTGATTGAAAAATTTAGTAAAATGTCGACGAATAATGAAGATATTATCTCTCGTATTGTGGCCTTAAACACAGCCTCATTGAAAAACGAGATAGATAATTTAAAAAAACAACTTTCTGTTCTTACGACAAATTGTAATGTCACAGAACACAGTACGGAAACTATAGATGAATCTATAACGTGTGTTGAATCACTTGAAGTAATAAAATCATTGCCTGAATTTACTGGTGATGAAAATAGTTATGTTAGCTGGAGAGAAGCTGCTAACAATTCGATGACTCTCTACACGAGAGGTAGTCACTCTCTACACGAGAGGTAGTCGTAGATACTTCGCGGCGTTAACAATTTTAAGAAATAAAATTACAAAAAAAGCAAATGATACGCTTACGAACCACGGAACGGTTCTAAATTTTGATGCGATTTTAAGTCGTCTTGATTTCACATATGCGGACAAACGTCCAATACATATCTGTGGTGTTTGGTAGAAACATGATAACTCCATTTTAAAATTTGCGTCTTTGCGTCCACTTAACATCGACCTACAACCTAAACGGGTAAACCGATTTTCTTCAAATTTGAAACATAATTTTTCAAAGGTTATGTTCATAAGTATTCCAAATTTGAAGAAAATCTGTGGCCTCGTTTACACTCTAGCTTGATTTAAAGAAGGCGTAAAGATGCTAATTTTAAAATGGAGTTATCAGGTTTCTACCAAACACCACAGATATGATTGAACAGGAACTAAGCATCTTAAGGCAAGGTTCCTTATCATTAATCGACTATTACAATATAGTCAATAAGAAATTAACACTCTTGGTGAATAAAACAATAATGACTCATGGTCAGGACAGCTTGACCAGGGAGCTCAACGAAGCTCACCGCACAAATGCCCTACGCGTTTTTATAACCGGGCTAAATGCCCCACTAAGCAATATACTATTTTCGCTTAGCCCTAATGATTTGCCTAGCGCTCTTGCTAAAGCTCAAGAGCTAGAGTCCAACAACCAAAGGGCTCAATTCGCCCTTCAATTTAACAGAAATATAAATAATACAAATAATACAAATAACACAAATAACACAAACAACACAAACAACAACCATTTGAGATTCCCTAAAAGATCTGTTTGGGAACCGAATCCAAACAATTTTCGTAATCAACATTCACAACCTACACCAATGACAGTTGGAAGCTCTAATATGAGATTGCCCAATCAAAGACATAATTTTGGTAGCAATAATTGGCGATCTTATAATAACACTAATGCCAAGAATAATATAGGACAACGTATCAATCCGTTCAGGCAAAATTTAAATAATAATTATAATAATAATTTTCACAGAAATTTGTATGTGGATAAGAGACCACATAGTGCACAAAATAGTGCTCAGTCACCAGTAAAAAATCAGCGTGTTAATAATATAAACGAGGAAGCTTTTTTAGGCGATCGCCGTGTCAATTACCCTTCATACTTAGAAACCAACCAAACAAGCAACTAAAAATATTAATTGACACGGGAGCAACTAGTTGCTATTGTAGACCAAATGTTCTACAAGATAGACAAGAGCTATCTATTAAAAAAAGAATTCGCACAGTAAATGGGTACTCGATAATTACTCATTTTTATGTTGCATATATATTTGATAGAGATGTTGTATTTTATGAAATAGAAAATTTAGAAAGTGATTTATTAATAGGTTATATGTTACTCAAAGAAGCCTCTATTAAGTTAGATTTTGCGAATGGTTATTTAATATATAATAATAAAAGAGAAAGAATATTCTTATCAGAAGATATAAATGAATTAAACAATTCAAGGGAATCAGAAGATTCCGAAATATTAAAAAATGAATTAGAAAGCAGTGAAAATGTAGAAGAATTAAAAAAGTATATGATTGAAAAGATTGAAAAAATACACTCAGATATAAATATAAATTCATTATTCCGAACGGATGTAAAGGCAGAAATAAGGACTACAGTCGATACTCCTATATGGAGCAGACAATACCCGTACCCACTGTCAGTTAACACATTCGTTAATAAGGAAATAAAAGATTTATTAAAGGCAGGAATTATTCGCCAGAGTAAAAGTCCGTACAATTCACCGATTTGGGTTGTACCAAAAAAAGGTACCAATGATGATGGTACTCAAAAATTAAGAATGGTAATAGATTATAAAAAGTTGAATGAAAAAACGATATCAGATAGATATCCTATACCCGAGAGTAACGTTATTTTATCTAATTTAGGGAAAGCTGAGTATTTCTCTACGATAGACTTAGAGTCTGGTTTTCATCAAATACAGATGAAAGAATCAGATATTGAAAAAACGGCATTTAGCATAAATAACGGTAAATATGAATTTATGAGAATGCCTTTCGGTTTAAAAAACGCACCAAGCATCTTCCAAAGAGCAATGGATGATATTTTGCGTGATTATATAGGGAAAGTGTGCCATGTCTATATGGACGACATAATAGTCTACTCTAAAAATTTAAATGAGCACACTAGACATCTTAATGAAATTATAAATGTATAAAAAAATGCTAATATGAAAATTTCCTTAGAAAAATCTAAATTCTATAAAAAGGAAACAGAATTTTTAGGTTACATAGTCGCTTTTAACACTATTAAAACAGACCCGAAGAAAATAGAGACAATTAGTAATTTTCCATTACCGAATACGTTAAGACAGTTAAGAAGTTTTTTGGGCATGACAGGTTACTACCGTAAGTTTGTTAAGAACTACGCATCAGTAACTAAGCCTTTAACTAAATACTTAGCCGGAGAAAACGGCAGAATATCAAAAAACTTATCTAAAAAAACAATTATAAAACTAGACGATGAAGCAATTTTAGCTTGTAGGACCTTAAAAAATATTTTAATAGAACAAGTCGAATTAGTTCAACCAGATTTCAAAAAAACATTTATATTAACAACTGACGCTTCTAATAACGCTATAGCAGGTGTTTTATCCCAGGAAGGAAAACCAATAACATTCATTTCAAAAACATTGAATGCGACAGAACAAAATTATGCCACTAACGAAAAAGAATTATACGCTATAGTGTGGTCCTTGAAGAATTTAAGAAACTATTTATATGGTGTTTCTAACCTTGAAATCCATACGGATCACCAACTGCTAACGTTTGCGGTATCCGTAAGAAATCCAAATGCCAAAATGAAACGTTGGCATGCGTTTATTGAGGAGTTTGCTCCCAAAATAATATACAAGCCAGGGACTACAAATGTAGTTGCTGATGCCTTGTCAAGGCAATACTTAAACCACATTTCAGATGAAGACTCATCTAGTACTGCTACACAGCACTCTGCCGAGAGCAGTGACAACTTAGAAATTAAAAAGACAACAAAACCTCTTAATCAATTTAAGCAACAAATCCTTTTAACTCAAGGATTATTTACGGCACATGAACAAATAAAATATTTTAACAGAACTAGACATTTAATTGAGTACGATACGCCAGAAAATTTAATAATCATATTAAAACAATATTTACAACCTGGAACTGTTGCAATTCATTGCACACCAGAAGACCTTTATAATATTAAACAAAAATTAAAGGAAACTTTTAATAATAACTTTCTTTACACAAAGAACTTTCCTATTGATATTACGAACGAAGAAGACCAACAAACTATAATACAACAAACACACGTTAGAGCACACCGTAGCTATCAAGAAAACTTGAAACAAATTTACACAGCATATTATTGGCCACGAATGACCAAACAGTTTAAAGAATTCGTTAGAAACTGTGAAATATGTAACCGAAATAAATACGAAAGACATCCTTTTAAAGCTCCAATTGGAGAGGCTCCAATTGCTAAGAAAGAGGGGAAGCAGTTACACCTGGATATTTTCTTTGCTCAAAAGTTAAAATTTTTAACTTGCATTGATTCCTATTCAAAATTTCTGGTCATTAAACAAATAGAAGATAGAACAAAATTAGACGACAAAGTCTTAGAACTTTTGCAAAGCTTCCCAGAAGCTAAGAAATTATGTGTCGACAACGAACCGGGTTTTTCAACACCCCAATTTAAAACGTTGATGCATAGACTAGGGATAGAAATGTTTTTCTGTGATCCAAAACACAGTACTTCCAATGGACAAGTGGAAAGAGCTCACTCCACATTAATAGAAATAGCAAGATGTTTAAAAGAAGAATTTCACTTAATAAGTGATCTAGAATCAATTTTTAGAGCCGTACAGCAGTACAATAAAACTATTCATTCTGTAACAAACAAAAAACCTTTCGAAGTCTTATTCAACAAATTAGAACATGAAGACTTACAACCAAGACTTCTATTAGCCCAAGCAAAAATGTTAAAGAGAAACAAACCTAATGTAAAGACGAGAACGTATAAACAAAATGAAATAATTTATGAAAAAATCATAGGGGTTAGAAATAAACTTCAACCAAGATATAGAAAACAAAAAGTGAAAGAAGACTTAGGAAACAAAATACGAATTCATAAAAATGATCGTATAATTCATAAAGATAACATTAAAATTTAATCTATTTCAGGACAATGAATCCTCTACTCGAAATAGTTATACTACTTATGACATTACTACATAATGGACAAGGACAGCGGCTTGACGTACAGTACTTGAATGATGGACAGGGATTTATAATGATAAAAAATGAAGAGCTCAAAATTATTGACAATTATAAGAAAATCCTATACACAATAGATTTAGATTTATGGAAAGAGAATTTAGAAATAATAAGAAACAACATAGCAAACTTTAGTTTTTGCAACCATTATCCAACTATGTTGCATAATTTTAATGCATTAGAGGAAGAAATTAATAGCATTTTACCACATACAAGGAAAAGACGAGGGTTAATAAATTTCATAGGAAAAGGTTTAAAATTTATAACAGGCACAATGGATGCCGATGATGAATTAGAAATTAGGCAGAGATTAGATGTTAATGAAAAGAATAATGAAAACATTATAAATAGCCTCAACGACCATGTTCGAATAATTCAACTTAGCATAATTTAACTTAGCAATGAAAAAAGTAACAGATCACATTAATAAACAACAAAAATATATAAATGACCAATTGTCTAATCTTCTTGGAAAAGCCTCTAAAGATGTAACTATAGACCATATGCAACATATTTTTCAAATTCAATACGATATTCAACTGTTAAGAGAACAAGTTCGTAAAGTAAAAGATAATTTAATGCTATCTAGATAAGGAGTATTAGGGAGAGATATTTTGACTGTAAAAGAAATAAAAACATATAATATAACTTTAAGAGATTTAATGTACATTAAAAGCTCAGTAATTTTACACGATAATAAAATAATTTTTGTAATTATGATACCTAATTATTGCAATCAAATGTACCACAGAATTATAATCGAACCAATACCAAACAAAAATAATTTAGAATTAGACATCAATTATAGAGAGTTAATATTAAGTAACCATACTTGGTACAAATATACAGAAGAACCCATTATAATGAAAAAACATTTAATAAAAATAAACGACCAATGTATTGAAGAAATACTAAAAGAAAATCCGATATGTAACTTCAAAGTTAATGTAGCTATTGAAATAAAACAATTAACTAATAATATTGTTATCACGAAAAATGTCCCTGAAACAAAATTAATTCATAATTGTAACACATATGACGTAATACTTCATGGAAACACCATAATAAATTTTGAGAATTGTAAAATTAATATTAATAATAATATTTACGAAAATATAATTGTAAATGAAAATTTTATCCTACCAATTTTTAAAGATGTTAAAATTAAAAATATAACAGTAAACATAAGTTTACCTGAACTCCATTTCAAAAATATCGAAAACAGAAAAATTCTAGAAGAAATTAAAACCAACAATTTAATAACAAATAGCATAACATTCAGTACAATTGTAATAATAATTATTGTATTAGTAATAATGCTTACTTACTTCTTTTTGAAACTTAAACCAAAAACCCATAATATAAATGAAGAAATAATGATAAATAAAATAAACAAAAATATACAAAAACTCTCAGAGGAAATTCATGACGCGGGACGCATCATCTAAGAAAGAGGGGAGTTATCATCATGCAACACAATGCAATATCCCACCCAAAAGTGCAGATAATCCACAAAATATTTTATTCAGTATCATCAATGGTCACAACGAATATATTGAATTACATCGACCATCCATCCATGCACCCATCCGTTGAGTCAGCATTTCCTTTATTGGAAATGAATACAATTATTACACCAGCATCCATCCACCCACGGACCCATCTATCGAGTCAGCAGTTATGTTGACGATTAGTATATTACTTTTAGATAATTTATCTTTAAGAATAAAATTGTGATTAGTCTTAAGCTTGCACCCCAACAAATTGGAACAGATTGGTTCCACAACCAAATAAAACCTTTTTAAAAAACAAAAAGGCAAACCGGTTGTTTTAATTTGCATACCTACCAAAACAATAAAATTGGCTTCAGTCAAAGTTTTAAAAAACATAAATGCTTTCTTTATTTCTAATGTACCTCAACTATGCTAGAATGGCAAATCGGGTAAATTTTTAGTTCGATCTGTACTTTACCTCACAATTATTATGACCAACAACTGTATATTTTTTTTTATTATTTCATTTAGGGGCATTTTTTTTAAATGTGGTAATCTGGAGGGTTTCTAAATTTTTAATTTTTCTGGAGGGAGAATTTTGTTTCATCTGACAACACTGCTTAGTTGGTATAAATGGAATTCTTTAGTGATATTTGGGGTATTCATCAAACAACAACCTTAAGCCGTGTCAGTCATAAACGTAGTAAAGTTTTAAACTTCGTAATTCTGTAAAATTTGACAGATCTACGCAGCTTTCAAATGTACTACGTTTACGACATCTTTTTGCTTTTACATGAATACCCATATTATGTTGTCTGATTTTGTATACTTACTATCTAAATATGAACTCAAAGGCATCTTCTCAAACAATTTTACCATAATACCTTCTCACATATTTAGGGCCAGTCTGCTCAAAGTTTGTGATACTGCTGAGTTATCGAATGTGTTTGTTAACCAAAATTTTAATCAAAAAATCCATTATTCAAATTGTTTATCATCGAAATCTCTACAATCAACCGATATCGGTCTATTAATCGGAATCTGTGAGAGTCATATTAGAGATTTAACCCACTGTAAACAAACTGGCATCTAGTTCGATGGCTTAGATAACTTATGGATCCCAAAACAGATCCGAATATGATACTCTTGTAATCAGATTGAACCTTTTTTACTTAAATTGGTATAGGTATAATAATTAATTATAAATTTTCCTCATCAATTTTGTGAGTGCTAGATGAGATACAGAAAAGTTAAAGTTCATGAAAATGGGTTTTTGTGTAATGATTAAAAATAAATCCAGATTAATATGACAGGAGTTGGTGCCAGATATATTGTATGTAAAGGGTGTTTTTTTTTAGACGTGTGGTTTTCAAGAAGAAATAAAATGCATAAAATTTAATGTTGTGGCCAAGAATTTAGCTTTATTATAAAGATAAGGGTTTGCCATTATGTTTTAAAAATGATTTCGGGCAAGTGGCCGCCGTGGCTGGCTCGAATAAATTCCAGTCTAGAGGCCAAAATTTCGACCACCTATTTTCGACGCGATGGCGCATGAACTCATTCGGGTCTTCTTCAATACTTTGCTCCACAGCAGCAATAGCGTCCTCGGTGCGCACTGTACGGCGTCTCTGAAGATGCGCATTATCCACAAGACTAGAGTAAACGTGGTGCGAAACCGATCCATGGTTGCTCGAATTACCGACTCTGCTGTGCAATTATGTCGACCGAATATTGAACGCAGCGCGCGATGCGCGAACCGAACCATTATTTTTGGTAATAAACTTGCACGATTTGAAAACGTTGTTCAGGATGATATGGCAAGTCAAACTGAGCATAAATCAAGTGACAGCTATCGAAAAGAACAGCTCCGAAAAAAGGATTGCCAGATTGAAAACCACACGTCCAAAAAAAACACCCTTTATGTCTGGAAATCGATTTTCAATTCTGACAGGCTTAACTATACTTGAATATTCCAGCAATGAAATTAAAATTAAAGAGATTAAATAAATAAATAAATAAATTGGGTGGCGCACAGCTCATGGAGAACCAGGGCCTAGTGACTTACAACTCTCAACCAATCCAGTGTGCGTGTTGTTGGCAGGAATGGATGTTAAAAATTAAAGAGATAATCTCTTAAGAATTTTCGGAAAACATTTACATAAAATTATTCTCAAAAATTCTGAATTTTGCCCGGCGACCAAAAATGAAAAACAAAATTTCAACTTTTATGTTAAAATATCGGGTATTACGTTTGTAGGTATCACAGATAGGTCGTATAACATATTACTTTGTGTTGTGGCTATTTTTGCCATATTTTACATATTTGAGACAGTGAGTGCAAAAGATTATAAGCTTTTAAGAGCACTAAACGTGGTCCTTCATCCTTAATTTTTTTTTCAAAAATTGAAAATCTGTAGGTAGGTCTTTTTTTAGGTATATTGAATAATAACTGCTGCCACTGCCACGACACTTTTGTCACGTGCCCGAAATAAACGAAACTAGAATTTAAAAATCGAAAGAACATGTTGAAAAACGTACTGCTTTTGGTGAAAATCGTGTATTTCAGCATGTAGGTACCTACAACCTAAATTGTATTTCCATTACACTGCAGCACATAAATTGAGAAAAGCTTGAAATAAGACCGACTTTTCACATGGCGTTTTGCAGTAATTTGAGCATTATCGTTTCCGAAATGTATATAACTTTTGTATTGGGAACCAATCGGGAAGCTAGGTTCCTTAAATCTTTGAATATCAACACCTTTGCCTACCTCTGTAAATACTTCTTGTACCTGATGGTTTATGGCTTAGTAATTTGCCGTTAACTAGTCGTTAATTAGTTGTGACAAATTCAATTTGATCGTGAAATGTTTTCTATGTTTTTTTGGGTGCTTTGCTTACTTGATATCAGGTTAGCAAAGCAACTCTCACGGATCGAAAAATAAATGGATAGGTGCATAATTTGTCGTTAGTTAGTCGTTAATTAGTTGCGACAGTTTCTAATTGGTTGTTCTATGTTTTTTTTGTTTTGAAAAGTGGTAAAAACTTCTAAAATCTAATATTTTAGTGCTTACTAATTTTCCGTTAATTAGTCGTTAATTAGTTGTGAAAAAATCAATTTTGTCATGCGATGTTTCCTATGTGTTTTTGGGTTATTTGTTTTCTATGAATGTCAAGTTAGAAAAGCAACTTTGACGAATCAAAATATGGGTAGGTGGATAATTTGCCATTAAATAGTCGTTAATTAGTTGTAACAATTTAAAACTTGTCGTTCAATGTTTTCTATGATTTTTTTGGGTGCTTTGCTAACTTGACATAACTCCAAAAGCGGTAAAAACTTTTTATAATAAATGTCTTATGGCTTGAGCATTTACCGTTGGTAAGCCTTTAATTCGTGAAAAATTGAATTCAATCAATGACAAATTTGAAACTGTCACAACTAATTCAAGACTAGTTAACGACAAATGATTAAGCCATAAACCATTCGATAGCAGTAGTTTTTGACATTTTTTAAGAGGGTGCTTCGTTAACTTGATATCAAGCTAGTAAAGGACCCAAAAAACATAGAAAACATTGCACGATTGAATTTAATTTTCACAACTAATTAAAGACCTACTAAAGGCAAATTATCAAGCCATAAGACATTTATATAAAAAGTTTTTTACCGCTTTTGGAGGTATGTCAAGTTACTTAAGCACCCAAAAAAACATAGAAAACATTGAACGACAAATTTGAAATTGTCACAACTAATTAACGACTAATTAATGGCAAATTATCCACCTACCTATTTTTTGATTCGTCAAAGTTGCTTTGCTAACTTGACACTAGAAGTTTTACTACTTTTCAAAACAAAAAACATAGAAAACATAGAACGACAAATTCGAAATTGTCACAACTAATTAAAGACTACTTAATGCAAAATTATCCAACCAACTATTTTTCGATTCGTCAAAGTTGCTTTGCCAACTTGATACTCGTCAGTCTATCCATACTTTTATTTTAGAATTCGATTTTCTTCAAATTCTGATAAAATAGTCTAATATCAAAAGTTACCATTTTTCATAATCTTTGGGCATTTATTTAGTACCTACTATAGGTATGCCAGATACAAAGTCACTGCTGGTAGGAAATAATCCATTTTTGTAATGAACAATTAAATTCAAAAACATAACTCAAATCCTTATTTTGACTAATATACTGTTCAATTAAAAAACATCATCATTACTTAAAGAAATACAGCATTTTTGCAGCTACTAATTACTTGGCATAAGAAAATACATACTACTTGATAATCAGCATTATAAGTTTACATTGAATGATACCTTTATACCTACCTCGGATTACCTTTTCTTTTAATGAACTTGTATGACCCTATAGGCAAATAGGCCTTTTCTTTTGCAATATCTCACTATGTATTCAAATTTAATTCCGGTTAAGGGTTTTGCTGCTGAAATCGATATCCTTAACCATCATTGACATCGTGAAAATTAGCAGTATGGGAATAAAATCCTTCTTTTGTTGATTGTGTACGTGGGGGAAAGGAATTATTTGAGTAATTTGATACCAACATAAAGCATTACAATAGAGAACCCTTTCGGTTAATTTGAGATGAGTCATTTTAACAGGTGATTACTTAGTTCCTGTCGAAGACGCGGTGTATCAAAGCGAAAGCAGATATTTATTTACAAAAACAAGTCCCTGTGTAGTGTATTGGAACTCGTTTTGTATTTGTCATTCCTTGAAGACTGGAAGCATCGGATTTCAAGAAAAAAAAAATGATTAAGTTTTTATATTGTTATGATTTTATGAAAGACATAGAAAAAAACACATGTTTAAATAAGCAGTTCATTTTCCTATCTCTGTTAAACTTTATAGATACAGAACAGTGCCTGCATATGATAATAACTCGAAAAACTAAATTTCACTCTGAATTCTAACCTTTGTTAATAAAATCTACTCAAGTAATATCGTAAGGAAATCTCATGCTACATTCATTCAGAATTGGGGTGGAATTTTCTGCAGCTAGTCTATCAAATCAATCCCTATAGAAAATCCATCTAGTTGAACAAGTTTGAATGAGTAGATTTTTTCACTCAAAAGAGAAACTATGGGTTCGCTCCAGAATCCAGAGCAAATACGTCATGTTAAGCATTGCGCTGAAAGAATCTTCAGTATATTTTAAAAAAAATTGTGAGATATTTTTGTTTGAGTACATTGTTGAGGGATGTAAATTGTACATTTACCCATTGAAATGTGTGCTAGGCTGTGCTAGGCAGTATGTTATGCATACTAGTAGTAGACGAAAACTGATTACGAAAAATACTCAAATCCTAAATGGCAATGTAGGTTTTTTGTGGACGTATGTATTACTCTAAGGCTGTTTCTTAGCTTCCAAGCTACTAAATATACATAAGGCCAATAGAATGAGTATAAAAATGTTCATGTTCATACCTAGCAGTTACAGGTGAAGGAACTCTGAGTTTCGGGATTAATTTGTTCAATATTCAATTTCTTAGATTTTTTTAAGGTAGCTACCTAAAGACGATAATACTATTATTTCTTTTTTTTCTTCAAAGGGATGTGATGTGACTGACTTTAATAATGTAAAAATCCGTGCGAGTGTCAGGAAAAGAGTATAGTGCTTTTAAGATGATGTACTTGTACATAGATGTTGTAGGTACATATAGGCATATCGATTTGAATTTCTTAATTTCACGATGAGAGGGTCAAATAGAACTAGGTAAAGCATTCGTCATTCCTGTAGTGTGACTAAAAAGAATCCCTGTAGGTAACAGTTCGTCTGAAATTGGACTTAAAGGTTTACTGATTGGCTCTAGAAGCGCTTTACTTAAAAGACAGTGTTCCCAGAAAATATCTAGTTGTAATACGGGAACATTGTCTATTAGTGCAGCGATAAAATAAGGATGAATATGCCATACTACGACGGACGAGCGACGGTCCTCGAGATTTGCAAATACTTCTCCTTCATTATAACCATAAATGGTGTAATGCTTCATCATGTAAAATGCAAGTTGTTCAAAAAATGGGCGAGTATACCTAAGTCATTAAGATTACAAATCAGAAAGGAACATAAACACTTTGCAAACCTTCTTATAGTTACAATGGTATCTCCATCTTGAAGTAGGTATACGGTATACCTATTTCCCGAATGTAAAAAAATTAATAGGGCATTTGTTTTCCTATACATTTTTCCTTCATTTCTTGGTTATTCTAGAATATTTTAACTTTGGTGAGATAAGATTTAAGCAATATAATAAAGGTAGTGTGCTTCAGAAAAACTTGTCAAGTGTAGGCTTCTAGGCTTCTAGCCATAGGTCGAGGGATGTTTGCACCAAAATTTAATCCTAGCTTAAATCAAATATACCTTTGAGTGTTTCCATCATACATTAAAATTGTTTCTTATGAATTTGAGGTGATATAAATAGTCTGGTAAGTATCCCATGTGCTTTTTGGCGGGCACCAAACATATTTATGATTGGAATAATTCCTTACTAAATTTCAAATTTACCTTGGGAATCATATTGTAGTCCTGTCGCTTGGACGCTATTTTGAATAATGGCGACCAATCTCTAGTCCAGTCAGGAAACCAAAACCTCTGCGCTATTAATGGGGACCTTATTTTTTTATTCGTAACTTATTTTTGCCGTGCTAGGGATGTAATTAAACTTGGGAGTCATTGTTGTAATCCTGTCGCTTGGGCACCATTTTCAAAAATGGCACCCAATCTGTACAAAATGGTTAAATAACAAAACATAAATTGCTTGGACAATTTTCATTATCAAAATGATGATTGATGTCTTAAAAGAAAGGTTTTAACTTCACACACCGTTGGGTAAAAAGACAGTGTTGCCACTTTTCAGGAAGATTCTTTTCTCTATGTCAAAGTTTGGCATTTCCATTTGGAAATATAAATAATTATAAGGTGCACAAAAGCCTCCAGGTGCCAAACGCGTGTTAGGAAAATAAGTTGCAAGCTATTTCGTGTTCAAAATATTAAAAATAACCAAAAAAAAGTGGAGATCCTACCCTTTGATACAAAAGATTTTAACCGAAGGTGACTCTACTCAACACCTTTTTTTTTAAATGCCAAGTGTTATTTTCCCTTTACCCCCTAAAAGGTAAGCTCAACCCCGTATGGTGGTCTAAAGAGCTGTCTGTCCTTAGGAAAAACTCAAGGAGGCTTTTCAATAGAGCAAAACACAGTAATGAACCTTCTGACTGGGATCATTTCAATATCAACAAAAATATGTACAAAAACCGGACAGCCTATGTAAAAAGAGCAGCCTGGCAAAAATTTTGCACAGACATTGAGTCAACAAATGACACTGCTAGTCTAAGGAAAGTCATGTCAAAGGTTTACACTCCTCCAGGCTTTTTAAAAAGACATGATAAAACCTGGACTGACTCCTGCTCTGAGACTTTAGAATCACTTTTGGGCACAACTTCCCAGGACTGATACATCTCCTGCAGACAGAGGCCCTTACTTGAGTGTAGTCTCTTCTCTAACATAGGTAATCAAATCTTAGATAAAAGGATGGTGGCTTGGGCCATTGACTCCTTCTGAGCATACAAGTCTGCAGTGCCTGATGGAATTATTCTAATTATGCTCCAAAGCTCTAAAGACATAATTGTTCCAAATCTAGTGGACATTTTTAGAGGTTGTCCTAACATTACCTATGATCCTTCTAGTTGGAGAGAAGTCAATGTCATCTTCATTCTGAAAGCTGGCAAGCCCATGGTGAGCCTTCTACTTACATGAGCTATGAATTAGTTGCAAAGCCCCCTACTCTCTCTCATGGTACGGTTCTGTGAAAAGATACAACGACAGCTCTTCTCACAGTTTTAGAAAAGTTTTCAGCCTGTGAGCAAACTTATTTGCCATGTAGCTCTGTTTCCAAGGTCGATGAAGGTTATCTTTACTACAAGGCATATTTTTATACAACCGGATCAACGAGAGATTCTTCATCGTTCTTCTATCTTTTGCTGATCTGTTTTCTTGCGATATTAGTCGCCCGATTATTTAACCGCAAAAAATAGAACACATGAGTAACAATATGAATGAACGCACATGCGACCAAGAAATTGTATTGAGTTACGACTATTTTTTTAGTCGCGGCGACAGAAAATCGCAAGTGGGTTTCCAGTCTTACTCGTGCTAGTTAAAATTAATGTCCTTAAACTCCGATAAGGAGAATACGCAATAATTAAGCGAATAAAGCGAGTTCGCGCGAATAAGAATAGCTTTTACCGAAACCATAGGCAAAGCCCACAAATTCACGATAAAAATAAAAACATAATTGATAAAATGAGGTTTGATTGGCAAGAGCGACAAAATCGAATTTTTTGTCTCCTGGTTGAAAATTAAATAGGTTTATCTATCTACATATCAAGAGAACAAGGGTGGAATCGGCTAAGGTGTTATAGTTGACAGTCACAAGAAACATATTCGGTCTGCGTAAGGTCACATGTGATAATCATATTTTTGTGACTTTTTCTTGTGACAGCTATTTTGTTGTCATTTCCATATAAAATTCAACTTGTATTTTGATTTCCTTAAGTTAAGAGTTTGCAACAGAAATGTGGGACTCTTAAGGATAAACCTCGGAAACAATTCTTCTCATAATTTGTCCACAAATTAGTTTCGACTATTTATGTACATATGTTAAGAATAATTGACATTCACGAATGTGGTTCATAAAAACATTTATTCTAGTTGTGTGCAACGTTCAATTTTCGGGTGCCAAAGGCAAGTCGATTTTCAAATCGCAAAATTCGCTGGAACTGGAACAATAAAAACAATGCTAGTGGATTGCTTATTAAGCCCGTATGACACTACATTTTTCTCTCATTTTTAATGAACTGCAAATGAAATAAAAGCAGAACGTACAATTGCTTATTCGAACATCGATAGGTATAAATACATAAGTAGGTACGCGCTATATCCATAAATGTAAAAATGTCGCAAAAAATGTATGAAAAATGTGACTTTCAAATAATATTTGTCAGGTTCTGGCAGATTTTTCTTGACATTTCAGAATTAAAAATCAAAAATAATTTCAAGGTACACTCACAAAAGAAAATATACATTGAACACTACAGAACACTAGTTTATGATGTATATTCACTTTTGGGACACATTGAAATTGTGAAAACTAATTTAGAGAAATGCTCTTTCTCAAAAACACTTTTTATCCTATTTTTTGCTCTGCTGACACTTTGATTGTTTTAATGAAAAATTAAATGAATACAAAATGTAGTGTCATACGGGCTTTAGAGGTTGGCGACGATGCTGTTGTCCAGTGACGTCTATAGGCATGGGCCCGGTGGGCTAGGGCCCAGGGCCCTGCAATTTAGAGGGCCCCTGTACTGCCCAAGTATACCAACCGATTGTTATTTTTGAAAGTAGATATATGCGAAGTTGAGATTGGATTTATTTGGCTCTAATAAAATAAGTGATAGAGCACCTAAAAACAGAAATGTTTTATTCGAGGTACTGCCTCTTGCGAGGAACTGACAAATCCTCCAAGAGTATACTTGTCATGAAAAAGTGCATCTCATTTAGCCGTTCGGACTCGGCAAAAAACTGTAGGTCCCCTCCATTCCTGCCAACAAATACGCACACAGGAATGGTTGTGAGTTGTAAGTCACTAGGCCCTGGTTCTCCAAGAGCTGTTGCGCCACCCAATTTATTTATTTATTTATTTTATAGAGCATTATTCTTTCATCCTTATCATGAAAGACCACTTAATACTCTTAAAACCTTTTAATTTTTTTCACAAAGAAAAAGAATATTTTAAGTTATTTTGGTACTTTTGGTTCCAAAATTAAATTCTAGAAAAGTTCAATTTTTAAATAAAATAAACACAATTAAATAAAACTACATCTAACGCTTTTTTAGGTTAGGAACAAACAAACAAATGAAAAAAATTAGTTAATCTTTTAAAAACAAATTCGATCACAGTTATATAATTTTGTATTTTTGGTTGTCTTTAATTCCTTTGTTTTGTGAAAAAATTGCAATAAAGTCTCAAGATTATTAATTGGGATGAAATAATAAGGAAGCAAAAATTATAATTGTATAGCGAATACAACTCAAAAATTTAAAAAATGACGTTTGATACAAAAATTCCTACAAAATCGTTATCCACACAAGAACAAACAAAAAGAAAAAATCAGGTTACAAATGTTCGTTTGAATAGATCTGTTGTAGTTTGGTAAAGGTGGTAGAGGTAGAGCTAGTTAAAAATAAAAATATCCAAAACAAAGCGAAAACGAGAAAATTATAATTTTTAATTTGTACACCCGTAACAAAATCCTTGGATAAATTTTTTGTTTAAACTTCGTGTTCGGAACATTTTAAAACATCATAGGTACTATATTATTTTTTTTACGGCACTGGCACAACTGAGAGTAACATGTGCAATGTGCATTGTGCAATGTGATTATGTGGCCAGAAAAATAACTCTTAAATGAGGCAGTGAGAGCCAAAGTAGCCCAAATGCAGTTTTATCGAAATTGAGCTCATTACAAAAATTGAATCTGTATGTATTAAAAAATATTTCTGCATTTGAATTTTTTGAATTGATAGCTCCATGCCAGGACTTTTTTCATTTAGAGGCCACCCACCAGAAAATTCAAAGCTTGAGTGCTAGAGTGGCCTCTCTGATCAGTTTAAACGGTATTTTGTAGAATTATTAATACAAAATCAAAAACCACTTATTTATCATATTGCAAATAAAAATCCACATTACATTTTTATTTAAAAACTAAAAATTATTTAATTTTCATAAAACTACAAGTGTCGTTTAAAAATAATCTGCTCCATATTTTAGCTCTACTGAAAATAATGAAAAATGCAGTTAGCCCACTATGGCTCTTACTGCCTCAAATGATATTTAATTTAAAGTGGCAGCATGCCTAATGCAGGTAGTAGCATTGCCATAAAATACCCGATCGGGCCATATGGCCTCCTACTTTGAGTGTTGGCCCCTTGACCCTGGCCAAATAGAAATGGCCCGCAAATCTTAGTTTTCTGTTTTTATATAAAATATTTTCTTTAAGAGAATCAAAATAATATTGCCTAAACCCTCTAAAGTATGGCTAAGCTAGCTGGTAAATAGTTATTGTTTTCCAATTTTCTCGAAAGTGGTTGACAGTGATTTTATTAATACTACGTTTCGTTTTGTAAATCACCTTTTAGATTCATTGAAATTTTCTCTATGACTGAATGTGGCCCGGACTTTTTACAAATGGCACCCAAAACAGCCCTCAATATTTTTTTCATCGTGGGCAACGCTGGCTGGTAGGTAAATCTATCAATTTCCCATGGGACTATCCCGTTTTAAGTTTCGAAGAAGATATTCCCTGAACATATTTTAAAAATAAATGAAAAGAAAATTTTCTTTGAATACAAAATCTCGTGACAACAACTGTCTGTATACGTTTCTAAAGAGTTTTCAATAAAAACAATTTCAAGGGGCCCCCATATCGTTAAGGGCCCCCAATTGTCTAAAGGTGCCCCTGCTGTTGTTCATCTGCTAAATGTTAACTGCCTGAACAGAATGCAAGACGGAGCTGGAATAGATGTCAAAAATGCTGCAGCCGGAGCTGCAAGAGTTGAACAATTTTTAACTTTTACTGCAGCATTTTTGACATCTACTGCAGCATTTTTGACGTCTATTCCAGCTGCGTCTTGCATTCTGTTCAGGCAGTAACTCGGCAATAATTCTTCGTAAGGCTTTTCACTGGGCCACAAAGACTATCCCCACTGAAGACGACGAGAACAAAGAAAACCGAACCGATGACATCTCGTCGTGGGATACTGACTTCCTCAAAGTCGACCAAGGCACTCTTCAAACCAATTATGGCAGCTATTTGGATCTTTTTGGATATCAAGGGATTGCTCCATGTCACTTGCAAAACTGTTGCCAATATGATCAAGGGGAAGACACCCAAGGAAAAAAGGAAGACCTTCATCATCAAAAATGATATCACTGCTGCCGAGGAGGAGCCGGTCCGCAAGGAGAATCACCTGTGAGAAGAAAATAAGAAGCCTTCAGTAGTCTTGTAGTTGCAGCAGATTAATTTGAGGGCGAAAACTTTAAAACTACAAATCCCTGTCCTCATTTCACTTTAATTCAATCTCACATTTCTCTTTGTTTATTTAAATTGAGTAAAAATGTATTATTTTTCAATATTTTGCTTTTTCAAATAAAATTTCATTCATCATGAAAGCTAAAAGAATTTATTATGAATGACAGTTCTCAGTGTGATCACATGACACAGACAGAAAATTAATTATGATCACATTTGATTATCATAAATGTGACAATCATCTATCACCTTAGCCAATTCCACCCCAGGAGAGAATGGGTTGGCTACGAAATCTCGCAAATCAAAATCTCGGATTCGAAATCTCGCATAACGAAATCTCGCAATTACAAAATATCGCTTTTCATAATCCCGCAATTACAAAATTCCGCTTTTCATAATCTCGCAATAACGAAATCCCGCAAACTAAAATCTCGCATATCAAAATCTCGCAAATTGAATTGCATTGCAACAAATACATTTTTCTAATTAAAATCTCGCGCGAGATTTCAATTTGCGAGATTTTGATTAGAAAAATGTATTTGTTGTAATGCAATTCAATTTTTCGACATATCCTACCTACTGCAAAATATATAATCCAGTGTCTGAGTACTTTTAGACCACACTGTTGTTATTAATTTGAACTGTTGATTTGCCAATATTATTGTTGTCAAAAGAACAAGAAAGAGAGAGAACATGGAGATGGTATATCCAGTTGTAAAGTGACATGTGCAAATTGCATTAATCGTATTTGACCTTGAACTAGAAGATATATTTAGTTCCATTATAAACGCGTAAAGACAACCAAAATGGTTACTAACAGTTAACAGTAATAAAGGATGTACAAATTTTTTGTTGAAGGGTATAGTTATTAGTTGGAAAGAAAAATTATGCAAAGTGCTCTTGGGTAGGTATGTTCGATTCGATTCGATGAATTCGATGATTCGTTGCTGTGAAATTTGAATTGCGAGATTTTGATTTGCGAGATTTTAAATTGCGAGATTTTGGTTGAAATTTGCGAGATTTTTAAGTTCGAGATGTAAATGCGAGATTGTAAAAAGCGAGATTTTGTAATTGCGAGATTATGAAAAACAAGATTTTTAACTTGCGAGATTTCGTTATTCGAGATTTTTAAAAAAATGCCAGATTTCGTTATTCGAGATTTTGGTTTGCGAGATATCGTAGCGCTCCCGGAGAGAATGACAGCATAATAAAAACAATGTGAAACGGTGCCAATTATTTGCTTCATATGATTGAATGAACATAGTTTTCTGAATTTAACTAAAGTATTATGTAAGAAGATAGAAACTTTGAGATGTAAGAACTTTTCGAGGCTCTGCGGGACTGCGGGGACCCTCAAAGCACGGGCCATGTGCGGTGGCACACACAGCACACGCCTGCCGCCGCCTCTGCAAATAGATAAGCATTAAAATTTACAAATTAATAGAATCGCCAGACGATAAGGGAAAAAAAATGACATTAACAACAGCTTCTCCACGAGGAAAACGTTCGTTGATATCTGATAATTTCAGAATTATTGTATTGATTTGCTCTTCCGTTTTTTACTTGCGATATATGTAGGTACTATAGGGCAAGTTTTGGATTGGTGCAAAAAAAAATTTCGAGATAACAATCAAACATGACATTACGATGATAGAGAACACGAAAAAAGTGGGTGGCACAATTCTTTCTGTCTGTCTGTCTGTCTGTCTGTCTGTCTGTCCGTACCTCAACCTACAGCCTAAACCACTGAAGCGATTTTCTTCAAATTTTGAACTTAAGGTTTTTTTGTTAAGGAATAGCTTGTTTATCTCAAAAACGGCTCCAACGATTTTGATAAAAAAAATCAGTGTATTATTGTAGATATGATATACCTTTAAGCCTAGTACGCTGCTGATGCGAAACGAAATTTTTAGTTGGTCTCCAATAAGACAACGAAATGCTTACGAAAACGAAGCGGAAAAATATTCATTGACAGTTGCACAAACTCAAAAAATTAAAACAAATGCAAATGCAAAAAAATCACAAGCAGCCATGCTGTAATGAAAGAAACAACAAAAATAAACACGAAAAAACACAAATGTCATTTTTTCGCACACAATAAATGGTCTGGGTAATTAATTGTGTGCGAAAAAAGAGTGTAGACTTCTCCAAATCTGCTACAATTTTCAATTTCGCTCATCGAACAGCGTACTGCAGAACGAAAAGTAGAACTAAATTTTTAGTTTATGATTTCGTTGTGTCATTTTTGTATGGGATTTTTCGTTTCGCATCAGCAGCGTACTAGGCTTTAAGTAAGAAAACAAATCACCAAAAACATTTATTAACGGTACCTGTCATATAACGGTTTTTTTGATGTTTGGTTTTCTCATTAACCGCTCATCCGATTTCAATAAAATTTTTTGCACAAAAGCTTTGTTAGAATATAAATAATACTGCATAATCAAATTTTTTTTTTGAAAATTCAATATTTCAAAAACGGGTTGATGAATTGTTTTGAAATTTCAGTTTTAAATGTATATTAATATATACTCAAAATTGGCATACCAAATTTGTTTTTGAAAAATGTTACAAAAATTTTATATATATACAAAATTATTTTTTTTAGAAAACGGCTCCAACGATTTCAAATTGTTTTTTTTGCATATATTCATATTTGTTCAAGTAATCAAATGGCATACTTTTTTTTTGAGCTCTAACTTATTTATCAGACTGTTTATACAATTAATAGAACGATTTAAATGCTTTTTATACTTTTTCTATAATTACTTGAATATTTTTTTAAAGTTCTTAAGTCCCACACAACTTGAACATAAGAGCAAGTACGTGCGATCCAGTCGTGCATTTTATTTTTTGTTTATTTACCGAAAAAATGATATTCACCCTGTTATGAAATGACAGTAAATCAAGTTGTTTTGGTGTATTTGTTGTTATTTTTAACGAAGTAAATATTGTTTTAAGAAATTGAAAATAAATAATGTTTTTTTCACATCAAATTTAAAGTATTTCCATCAATTTTAACGGTTAAACCCAAATTATGAGTAAAAGGCTGAGTACTAGCCGGTACGTGTAAACGTTAACCGATTTCAATAAAATTTTAAATAGAGTTACTAAATTGAAAATACACTAGTCAACAATATTAAAGGAACAAATTTTTTTTCAATTTTTGTTAGCGTTTTTTGAAGAGCTGTATCTTTGTGACGAGTGGTCGTATTGAGTTGAAATAAAAAGCATTTTACAGCTTTATGTTTTTTGTTTCGAGATTTGTTTGCAAACAAATTTTTTTGAAGTACCGTTATTGCGTTATTGCAAAAAATGAGACGAGACAACAAAATTATTTTGTTTTTATTTTTTTTGAAGGTCCTCATTTCTATGGATAAATTTTTTTGAGTCAAATAAATGTCATGATCAGATACCTTGTTTATTCAGCTTCAATTCAGTTTTCTTGTTGTTTTCGTACGATTTTTTTTGACATGGTTTATCTGACTTTGAATGAAAAAAAATACTTTTAGCCTTGATTACCAATATCTCAGCAAATAATGACGTTATAAAAAATTCAAAGACAGTTTTGGAAATTTGAAAAAGCGTTTTACAAGATTTTTTTATGATTTTGTAGAAATTATTTTTTTTTTAACGTTCAACCGTTCGTTTAAAAAAAGTACTAAAAACCGACGTTTTGTGGTCTTTTCGTAAATCTTTTTTTTCGTTGCAAATATTGATTGCATGGCTTGCGTTGGTATGCAAATTTATAGACTTTTAAATCATCAATATTCTTGTAAATTTTCAAATTGATTCATCGAACCGTTTTTCCTCACCAAAACTTCAAAGTCTTACAAACCAGGTAAAGGAACAAATTGTGGTGTTCCTAAACAATGCGAAGTTGTCATCAAAATGACAAGAAAACCGCAATTCCAGTGGATTTTTTTTTCACAGTTTTGCATTAGTTAGATATTTTTTTGAATTGAAATGAAATAAAAAGTACATTAAACAAAAAAATAAAAAAAATTAATTTAAAAAAATTTTCAAACAAAAAAAATTGATTTTTTAAAAAAAATTTTTTTTGAAAAAAGTAATTTTTTTTTTCATTTCCATTCAAAAAAGTATCTAACTAACGCAAAACTGTGAAAAAAAATCCACTGGAATTGCGGATTGAATTGAAGCTGAATAAACAAGGTATCTGATCATGACATTTAATTGACTCAAAAAAATTTATCCATAGAAATGAGGACCTTCAAAAAAAATAAAAACAAAATAATTTTGTTGTCTCGTCTCATTTTTTGCAATAACGCAATAACGGTACTTTAAAAAAAATTTGTTTGCAAACAAATCTCGAAACAAAAAACATAAAGCTGTAAAATGCTTTTTATTTCAACTCAATACGACCACTCGTCACAAAGATACAGCTCTTCAAAAAACGCTAACAAAAATTGAAAAAAAATGTGTTCCTTTAATATTGTTGACTAGTGTAGATAGGAAAATCTCAATTTTTTTAATTTTTTCCTTTTATGCTCTTCAAGCTCAACCCTTCTTTCAATTTCCATCGCTCTACAACAGTTGAAACTGGATTTTCCACAGAGGGCATGGGCGCCCGCAGGGGGGGGGGGGCAGAGGGGGCATTTGCCCCCCCTAGAATATCAAGCTTTTATTTTTGTTCTGTACATTAATTTTATTTTAATGTCCAGGACTACAGTGTGGTTCAATTTTTAGAATCGGAAAAAGATATAAAAAACATGTAGGTATCCTACCAACCTACCACTAATGCAATTCAATTTTTGTCACTCAATAATCGAATATCCAACAAAAAAATGTTTTTTTGCCTCTCATGAAATTATTAGCAAAAGTTGACCTAGGTAATGTTTACCTACCTTAGCACATAAACATGTTTCCGAAAACATTTTTTTTCATTATAGGAGGGAATTTGTTTGAATCCTGTCCCTGCAATGAGCGAGCAATGATCGACTCAGCGGCCTTTGTATACTTTCTTCACATAGAGATCGGATATCTACTCAAGTCGCAAGAGCATTCTTTGAAAAAAGTGTGCTAGACAGATCTTCTAGGGAGGCACCAAGAAGGCTACAACTTCTCTTGCGAGAAAAAGAATAAATACAATATTTCATGCATGGTCTTAATTTGTAGGTCTATTTGATAAGTTTTTGTCTTATTGATAAACCCTTAACTGCAGTCCTGAAAATTATGTACACTTCTATAGTCGAGAGTCCACTGAACCCAGCTATTTTTAAATGCTAATAAAAATTAAAGTATGAATTATTAATTTTTTTTTCCGCCGAACTTTAAGAATGATCACGAATATAGCTTTAAGAAAAAATCAACAATAAGAACTTGCATTAAATTTTTAATTTTCAATGAAAACAATAGGTTGCAATTCACCTGGCCTGGAAACATATTATCTAAGAAATATAGGTATGCAAAATAGTAAACAAATAATTAAAATCTTAAGAAATATTTTTCCTAGACTTTAAAACATCCTCTTTAGAATTCCTGAAACAAAAACTTAAAATGTTTTTGTAAAAAATTCTGAAATAGGTCAAATAAAATAAAATATATAAATTACAAAACAAACTAGCGCAGAGCAAATCATACTTTTTGCACTTGCCTTTTGATTAAAATTTGAATTTTGGCTATTTTCGTCATCGTCGCTTCACTTTTTAGCAATTAGCTATGGCTCGATTCCCTGAATGACTTATTAAATTTTTCCCTCCACGAAAACTGAGGTAACCGCGGCGTTTTTTACACGCGTTTAAAGGTTGAGTATGGGTCCATTGAACCAACGACTGCAGTTAAGGGTTAGAAAACATTATTAAGATAAATAAATAATATTTTTATGTATCTAACGGGTGCCTGTATATTATATGCCATTATATTTTTTGCAACAATGCCTTATTTAGAATTTCAATTTTTTAAAGGTAGGTACATTTTACTTCTGCCCCCCCCCCCCCTAGCGAAAATCCTGCGGGCGCCCATGACAGAGGGGAGTCGAACATCGTTCCTGTTAAAAGAGTGCAGTACCGTGAACTTGGCTGGGCACTACTATATGAAGGAATTTTTAGCGGAGTAAGATTAAGGTGTACATTTTTAATTTTTAAATGAAGCCAATACTTCTTGCCCCATTCAATTTGTTTTAGCTGATCATTGCTTCTGTATATTTAATGCTCTCAGTTAAATGGACAAAGTCAAAATAAACTAGATATCATTTTCGTGTTTCAATAAACTTGTCCTTTATCATTTTTATTTGTTGTTGTTAAATTACCTTTAATTTATACAATGAACTTGTCCACTGTGCCTCGATTTGAGTGGTGCTGTTGCGGCTCCCATGGCATTCACTTCATGCCTTTTTTGATCAAAGTGATTGTGCAATGAACATTTGTGCGGCATCGCCAGTCCTCTCTGTTGGCGGTGGATTGGAGTTATATTATGAGATTTGAATGTTGTAATATGGGTCAATGCTACAATGTCTCTATAAGGAATGTTGTATGTTGTATGTAGAATATTATAAGTTATACTGTTGTTGAGCTCCTTAAATAATAATAATAATAATAATGTAGTGACAAAAAAAAAAAAAAAAAAAAATGTTTCAGCAGTCGTCCGTGAGCGACACTCACTGAACCACAACTCCATACATATATGCATGTGTGAGTGGTATATAGTAAAAAGAATGGATGGAGATCATCGTTTGTAATTGACAATTTGACTGAATGGAAAATTTAAAAGCTATAAATCTTCTTTAAGTAAATTGTCAGTTGCACTTGGGGAATAACGAGTATCTGTGATTTGCATTTGGTTAGGGTCGTTAATTCACACGCAGAATGAGAAAATGGATATAGCAGCGCGAGTATAGAGAACAAACATCTTTGTTCGTTTAAATGTTCCATTGAAAGCCTATATCAAATCGGATACGCAAAATCCAGCCCAAGACTGAAATGTCATGATGGAAACAATATTTTGAGGTTTCACACTATACTATGCTACCATAAAGTATTTATTGTTTTCTTTAAAGACAAGTATAGATGATTCGAGTAACTGCCTGAACTGAATTGGAGACGAAGCTGGAAAAAATGTCAAATACAGCTGCGGGAGCTACCAGAGTTGCACAATTTTTAGCTTTTATTACAGTATTTTTTACATCTATTCCACTTCCGTCTCCCATTCTTTTCAGGCAGTAGATATCATCATCATCCTGTCATGTAACCCTGGCTTGGGCATGGAGCGTCAACAAAACGTCTCCATACTTCACGGTCTGCTACAAGGTATTTTAACTGTGGCCACGTCTTTCTCTGGGATTTCCATGTTTTTCTTGGTCTTCCAACCCACCATGCACCCTGAGGATTCCATTCAAAGGACTGCTTTGCAATTTCATAGTTTGGTTTCCTTTGTGTGTGACCAATCCAACGCCATTTACGCCTCCATATGTCAACGTCCAGGCACTCTTGACTTGTCCTGTGCCACAATTCCTCATTTTATATTATTTGTGGCCAGCGAATCTTTAGGATGTGGCGAAGACAGCTATTCACAAAAGCCTGCAATTTCCTCGAAATGGTAGACGTGACTTTCCAGGTTTCACAAGCATATAACAGCACGGATTTGACATTGAATTCGAAGAATCTCAACCTAGTGAGTAAAAAGATTTGACAGGATTTCCAAATTGGGCACAGAGTACCGAAGGCATCATGAGTATAGTTTCGACATACATATGTTGGGGTCATTTAAAGCATTCGTAATGAATTTTGAGCTCCTTTCTGCATCCTGCGCTGGTTGTCATTTCCCACATCGGCATTTCGTATACTCCGGACATCACACATTGACTTCCTCCATCGCTGCTGAATCATGATATGATCAATTTGGTTTTCGGTTTGACCATCCGGATGCACCCAGGTAGTTTTATTGCAAGTCTTATCCTTAAATACAGTCCCACCTATCACAAGACGATTCGCGTTACAAAAGTCGGCAAGCAAGTCTCCATTTTCGTTCCGTGACCCCAAGCCATTTCTTCCAATCACGCGTTCCAGCCCGTTAAACTTGGGCATTGAGGTCTCCCATGACGAATATGATATCGACTCTCGGAATACTCCTGTAAACCGAGTTTAGATAAGCAGTAGATAGAGCCAAGTCAATTTGTTCTTAGCGAGCAAATTGTGGGGTATTTTTGATTGTTTCCCAGTTTTATATTTTCGGGGGTGCTGAATCTGAGGTTTTCGATTAAAAGTTTGTGATGCAATAAGGAAACAGAATACAAACAGAAACAAAATACGCCAATATTCAACAATCCCTTGAGTCCGAAGGCATTGTTATAGAAAAAACCATAATTTTGATATTATTTGCCAAAAACCAATAGTTTTCAAGTTATAAGCACAAAAACGCACAAAAGATATGCACTTGTAATACTTCCTAAAAGTTAAGGATAGGGCATGAGCCATGAGCTATTAGTAGAATGAAGCTCAACCCGTCAGGTTGAAATGACAGGTATGCCCTCATATCGTGCACTAACACCCCTACTACATGTGCTACTGAAATAAATCTGACAGGTAGAAGACTTAAGGTAGAACTATTATGGTCGGAACTCACTCAATGTCTAAAACCAACGAAAAGTAGCGTATCGTTAGAAGGCTAATGCAGCTATATCTACAGTACTTATCATCTTTCTCTTTTTGGCATTCCTATTTAACCAAATGTCAGTTTTATTCATCACTTCCGAAAGCAAAGTTGAACGAAACTTGGCGAAACGATCCACTCCGCAATTTAAGTCACGTCATATGCTTTCCGTGTATTCGCTTGTTTTCTTCCAACCACTTTAGTGCCTCTCCAAGCATTATAGTTCTAGCTTTAGCATTAGCATGTCAAAACTAATTAACGACTAATTAACAACAAACTATGAACCTATTCATTTTTCGATCCGTGAGAGTTACTTTGCTAACTTAATATCAAGTAAGCAAAGCAAGCAAAAAAGCAGAGACAACATTACACGATCAAATTGAATTTGTCACAGCTAATTAACTACTAATTAACGGCAAATTATTAAGCCATAAACCTTCTGGTATAAGAAGTTTTTACTGATTTTCGACAGGGTGCTTTGCTAGCTTGATATCAAGTTAGCAAAGTACCCTTACAAAACATAGAAAACATTGAACGAAAAATTCTAAAGTGTCACAAATAATTAACGAAAAATTATCCACCAACCCTCGACAAAGTTGCTTTGCTAATTTGGCATTCATTTAGCATTAAGCATTAAGGATTGGACTTGTTACTAGTTTACAAAATTTTGGGTCATGGTAGGGTCCTTAGAAAAAATATATTTTCTAGACTAATTTTGGGTCAGTGAACACGAAAATCAAAACTTTTTTTTCCAAAAAAGCGTTTTCGAAATATGCGCAAAAATCATTTTCTCAGCTATTTTTTCAGATATTCCCATAAATCTCGCTAACGGCTTAGCTCATTTACATAAAATACACATTTTTTCTGAATGATGTGATCAGTCTCCTTTCGACGATGTACTGCTTGTATAAGTCGGACTGAAATTTTAAAAGTTACAGGCATTCAAAGTTTCAAAAACGAGTATTTTTGAAAAATTTCTAGTTTTTGATTGCTCCATATGGATAGAAAAAAAAAATATTTAAAATAATTTTAGAGACTCAAGTGAAAAACAATCTTTTTAACAAAGATTTGAGCCAAAGTTTTTTTTTAAATCGGACGATAAATGTAGAACTTTAAGTAATTAGTGAAAGAAGGCAATTGTTATGTTGTTATTTCCCAAAATTATTTTTAACAATCAGAAACCCCTAAATTCAAAATTCTATGCTTTAAAATAAAGTTTTTGACCAACCAATTTTTGTCTAAGGTGATAAATCGGTGCCTTTTAGGCCATTCTCTTTTCCATACAAAGGAGAATTGAACACACCAAACTCCAAGACCAATAATGACGTCATATATATCGTTGGAAAGGTATTTTTATGAACTACAATAGTAACTTAAAGAGTTCATTTCTTTTTCACCTCTATGTGAAAAAAGTTATTCGGGAAATAAATCACATCATTTACACAGTTATGTAAATTAGCTAAGCCGTTAGCGAGATTTATGGGAATATCTATCTGAAAAAATAGCTGAGAAAATGATTTTTGCGCATATCTCGAAAACGCTTTTTTGGAAAAAAAAAATAGTTTTGATTTTCGTGTTCACTGACCCACTTCCGACGATGTACTGCTTGTATAAGTCGGACTGAAATTTTAAAAGTTACAGGCATTCAAAGTTTCAAAAACGAGTATTTTTGAAAAATTTCTAGTTTTTGGTTGCTCCATATGGATAGAAAAAAAAATATTTAAAATAATTTTAGAGACTCAAGTGAAAAACAATCTTTTTAACAAAGATTTGAGCCAAAGTTTTTTTTTTTAAATCGGACGATAAATGTAGAACTTTAAGTAATTAGGAAAGAAGGCAATTAATTTTTTTTTCAATAAAAGTCATATAAATGTATATTAGGGTGTCTGTTATTTCCCTAAATTCAAAATTCTATGCTTTAAAATAAAGTTTTTGACCAACAAATTTTTGTCTAAGGTGATAAATCGGTGCCTTTTAGGCCATTCCCTTTTCCATACAAAGGAGAATTGAACACACCAAACTCCAAGACCAATAATGACGTCATATATATCGTTGGAAAGGTATTTTTAAGAACTACAATAGTAACTTAAAGAGTTCATTTCATACCTCTATGTGAAAAAAGTTATTCGGGAAATAAATGACATCATTTACACAGTAATGTAAATTAGCTAAGCCGTTAGCGAGATTTATGGGAATATCTATCTGAAAAAATTGCTGAGAAAATGATTTTTGCGCATATCTCGAAAATGCTTCTTTGGAAAAAAAATCACCCCTATTACGATTGTCAATTATCAATTTGATAGTTGATAAACCTTAAAACTTTGGTTTTTCAAACTTAATTTATTAATAAACTGGTCAACAATTCTTTTATATTTTTTTAATTTTCTTGTTATTCGCAACTGTCTGCATCATTCTCAATGATCAAAACTTTTATCAGATGGATTTTTAAACATTGAATTTTAAATTTATCAACTATCAAATGGATAATTGACTATCGTAATAGGGGTGAATAATTATGATTTTCGTGTTCAGTGCCCCAAAATTAGTCTTGAAAATATATTTTTTCGAAGGAGCCTACCATGACCCAAAATTTTGTAAACTAGTGTTATTGATTCAATATAGCTTTTTATGGCTTTTAGTCCTACAAACTGGCGTTTCATCCGCCAATCTCACTTGGATTTATCAGTGACATACATAGTTTCAACCTTTGTCATATATTTAGTTCAGTTTAACTTACCTACATACATGGATTTTTTGACCAAAAACCACAGTAAACCATATCCAACAAGAATTCCTAGTCATTAAGTTGGAAGTTTTTTGCCCGGGGCCAGGCATAGTTTCTATAAGAAGGAGTCCAAGTGAGATTGCCGGACGAAATTCCAATTTGTAGGGCTTAAGGCTATAAAAACCCATAATGTTGATAACTACACTATCTTTCATTGTCAGCAATGACAACTCTGGCTGTTGTTAACCATGACCAGCCATGACTTCTTATGTGTTGATGTCCTCAAGATAACATCTAAAAAAAAAGAACAACAATGAATATTTTTAATCGCATAAAATAAAATACATTCCTTTTTCCAGCAGCTTATATTTTATAATTAACCAAAACAACTACACTGTTAAAAGCACCTGTACTTTATATGTGTAGTAGGTAAAGCCCTCGGTAGAAGCACTCTTCCGCCATAGTTATTATGCTTCCTTAATTTTAAAATAAAAAAAAAAACGCTAAGAATTTGATGTTGGTCTTTTTCAAATGAATTATTATGATTATAAAAGCGCAGAAAACTATTCCTGTAAAAAATTTCACTCTTTTTTCAATTTTGTCAACCCTTCTTTTATGCTCTCGTCTAAAATTCAACTGCGAATGAGTTGGAGTTAGTAAGTGAGTTCCACTTCAAGGCCAACAATTATCGTAATCAGCCAGTAAATCAACACAATAGCTGTGTCAGTTCTTGCGGAAGGAAAATTGTTTTTCTACATTTCTTCGAAATAATCCTACACCTGTTCGCTCGGCTGATTTTAACGATGCAATTAACGACGACGTTTTAATTATGAGCCATTTCATGGAGTTCCCTGTAAATGGGTCGCACATGGTGCCTTGTGGCATCGAATAGAGGGTACTACTTTACTTATTTAAATTAAAGTCAGGCCTTCTAATGTTCCGCAGAACTGGAGATGTGAAAATGAATGATTATACAAATGATTTAAGTAGGAGATTTTGTATACACCTACCCAGAGGTACGACTGTTTTTAAATCATTCTGTGGTATAGTTCCTCTTATAAGTTTTCGAGAAAGCAATCGCTGAAAAAATAATAATTTTATGAATAAGAACGCAACTAAATAAAAAACTGTTGGAGTCCTTGTTAATAGTTCATACTAATGGGACATAGGAATTTGTGTGTCTAACCATGAACCATTGAACAAAATAAATGAAGCTGTGGCTTGTAGCAAAAGTTAAAAAATCTGACCCCAGAATCGGTATTACACGTCTAAGAGCCAACGACATAAAAAGTCAAGTCATTTGCGTAAATTGTAAGTTATATCATAGCCCTTTGTTTGCCTATCTAAATATGTGTCGAACAGGTGTAAAATTTGACGTAATTTTCTTACATCGATTTATTTCAATGTCTTTTGATCGGAGGGAAAAAATGTACATACAAGAAAAGAAATATTTAGCTTGCAATTGTGAACAATTTTTGTCACGGGTCCATCTCTCTGTAGTGAATCCCTAAAAATATAGAGAGCCATGAAGTTTCCAAAACTTTTTTTTCTCGTAGACCACTTTCAAAATTAAACAGATTTCGGTAGACCCCCTGCTGCAACATTTTTATAATACTCCCAAAATTCGTCAAAAAATGAGAAGATTAGATCTAACGATAGAATTTTGCGTCGCAGCTGAGTTCCAACCCTAAACTCGGAGTGGTAAAAATAAAAAGAAAAATTGTGTGTTTTCTTATGTTCTACTTATAAAAATAATACGCTTACTTCATAGAACTAAAATTGAGGCAGTGAGAGCCACAGTTGCTAAACTGCAATTTTATCGCAATTGAGTTTATTATAAAAATTGAATCTGTATGTATTAAACAATATTTTTGCATTTAAATTTTTTGAATTAATAGCTCCATGCCATACTTATGGGACTTTTTGCACTTAGAGGCCATCCACGAGAAAATTCAAAGCTTGAGTGCTAGACATGGCCTCTCTGTTCAGTTATAACGGTATTTTGAAGAATCATTAATACAAAATTAAAAACCTTTTATTTTTGTATCATATCTATTGCAAACAAAATCAAAACTATGTTTATTTATTTTAAAACTACAAATTTTTTAATTTTTCTTAAAGATACAAGTATTTAAAAATAATGTGCTCCTTATTTTTGCTCTACTGAAAATAATGAAAAATGCACTCAATTATACATTAATAACGTATCGTAACTTCAAAAATGTAAATAACAAATAAAAAAAGTCATAATTTGTATGGATGTTACTTGATGGATTGACAACAAGTTATCAATATTTGGCTTCAGTTTTGTGAGAAATAACAGCAAATCTCCCCGTTCTGTGATGTTCATTCTGCTCTTTTTTTTGTGTTAATACGTTTGTAACGACACTAAAACTTTTTTCGACAAGGTATGAAAGCTTTCTCGCAATTTCCCACGTGTCCAGGATATTTTTCGAGTATTTCTGCCTGCAGCCACTGACATCGATTCAATCACACTTCTCTTTTCAAAATTCCGGAAACACATGGGAAGCGTTTGTCTTTGGTAGCATTCGTATTTATATTGGTGAGGAATCAAAAAAGTTCATGCAAGATTGCAAGTATAGCACAAGTCGTATTTCGTCCCTGTGCGGGTGGACGCTACCTGCAAGTCTCGTCACGCGTTGTACTAAATATCGAAATATCGGAAAATTTAAATTTTAATTTTTAAAGCTTCTAAATGCTTTTTTTAAGTAGCAATACTACCATTATTTACCGAAATACAGACTGTCAAAATCACCGAAAATTTGTAATTTAATTTGTTCCTTTAATTTGTTTTATTAATGTACATATGTAGGTATTTTTTGCCTACATTGACAGATAAAGCCAAGCTTACATTTTTGTTCTTTAGTATCGAAACTAGATACATTTTCGTGGACCCCCATTTACAACTGGTAAACCCCCATTTTTTGTTCATGCCAACGTAGACCCCGACGAACGTGTGTGAAGTTAGCATAGCATTTTTGAGCTAGGCCAATGGGACCATGGCAGGAATTTGCAGTTTTTTTGCATTTTTTATGCATTTCTATTCCGGATTTTGCAGTTCACCAAATAGTGGGTGTAACCGACTGTACTGCTAACTTCACTGTGAAGTTAGCAGTGCCTATGCTTTTCTCAGCAACCGGGCTAGCTAGGAATCTGAAATAAGGCTCTGAATTTACAGTTTAATTTGCAGTTCCAGAAAAGGAAAAAAACAAATTTCTAAATCCTTACATAAAAAAAAATTCATACTGTACTGCTAACTTCACTGTGAAGTTAGCATAAAAGTTCTTTTCTCAGCAACGGTGATACTTAGAAATTTGCAGTTAGGCTCCAAATTTGCAGTTTAATTTGCAGTTCAAGAAAAATTAATGTCCAAATTTGAAAAAAAAAAATCGAATAAATTCATTTTTCACTGTTAACGTCACTGTGAAGTTAGCAGTACATACCCTTTTCTCAGCAACTGAGCAACCTAGAAAATTGCAGTTTAGGTCCAAATTTGCAGTTTTTCATGTACTTCAAGAAAAAATTAAGTTCAAATTTGTACGTCCAAATTTGACAAAAAAATCACAAATTTTACTTTGCACTGTTAACAACAGTGCGAAGTTAGCAGTACATACCCTTTTCTCAGCAACTGTGCTAGGTACAAAAGTGCAATTAGGGTGTAAGTTTGCAGTTTTTCATTTACTTCACGAAAAAATGCAGTTCAAATTTTGAAGTCAAAATTTGGCATTAAAATCGAAAAATTCAATTTGCACTGTTAACGTCAGTGTGAAGTTAGCAGTACATACCCTTTTCTCAAGAACTGAGCCAGCTACAAAATTGCAGTTAAGGTCCAAATTTGCAGTTTTGTATGCACTCAAAGAAAAAACTAAGTTCAAATTTTTAAGTCCAAATTTGACAAAAAATTCGAAAAATTCACTTTGCACTGTTAACGTCAGTGTGAAGGTAGCAGTACATACCCTTTTCTCAAGAACTGAGCCAGCTACAAAATTGCAGTTAAGGTCCAAATTTGCAGTTTTTCATGCACTTCAAGAAAACACTAAGTTCAAATTGAAAAGTCCAAATTTGACAAAAAATCGATTAAATTAATTTTTCACTGTTAAAATCACTGTGAAGTTAGCAGTACATATCCTTTTCTCAGGAACTGAGCCAGCAAGAAAATTGGAGTTGGTGTCCAAATTTGCAGTTTTCCATTTACTTCAAGAAAAAACTAAGTTTAAATTTTTAAGTCCAAATTTGACAAAAAATTCGAAAAATTCACTTTGCACTGTTAACGTCAGTGTGAAGTTAGCAGTACATACCCTTTTCCCAAGAACTGAGCAAGCTAGAAAATTGCAATTGGGGTCCAAATTTGCAGTTTAATTTGCAGTTCAAGAAAAATTATTGTCCAAATTTTAAAGTCCAAATTTGAAAAAAAAAAATCGAATAAATTCATTTTTCACTGTTAACGTCAGTGTGAAGTTAGCAGTACATACCCTTTTCTCAGGAACTGAGCTAGAAAATTGCAGTTGGTGTCCAAATTTGCAGTTTTTCATGCACTTTAAGAAAAAACTAAGTTCAAATTTGTGCGTCCAAATTTGACAAAAAAAATCGAAAATTTTACTTTGCACTGTTAACAACAGTGTGAAGTTAGCAGTACATACCCTTTTCTCAGCTACTGTGCTAGGTAGAAAAGTGCAGTTAGGGTCCAAATTTGCAGTTTTTCATTTTCTTCATGAAAAAATGCAGTTTAAATTTTGAAGTCAAAATTTGGCATTAAAATCATTAAAATTTGGCTCAGTTCCTGAGAAAAGGGTATGTACTGCTAACTTCACAGTGATGTTAACAGTGAAAAATTAATTTAATCGATTTTTTGTCAAATTTGGACTTAAAAATTTGAACTTAGTTTTTTCTCGAAGTTCATGAAAAACTGCAAATTTGGACCTTTACTGCAATTTTCTAGCTGGCTCAGTTCTTGAGAAAATGGTATGTACTGCTAACTTCACAGTGATGTTAACAGTGAAAAATTAATTTAATCGATTTTTTGTCAAATTTGGACGTAAAAATTTGAAACTAGTTTTTTCTTGAAATGCATCAAAAACTGCAAATTTGGACCTTAACTGCAATTTTGTAGCTGGCTCAGTTCTTGAGAAAAGGGTATGTACTGCTAACTTCACAGTGATGTTAACAGTGAAAAATTAATTTAATCGATTTTTTGTCAAATTTGGACGCACAAATTTGAACTTAGTTTTTTCTGGAAGTGCATGAAAAACTGCAAATTTGGACCTTAACTGCAAATTTCTAGCTGGCTCAGTTCCTGAGAAAAGGGTATGTACTGCTAACTTCACAGTGATGTTAACAGTGGAAAATAAATTTGATCGATTTTTTGTCAAATTTGGACATACAAATTTGAACTTAGTTTTTTCTTGAAGTACATGAAAAACTGCAAATTTGGACCTTAACTGCAATTTTGTAGCTGGCTCAGTTCTTGAGAAAAGGGTATGTACTGCTAACTTCACAGTGATGTTAACAGTGAAAAATTAATTTAATCGATTTTTTGTCAAATTTGGACGCACAAATTTGAACTTAGTTTTTTCTGGAAGTGCATGAAAAACTGCAAATTTGGACCTTAACTGCAAATTTCTAGCTGGCTCAGTTCCTGAGAAAAGGGTATGTACTGCTAACTTCACAGTGATGTTAACAGTGAAAAATAAATTTGATCGATTTTTTGTCAAATTTGGACATACAAATTTGAACTAAGTTTTTTCTTGAAGTAAATGGAAAACTGCAAATTTGGACCTTAACTGCAATTTTATAGCTGGCTCAGTTCTTGAGAAAAGGGTATGTACTGCTAACTTCACACTGACGTTAACAGTGCAAAGTGAATTTTTCGAATTTTTTGTCAAATTTTGACTAAAAAATTTGAACTTAGTTTTTTCTTGAAGTGCATACAAAACTGCAAACTTGGACCTTAACTGCAATTTTGTAGCTGGCTCAGTTCTTGAGAAAAGGGTATGTACTGCTAACTTCACACTGACGTTAACAGTGCAAATTGAATTTTTCGATTTTAATGCCAAATTTTGACTTCAAAATTTGAACTGCATTTTTTCGTGAAGTAAATAAAAAACTGCAAATTTGGACCCTAACTGCACTTTTGTACCTAGCACAGTTGCTGAGAAAAGGGTATGTACTGCTAACTTCACACTGTTGTTAACAGTGCAAAGTAAAATTTGCGATTTTTTTGTCAAATTTGGACGTACAAATTTGAACTTAGTTTTTTCTGGAAGTACATGAAAAACTGCAAATTTGGACCTAAACTGCAATTTTCTAGGTGGCTCAGTTCCTGAGAAAAGGGTATGTACTGCTAACTTCACAGTGACGTTAACAGTCAAAAATGAATTTATTCGATTTTTTTTTTAAATTTGGACTTAAAAATTTGGACATTAATTTTTCTTGAACTGCAAATTTAACTGCAAATTTGGAGCCTAAGTGCAAATTTCTAAGTATCACCGTTGCTGAGAAAAGGACTTTTATGCTAACTTCACAGTGAAGTTAGCAGTACAGTATGATTTTTTTTTTATGTAAGGATTTAGAAATTTGGTTTTTTCCTTTTCTGGAACTGCAAATTCAGAGCCTTATTTCAGATTCCTAGCTAGCACGGTTGCTGAGAAAAGCATAGGCACTGCTAACTTCACAGTGAAGTTAGCAGTACAGTCGATTACACCCACTATTTGGTGAACTGCAAAATCTGGAATAGAAATGCATAAAAAATGCAAAAAAAACTGCAAATTCCTGCCATGGTCCCATTGGCCTAGCTCAAAAATGTTATGCCAACTTCACACACGTCCCCGACGAGTCTCCCGTGGACCCCTGGTTGTGCACCTGAACTATTTGGGAATCACTGATTTAAAATGAGGATTTCCCAGAGAAGTATAAAAATAGTAAGGGTATTCATACAACAGCGTAAAGCCGTCGTAAACATTGTAAAGTTTTTAACTTCGTAATTCTGTCACAATTTGTATGGAAAATTTGACAGACTTCTTTTGCATGAATACCCTTAAGCTGGATTTACACCTTCGTTGTTATCGTCCGTGTACGTTGTTCGTTTTTGCCCGTACGCGGAACAACGAAGGTATAAATGGTAACACCGAACTAGAACAACGAAGAAATTCAAAGCCGTTTTGAATTTTGGATGAATTTTACTCGTTGTTCGTTGTTTGTGGAACAACGTTCACCGAATGAAGAACGAAGGTGTAAATCCAGCTTTAGTGTTAAAACTCCAACTATATTTTATAAATAAAGTTTTGTATTTTTTGTTTTAGTTGCAAGAGAAAAAAAAAACAAGATTATCTCGTTATGTAACATAACCTTGCAATTAAAAAAAAAGTTTCTCTTCAGTATTTAGAGATACACATTTTAATTTAGGTTCTTAAAAACCGAACGTGCTAGAGCAATTCTAAACCCAGCTTCGAGTTCACTTCTGAATCGAAATAGTGATTAGGCAACTTTCACCTAGAAAAATGAGATCTTAACTCTGTTGCCGACTTTGTAGTTCACCAAATAAGGGTGCAATCGAGTGACCTGCACAATCTGCAAAATATTAAAAAAAATGTTTGATAAGTAACTATGTCTATAATGAAAGTGCATATACAGGGTGTCCCGGTCCTGAGTGGAAGTATTTAAGGGTGTGATTCTTGGGGTTATTCTAAGAAAAAAATTGTATGGGGGGGAAGTTGTATCTCCCTTCCCTGAGGCAGGGCAGTTTCTGAAACATTGACTTTAAATGCAAAAAAAACATTAAAAATCAACGAAAACACATTTAACAATGTGCTATAGTTTTTTTGAAAGTTTTTGAGAAATTAAATTTCAAAGTCAAATATAAAAAAAAAATTATAATTTTTTTATCTTAAGTCGATATTTTTAAAAATTTTACGTAATTAAGGCCCATTTGCTGATACGAAACTTAAAAATCTAAGTAGAACACAGGCGCTAATGTGAGAGTTTACGCAGAGGAAAAAGTAGAACATAAGATTTTTAAGTAGAACATAAATGCTTAAGTATCGTATGAGCAAACGGGTCTAAGTGCCTTTTTTGTGTTCAATATTCAATGCTCTGATTATTTTTTAGTTCATAACCGAAACCCAAACATAAAAATCTTTCTTAGCTTTTGAGCAATTAAAAAAACCAAAAGTGACTTTTACCACAAAAGCCCGAAAAAATGAATTTATTCATGAATTATCCATAATTTAACCCTCTTTTCGGGCTTTTGTGGTAAAAGTCACTTTTGGTTTTTTTAATTGCTCAAAAGCTAAGGAAGATTTTTACATTTAGTTTTCAGAGCATTGAATATTGAACACAAAAATAGCACTTGATCACTTGATTACGTAAAATTTTGAAAAATATCGACTTAAGAAAAAAAATCATATTTTTTTTTTCTATATTTGACTTTGAAATTTAATTTCTCAAAAACTATTCGCTTAAGCAACTTGATTTAAAAACCAAATGCAAGAATGAAGCATTAGCTTTCAAAAAAACTATAGCACATTATTAAATGTGTTTTCGTTGATTTTTAATGGTTTTTTTTGCATTTAAAGTCAATGTTTCTGAAACTGCCCCCCTGCCCCAGGGAGGGAAGATACAACTTTCCCCCTATACAATTTTTTTCTTAGAATAATCCCAAGAATCACACCCTTAAATACTTCCACTCAGGTTCGGGACACCCTGTATAGTGAAGTTCCAAATCCCTCTTGATTCTGTTCTGAATCGAATATCCGTCGTTTGGATTTCGTCTAAAATAGGCCAATTACCAGTGATGGTGTTTGGAAAGTTGCTTATGGACTATTCAATTTATTACGAAAATCATAGCCCGCCAAGTGATTTAGTCGTTTTAAGTGGTCATAATTAATGCCTACAAAATGTGAATGTATTTATGCTATCGTTTATTGGCGTTTCGGAAGCGCCAATTAGTCAACCTGCTACTTTAAAGTCTTCATGAATAGTCTAAGAGCCAGTGGTCGGCAGACTTACGGTATTTCAGTACGATTCATATTAAGTGGAGGTATTGTCCTAGACCTCCTGAGCATGGAATGGGCATTCCTAATCCAAAGTCATGGTACCTCTGGAAGCAGTGGGGTCACAAAAGTCGAAAAAATCGACCTCGAAAACGTGATAGCAGTACGTCTGCCTCTTTGATATGTTAGACTACATAGTTTTTGTTTTTCAAAAATATTAAAGGCAGACATAGGGCGTAGTACCTCTAGGAGTAACGGAATTTTTAAAAATGGTCTAGAAAAATAAAAAAATAAGCTTTTTTTCTTAGGTACAAAAAAGCACTTTTTCTTGAAGGAATAAGTTCAAGTCTTTTATATTTTAATACTTACAGTCCATTTAACTAAAAATAATAAATACCTGGATTTTTGACGGAATTTCGAAATACAAATATTAGGAAAAAATCTCCATACATATTTTATTGTTTCTTTTCAAATACAACAAAATGTATTTTCTGTTGAGCAATACGTCTGCCTATTTGACATAATAAGAAGTATAGTTTTTATTAATTATACAAAATATTAGCAGATACATGGTGACGTTAATTGTTTTTTAACGAAATTTTGAAAAAAAGCCTTAAAAATCTCTATAAAAATTCTGGTGTACTAAGAAACTTAAAAGAAAAAAAGTTTTTACTGAAGGAATTATGTTTGTCTCTTTGATATAATAATTCTTATAGTTTAATTTATTAAAAAAAATTATAAGCAGATACTTGGTGCATTACCCAAATCTGGAACGGAATTTAAAAAAATAAGTTTTGAAAAATTCCATAAAAATTCCGATGTATTTCAAAAGCAAGAAAAAAATATTTTAACTGAAGCAATATACGTCTGCCTCTCTGATATATTAATTTGTATACTCTCTTTTATTAGACAAAAATAATAACAGGTTCCTGGTGCAGTACCTGTATTTATAACGGAATTTAAAAAAAAAAGGTTTGGAAAACTCCATACAAACTCCGCTGTATTTCAAAAGCAAAATAAAATGTTTTAATAAAAGCAATATGTCTGCCCCACTGATATGCTAATACTAATACTCTCTATTGTTAGAAAAAAAAGTATTGCAGACACCTAGTATAGTACCTACATTTATAACGGAATTTTTAAAAAAAGGCCTTTGGAAAACTCCATACAAGTTCCGCTGTATTTCCAAGGCAAAAACAAAATGTTTTAAATTAAGCAATATGTATGTATCTGCCTCTCTGATATGTTAATATCAATTCTCTCTTTTGTTAAAAAATAATCAAAGCAATACTGAGCATAACTGCTCGACGCTACCTGCTGCTGCCGTTGGCCTTTTACCAAAAAAAGCTCCTCCGCCACCAGACTATCATGCCGTTGACCGCTGCCTGCAGTTCATCCGTCTTAAGGGGGCTTTTAACCATCCCAAGGACAAGTTTGTGTCCTGACCAGCAAAGCTGGGTTGTCTGCTTATCCCGGCATCCATTCGGTCCCCCTGCACGTTAGCGTTACCTGCCCTCTACCACGCGGAGGTGTGCATAGGGATTTTCCTATCATTGAGCCTAGGGCCGTATGGCGTCCCAGCACTCTCAAGTACTTTAAGAGGGCCCGTGGAGTAAGCATGATAAATATGAAGATCTTGAAATTTACCACGCAAAGGAGAATGCCGATTTAATAAACATAAATACTTAAAAGTACCCAATACAAAGTAACTATCAAGTATAAAATATGAAATTAATCTCTCATGAATTAACAGTCGCAGATGACATAAAACAGCAAAATAATGTTTGTAGTTATAACAAGTTTTCTTCAAATAAAAATAGAAAGTGATAGGTTAGGTGGTGCCGAATAGCTTAAGCTTCTAAGACGAAACATGTGAAAATAAACAAACGAAAGCTAAGAAACATTAAGCTTAAGCTAAAATTTTCTAGCTTAAGCTGTTTAGTGTAATACTTCTTTTTTATTCACATAAAACAAAGCTTAAGCTAGAACGGTCTTTAGCTACTATTAATAGCTATGACTAGCTAGCCTTAGCTTCTTCCAAAAATAGCTTAAGCTTTTGTTTTTATTCACAAGGCCCATTATTCATTCATGATTATTTTATTCAGCAGTAAGTATTTTGTCTTAATTTTTGCAAAAGTTTGTCAAGTAAGTATTGCACTCAAACTTTTCTAAGAACAACATTTCTTTTCAATGAAGAGTTTCATTAGAAAATAGTACATTTAAGTAGAAAAACAAGGAACGGATATGCTATGGTACTCACATTTCGACTACACTTTTCCATGCCATGTGGAATATGTTGCAAGTTTAGTCATGATATCAAATGAAGATTGTATTAATTAGCCATTTATCCAATTCCAACCAGAAATACAAACATTTCACTTTAAATTGCAAAAAAAAACACTGATCACATTTGGCACCGAATCACGGTAAATAACATTTACTTGTCAAACATCAATGTTTGTTGTTGTGTTTTGGTGTTATTTGAGGGGCTCTCCAATAGCCATTTAAAATTACTTACTCTTTCAATTTTGACAACCTACGCAATAGATTTTTATAATAATAACGCATAACTGATTCGAATTTTTATGATTTTTGGTTGTCAGTTAAGCTTAAGCAGTGACAGTGCTTATAATAAGTTTTGTTTATTTTTTTTGTAATAAATACCTACACTCATCCATGATTGTGTGCATGTGTCTTTTTCTGTATTAAAACTTAACTAAATACAAAAATTTTCATAGCCAGTCTCGGGGGTGGGTTAGGTTCGGAGGGGTGATAATACGGCAAGCCGTATCCTCTCACTCGGATTACTGTGGATCTATTGCGCTCCCCAGGGTGTGGGTAGATAGTGAGGGGAGGGAAAGGGAGGAGATTATGGAGGTGTTTAGATGTGGGGGGCCTCCTTGAACCATCCTGAACTATGGATGAATTTTAGGATGTTCTTAAGTGACAAGACAGAGATGTCGCTCAGTTCGTCGAAGAAGTATTCTCCTAGGGCTGCTAGCCTGGTTTTAGCTAGGCTGGGGCATTCACAGAGGAAGTCAGGTGAGTCTTCTTCAGCCTCTTCGTCCTGACACCCTCTACATAAGTCCGATGGGCTGGTACCCATTCTGCTCATGTGGGTTCCCATTGAGCTGTGACCCGTTACTACTCCAACCAGGAGTGACAATTGAGGCCTACCTATCTTAAGTAAGTCTTCAGTTATTTTCCCCGGAATATTCGGCCATAGATTCCTTGAAACCCTACAAATGTCAATTGATGACCATCGGACATCTGCAGCTTCAAGGAACCTCTGTTGAATTTTACTTTTCTCTTGTTCCAGTGGCATAAGCACCGAGAAATTGGTTTGCCTCGAATCAAGAGATGATCCGTTTTCGGCCAGCTCATCCGCCATTTAATTTCCATAAATATCACAATGGGCTGGTACGCATCAAAGGGTGACTGTGTTCGTTGCACCTAGTAAAGTAAACATATACCGGCAAGGTTCTTTGACTTTATAGTGATTGAGGAAATGGCTTTGACTGCCGCCTAGCTTTCTATAAAGATGTCAATATTTTTGTTTTTTACTTCGCGTCAGGAGAGATGTTTTTCGGCTTCACACATTGCAAGTACTTCCGCCTGGAATACGTTACAAAAACCTGGAAGCTTTATCGATCTACTAATAGGTGGGTTATCTGAGTAGTTACCCGACCCAACCCCCTATAAGGTCTTGGAGCCGTCAGTAGAAAGAGAAACCGAAACATGGTTTTCATTTATGACCCGGTTTTCATTCCAGAGTTCCCTGGTTGCCAATTCTTTTAGTCATGGTTTTCCAAGGCTGGCCACCAGACCAAGCATGCGTACGTTAAGATTGGCCTTATTATGGCTGTTTACATTCAGTGAATGGTTCTAGGGTTGGGACCCCATCTTTTATCAAAAACTCGTCTGCAAGTGTAAACTGCAATTGATGCTTTTTTCACTCTTTCTTTAATATTTTCTTTTCAGTTCAGCTTACGGTACAACACCAAGATATTTGGCAGTACCCGAGACCTGAAGCGGAGTTCCGTTAATTGTTGGCGGGTTTATGTTGGGAATATTATTTTTCGTTGTAAACAACACCAATTCAGTCTTAAGTGGGTTAACGTTAAGTCCACAACTGTCGGCTCAATTACTGAGCTTGTCGAGGGCTGTTTGGAATGCTACCAGGGTGAATTCCTTGAATTGGATTGATTTTCAAGAGCATCATCATTTTAGGCGAACAAGAGTCTCCACTAGTCTTTCTAAGGTCTTGAGAAGAAAATAGGATAGGCTTTTAGGCCTAAAATCTTTCGGTTCGGTGTGGGTTACTTCTTAAAACGCAAGCGAGACAGTGAAACAGTTGGTTTGGGTTTATTTGCACATTGGTGTCCTGGATTTTTGTCGTCTTGGCCAAACTAACAAGTGAGTGAACTTCATCTTTCCTCTTTAATGAACATCGGTGAAACGCTGACCAAATATCGCTTTCATGGCTTTTATACCTTCAGCGTTCCTAAGTTTGATCAGCTTTCACGAATCATGGGCAACCACACATGTACCTAGTCAAAGATATAAGAAGAGCAATTTCCTCAAACGGCTTGTGAAAACGTAGCCACTATGTCAAATTAAAAAAGTCCCTATTAGGTCCAATGGTATACAAGAAAAACCTAGCTCTTTGGAGATCACGTTTTTCATGGACAGCAAAGCTGCTATCTAAGCAATAGCCAGTGAGACTATATAAGATCCAAGACAGTAGCAAAATGCCGAGGAATACCAAATAATATTTGTAACACTAACTTTTACTGTAAAAATATAGTTTGCCCCCTACATTTCAGGCCAAAAACTGTCAAATTCAATTGAAGAATGGAATTAAATACGCTATACAAAATCTGAAGTTTTTGAAAAATTTGTACTGCTCCAGAAAAAGGTAATTTTAAGGAGATTGGGTGACATTTGGATCGAAATATACTTTTACTGTCAAAATATAGCCATCAACTGTCAAAATCCATGAGCGTTTGGCTACGATGTCGATGGATTAAAAAGCCTCTAAGAAATCTGAAATTCTTGATGAATTTTTAATGCACCAGAAAAAAGTGATTTTAAGGCAATTGTGTGACAATTTTTCTTTCATGATAGTTTTCTATCATACTAGTTTTCTATCATGATAGTTTTCTCTCATGATAGTTTTCTATCATGACAGTTTTCTATTTCACGTGCATGCAACATGCAACATTCAACATTCAACATTCAACATTCAACATTCAACATTCAACATTCAACATTCAACATTCAACATTCAACATTCAACATTCAACATGCACATTCAATATTCAGCATTCAACATTCAACATTCAACATTCAACATTCAACATTCAACATTCAACATTCAACATTCAACATTCAACATTCAACATTCAACATTCAACATTTAACATTTAACATTCAACATTAAACATTCAACATTCAACATTCAACATTCAACATTCAACATTCAACAATCAACATTCAACATTCAACACTCAACATTCAACATTCAACCAGCCCCGGATCTATGGGGGGCAAACCGGGGCCTGTGCCCCGGGCGGCAGCTTACAGGGGTGCCAAATCCATGTGACTAAAAAAATTGAGAATTGCGACGGTTATTGAAATTAAAGGAATTGAGATGCGGCAATGGAATATCAAACTGTAGGTATTTCTCCATCAACTTTTAGCCGTTTGTTTTATCATTATTTCATTATTTAAAATAATTTTTTGAAACTTTTGACTAGAAACTAGGCAATTTTAATAAAAGAAACGAGCATTATTGAAAGTTTTTCTGTGGTTATTTTAGAATTGCTTTTTGCATTGTATATATATTTTTTAAAAAAACTTCCAATTCAATTCAATTTTGCTTTATTGAACATTTCTATTTACAATTGGCTTAAAAATAATTTATAACTATTAGATACATTGATAAATAATAAAATTTTGTTGGCACATAAGGGGCCTAACGGTATACATTGGTAAAATTTTGAATACAAATAAGATTTATAATATGTGAAAACTTAATATAAAAGTCGGTTTGACTTTTTCGTCCTCGGGTTGTTCAGTCCCGGTTGTCCAGTGGCAGTGCATTTATATAGGATGGGGGATAGAGTTGGCGTTTAGCCACGGTAATGTGCTGACCCTGGGTCAGAGTAGAAGTGTCCTGCTTCATCGTTGGTTGTTGTAGTTATATCCAGAATTTCCTTGGCGCCTAGGTACCTTGGTTCCGGATGTCGTTGTTGGTTTATCATCCTTCTCATCAGTTGATTAGGGTGGTTGGCGATGTTTCTAACCAGTTTATCTGCAGATAGCAATAAGTACTTGTCCAGGGGGACTACCTTGGCTTCAGAGTAGAGTTGCTCGTTCTTGAAATGTTTGCCCCGCTGACGATCGAAATGAAGCCCAGTGCATATCCTCAGAATTTTCCTTTCGAATATTTGTAGTTCCTTCATGGCTGTTTTGGAGATAGTGAACCAAACTGGGAAGCTGTAACTGATGACTGGTCTCAGAAGTTGCTTGTACATTAAAACTTTTGTCTGCTGGCTTAGCCCAATTCTTTTTTTCATCAGCGGGTAGAGGCGATGGAAGGAAAAGTTTGCTTTTTTAAGGACAGTCCGCGAATGTGGGTTGAATCTCAGCAGCTCGTTGAAGTTTATGCCCAGGTACTTGGCGCTGCGCTTGGCTGGTAATCTGGTTCCGTCTGGGAGTGCTAGGGTGATGCTTCTGCAGTTTCCAGCTGAGCGGCCTCCTCTGCCTCCTGGTCGTCTGAAGCAGACAAGCTCCGATTTGGATGAGTTGATCCGGATACCCCATTTGGTGTAAAACTCAAAGAGTTTGCGGATGTGGGCCTCGACTTCTCGGACAGCTGTTAATGGCGATAATGATGAGTAATAAGTGAGCGAGTCATCAGCGAAGAGAAGGTTCTCGCATTCACTTGAGGTTGGTTGGTCAGAGGTCATGATGTTGTATAGAAGTGGTCCAAGCTTCGATCCTTGAGCAACTCCCGCCCTGATGCTCTTCACTGTCGATTTGCAATTCTCCAGTTGTACGAAAAAGTTCCTGGAAGAAAGAAAAGAGAAAATAATTTGTATTAGTGCTGAAGGAAAGCCTAGTAAGTTGAGTTTATGGATGAGGGCTTCAATCCATACACTGTCGAATGCTCTTTCGACATCCAGAAAGCATCTGACGGTAACTCGATGGTTGTTCAAAGCTGTGGTGATGTCATGATGGAATTTCAGGAGCGGATGCAGAGTGGAATGCTTTTCCCGAAAACCGAACTGCATGTCTGGGATGATGTTGTTCTCTTCGCAGAACTTCTTGAGCTTCCTGAGTATCAGCTCTTCCAAGATCTTACTTAGGTTATTGAGGAGGGATATCGGCCTGTAGTTGGTAACCATGTTCCTTGCACCTTTCTTTGGAATCGCCACGATTTTTGCGGTTTTCCATTTCTGGGGGAAATAACTATTGTTGATGCAGTTGTTGAGGATGATGGCCAAGAAAACCATTACTGTTTGTGGAAGTTTCTTTAGGATGCAGTTGGATACCCCATCTGGCCCAGCTGACTTCTTTGGTTTTGAGTTGCTAATAATCGCATTTATCTCCTCTGGGGTGCTCAAGTTCGGGTTGTCGACTGGATCACTCGCAGGATTGCTGTCACTAAACGTTGCTCTATTCAAGTTGGGCATCATTGTCTGCTGGATGGATGCCTCAATTTTGCCAAGGAAGATTGGATCTTCAGATGGGCTGGCCGTGAAGTTTCCTTCAAATTGGGAAGCGAAGGCTTCAACTTTATCCTCTATCGTTGTTGCTTCTCCACTGTTGGTGATGATCGTCTCAGGCATTGGTGATTTTTGACCAATCATTCTGTTGATGTTCTTAGAGGCATCAGGTCCAGGTTTGATTGACTGCAGTCTCTTCTGGAATTGGTTGTTGTTGTGATGTTGAATAGAATTCCGGAACATAATGTTGACGCACTGAAGCTCACTTCTCACTGTCTGGTAGTTACTGTTGGTTGTGTTTAGCTCTCGTTGGTGGATCCTTTGCAGGCGTTTTCTGAGTCGTTGCCTATGTGCATATAGGTTTTGGATATATTGGGGAAGATGCTGATATCTATCCTTTGACGTCTTGGGCTGCTTTTGGTTATCCAGTGCGTTTGCTACAGCTAATTCCAGACAGTCGATGGCTTTGTCAATTTCAATATTCTGCAGGTTCCTGTTTTGCGGTGGAAGCCTTATGTTGTATTCTACGTCTCTTTGTAGCCTGTCTGTATCCAGTCTTCTGTAGTTGATGAAATGCTCCACTGGTTCCGTCGCTAGGAAGATGGCTTGGTGGAGTTTGATACTTAGTTGAACAGCTTCATGGTCCGAGTCACTGGGTACTATTGTACAGGTGAAGTTGCTGATTTCTGGAAGAATATGAATAAAATTAGATAATGATAGAAAAAAGTCTAATGTTGATGGTGTCCTGGGGAAGGTTGGTTGGGGTTGGGAAATAACCACCAATGAATGTTGATCGCTGTTGGTATCCAGCCAATCAGCAATAGCTTTGCCTTCGTTGGTGATAGCGGTATCCAGCCAAAGGTGATGCCTTGCGTTGAAATCACCACCAATGAGTCCATATGTGGTTCTCCTTAAGATGTTGTTGAGAACGTGAAGATCCTTGTGGATGTTTCTCATGCTGGATTTGCATTTGAAGTAGACACTGATGATAGTGAGAGTTTCTCTTCCCAGTTGTATGGTGACGGCGGTGGCTTCACTGGTAAGGAGACCTGTGATGATGGTTTCGCTGGTGTTGGGGCAGATGTTCTTCCTTACATAGATTGTCGTCCCTCTTAAGCCTTTGCCCTTATCCTTACGGAAGGTTTTGAAGCCAATGATTTCGATGTTGTTGCATTTAGTAACGTTGGTTTCGCTGATTAGGGCGATATCCGGGTTGTTCCTCTTCATGAACAAGTTAAATGACGTCCTCTTCTCCAGGCTGTATAATGAATTCACATTATACGTCAGTATGCGGAGCTTCTTTGATTGCATAACTGGAAGATGAAAGTGGCCAATGCCACGGACTTTTCTCCCTCGCTCAGTTGACCATAGTTTGGTTGTATGGCATTACGGGCTTTCTCCATAACGGACAAGAGATTAGATCCAAAGATGCGCTGGACTTCATTGTTGAGGTTCATTGGTGTGGAGTCTGTTGTTGGTTTGAATGGCTTGGCTGAGGCTGTCCTTGCTGGAATGTTCTTGACTGGGGCCTTTGTTTGCTGATGCTGTTGTTGCTGCTGACTCAGGTTCTTGGATGTTGCTGGCTTGGGTGCTGGGCCACCTTTGACCATTGCTGCAAAGCTGACTGCCGGGCGGGTTGCCAAGCATGCCGACTTTGAAACAAATTCTTTATGAGCTTGTTTCTCAGCCAACGCCTTGTTCCTTTCAGTAAGCCGTGCCATTAGCGTTGGACAGCCTTTAAAGCTGGCTGGATGACCTTCCTTTTTGCAGTTGGCGCACCACACGTCAATTCCTGTATTTTCTGTCCGCTTACACTGTCCTGGCTTGTGTTCCTCTTTGCACTTTACGCACACGTACTGGCGTCCGCAATTGGTGGCAACGTGTCCAAAACGTTGGCAGTTTCGGCACTGCACAATGTCCTTGGACTTCAAACGCTCCCAGTGAACCCTCTGGTTCATTATTAGCGTCTTGGTGTAAACTTCGTTGATGTCACAGGTACTGGATAGTTCGACAACAAAGTTGTTATACGTTTTTCCTTGAGCCTTCTGTGCCTTGAATTGTGACACTTTGACGACTGGAAGCCCTTCGATTCTTAGTTCGTCTTCAACTTCAATGGCTGCATAAGTGTGGTGGATTCCTTTCAATAGTAGGAGGTTCTTCCTGTCTTCTCTTGGGGTAAAGGAATTAAACTGGATCTTCCTGGTTTTCAGGAAGTTCTTGATGGTATCAAAGGATTCCCTGTTTCCAGCATTGATGATCGTCGACTTTGTGTTGCGGTTTTTAAATGTAACGCTTAGTTTTTTGTCCTTGCAGTGTCTTCTTATTTCAGCTACGTTGCCAGAGTAGCAGGAAATTGGTGGCATTCCTGGGCCCTTGGTTGGGTTTTCGGTGGTATCTTTGGATGTGGTATTCATCCGATGGCTTTGAGTGGGTTTTGCAGTGTTGATGTTGAAGCTGGTGTTTTGGTGGCTGCTGGAACTGATGGGGCAACTGGTGTAGTTGATTTTACTGCGGCGGCTGTTGATGCAGAGTTCTTTGGGGCACTTGATATGGTTGATTCAGTTGAAATTGATGAAATAATTGCAGTTTCTTCTTCAAATTGCGGTCGTTTGGTGGGGATATCCTTTGACTTGCTTCTTTTACGGGGCCTCTTCTGCCCGGGTAGCGGTGAATGGCTTCCGTCTTCTTCGGAGCTGGTTGTTTCATTGCTTTCTTCTTCGCTGGCTGATTTCTCCATACTTATGGTGGCTAAGGAACCTTCGTCGCAGTCCATAGCTTCAGTTTCCATATTGGTATCTTTGCTGACCTCACCAGGTCTGACAATATTCATAAATGTCATACTTAGCCTTGGTCCATATTCGGGACCGAGGTCGTTGACTATCCGTTTCAGCAATGCTTCGAGGGCTGCGAATGCTGACTCCGGATTAAGTGGTTCACCCATTATTGGATTAACCTTTTAACTTTAAATTATTTTATTACACTGATTTAACACACACAACACTTATTTTAATAAAACTTTTGTTTTGCACATTAATCAGGGTGATTACGTGTTAGGGAAATCCCTTTTTTATTATTGTCTGGCAATAAACACAGGTAGCCCGCAGGTATACCTGTATCTGATCCTTTTTGTTTCGGGGTGGATTATTTTTTTAAAATCTTCCGCTGTACGTTGTTCACTGTATGACTGCACAATGCAAACTGCGATAAAAAAAAAAAAAAAAATTGAGAATTGCGACGGTTATTGAAATTAAAGGAATTGAGATGCGGCAATGGAATATCAAACTGTAGGTATTTCTCCATCAACTTTTAGCCGTTTGTTCTATCATTATTTCATTATTTAAAATAATTTTTTGAAACTTTTGACTAGAAACTAGGCAATTTTAATAAAAGAAACGAGCATTATTGAAAGTTTTTCTGTGGTTATTTTAGAATTGCTTTTTGCATTGTATATATTTTTTAAAAAAACTTCCCCTCCTGCCAAAACTGTAGGAGATATAGATCCCCTTCTTGAATAGTAAAAAACTTGAACAGTGTCCTTCTACAATCGTCGCCGTACAGTACAAATCGTAGTCTTGCCTAAAGAATTATTTGCTGGATGCTGGCAACTTTGTAAAACTGTATTTTAGATATTTTTTAAGGGCCCTGGAGACGCTCGAACATGGTGCGAGTGAACATGGTTCGAGTACTATGTTCGAGCTGATTTTACTTGTCTGCGGGCTGGTTCGAGTACCAATTATTTGGTGTCACTAAAACAAAAATTTGGTCTCACCAAAATCAAAAGGAGTTTGATATTTATAGATGTTCGAGGGCGGGGCTAATCGTTTGTCGTACCAGATTCGACTATTTGCGGACTGGTTTTATAGGTTTACTCGAACATTTGGGTATAATTTTGAATTTCAATATTAAAAAAAAAAATAAAAATGCCAAACAACCCAAAAGAAAATTAAATAAATGTGACAGTGAATATTGTGAATGACATTTAAGTCGTAAGAATAATGAAGTTCGAGTACTTTGGTTTCTACTTGGTTTCAGTGTCTGCGGAGTTTAGTCGAACTATGTTCACTCGCACCATGTTCGAGCGTCTCCAGAGCCCTTTAGTTCACAAAAAATATAAATATGTACAAACAAATGTAGGAAATCAGGTTCTCTACAAAAAACTGTTCAGTCAAAATTTTTTCGTTCAGATGAACAAAAAGTGAGATAAATGCTGAAAACCATTTTTATAGTTTTCTGACAACAATTTTCCATGATGTCGAAAATGTTTGAAAACAAAAATTTAAAAGATATTTTAGCCTACAAAATCGAATATAAAATTTACTCTTAGTTCTATAGGAGCCAAGAAAATGCAATTACTTTTTTTCAACACTCTATTTCAAAATGGCGGAGTACACAACATTTTCCACCAGCCAGTGACTGCCCTCATGCACGCGTATTATAGAACCAGCCAATCTTAAATGACTTGTGTTTTGACGTTGCTTAGCTCTCGACTATTAAAGATTGAAATTGTATGTGTCAATTTCATTGAAACCGTTCAATGAACAACAACATTTTTTGAAACATCCTATTTTGATAATATTTTTTTCAGTTACAATTCTGCTTCAGCTATCACCTGTGGAAATTTCATTGCAATCGGTCAAGGAAGAACGAAGTTGCAAAATGTTGCCATATTTTTGAAAAGTCTTATTTTAAAAATATATTTTTTTTGCGGTATAACTCTATCTCAGCTATCACCTCTGCCAATTTAGTTTAAATCGCTCAAGGAACAACGAGGTCCCGAGGATTTCAAAACTTTTTTCGCAACTTTGTACTTCGATACTTTATCAAGCGTAACTTTGGCTTTGCGAAATTTTGTCCTTTCGTAAATTTACATTTTTCTCTCTTATTTGAACGGCTCTACAATAGATCTTCAATAGTTCTCCCATTATAAATTCAGGAACGAACCATATTTTACAGATCCTTGCAGATTTGATTCGAGTGAAAACGAATTTTATTAGGAACCAAAAACTGAGATTCGCGATTGCATATAAAAAAAATTCCTTTTGAATTTTTCACGTGAGAACAAATCATATTTTATCGTTCTACAAACCTTGCTTGTGTATATCATCTTTGTTTAGGCATTGTCAATTTTGTATCTTCAATTAAATTTGCTGAATAGATATGGACTGCGCATCCATTAAAAAGTTTTACTCTCCAAGTGAAAAAAATCCAACCAAGTAGATATATGTTTTTATTCATTCTATCAAAAACTGCAGGGGCGCCAAAATCAAGTTTTTGCTCCGGTTCGAAAAATCGTAGATCCGGGGCTGCATTCAACATTCAACATTCAAAATTCAACATTCAGCATTCAACATTCAACATTCAACATTCAACATTTAACATTCAACATTCAACATTCAACATTCAACATTCAACATTCAGCATTCAACATTCAACATTCAACATTCAACATTCAGCATTCAACATTCAACATTCAACATTTAACATTCAACATGTTCAACATTCAACATTCAACATTCAACATGCACATTCAACATTCAGCATTCAACATTCAACATTCAACATTCAACATTTAACATTTAACATTCAACATTCATCATTAAACATTCAACATTCAACATTCAACATTCAACATTCAACAATCAACATTCAACATTCAACATGCAACATGCAACATGCAACATGCAACATGCAACATGCAACATGCAACATGCAACATGCAACATGCAACATGCAACATGCAACATGCAACATGCAACATGCAACATGCAACATGCAACATGCAACATGCAACATGCAACATGCAACATGCAACATGCAACATGCAACATGCAACATGCAACATGCAACATGCAACATGCAACATGCAACATGCAACATGCAACATGCAACATGCAACATGCAACATGCAACATGCAACATGCAACATGCAACATGCAACATGCAACATGCAACATGCAACATGCAACATGCAACATGCAACATGCAACATGCAACATGCAACATGCAACATGCAACATGCAACATGCAACATGCAACATGCAACATGCAACATGCAACATGCAACATGCAACATGCAACATGCAACATGCAACATGCAACATGCAACATGCAACATGCAACATGCAACATGCAACATGCAACATGCAACATGCAACATGCAACATGCAACATGCAACATGCAACATGCAACATGCAACATGCAACATGCAACATGCAACATGCAACATGCAACATGCAACATGCAACATGCAACATGCAACATGCAACATGCAACATGCAACATGCAACATGCAACATGCAACATGCAACATGCAACATGCAACATGCAACATGCAACATGCAACATGCAACATGCAACATGCAACATGCAACATGCAACATGCAACATGCAACATGCAACATGCAACATGCAACATGCAACATGCAACATGCAACATGCAACATGCAACATGCAACATGCAACATGCAACATGCAACATGCAACATGCAACATGCAACATGCAACATGCAACATGCAACATGCAACATGCAACATGCAACATGCAACATGCAACATGCAACATGCAACATGCAACATGCAACATGCAACATGCAACATGCAACATGCAACATGCAACATGCAACATGCAACATGCAACATGCAACATGCAACATGCAACATGCAACATGCAACATGCAACATGCAACATGCAACATGCAACATGCAACATGCAACATGCAACATGCAACATGCAACATGCAACATGCAACATGCAACATGCAACATGCAACATGCAACATGCAACATGCAACATGCAACATGCAACATGCAACATGCAACATGCAACATGCAACATGCAACATGCAACATGCAACATGCAACATGCAACATGCAACATGCAACATGCAACATGCAACATGCAACATGCAACATGCAACATGCAACATGCAACATGCAACATGCAACATGCAACATGCAACATGCAACATGCAACATGCAACATGCAACATGCAACATGCAACATGCAACATGCAACATGCAACATGCAACATGCAACATGCAACATGCAACATGCAACATGCAACATGCAACATGCAACATGCAACATGCAACATGCAACATGCAACATGCAACATGCAACATGCAACATGCAACATGCAACATGCAACATGCAACATGCAACATGCAACATGCAACATGCAACATGCAACATGCAACATGCAACATGCAACATGCAACATGCAACATGCAACATGCAACATGCAACATGCAACATGCAACATGCAACATGCAACATGCAACATGCAACATGCAACATGCAACATGCAACATGCAACATGCAACATGCAACATGCAACATGCAACATGCAACATGCAACATGCAACATGCAACATGCAACATGCAACATGCAACATGCAACATGCAACATGCAACATGCAACATGCAACATGCAACATGCAACATGCAACATGCAACATGCAACATGCAACATGCAACATGCAACATGCAACATGCAACATGCAACATGCAACATGCAACATGCAACATGCAACATGCAACATGCAACATGCAACATGCAACATGCAACATGCAACATGCAACATGCAACATGCAACATGCAACATGCAACATGCAACATGCAACATGCAACATGCAACATGCAACATGCAACATGCAACATGCAACATGCAACATGCAACATGCAACATGCAACATGCAACATGCAACATGCAACATGCAACATGCAACATGCAACATGCAACATGCAACATGCAACATGCAACATGCAACATGCAACATGCAACATGCAACATGCAACATGCAACATGCAACATGCAACATGCAACATGCAACATGCAACATGCAACATGCAACATGCAACATGCAACATGCAACATGCAACATGCAACATGCAACATGCAACATGCAACATGCAACATGCAACATGCAACATGCAACATGCAACATGCAACATGCAACATGCAACATGCAACATGCAACATGCAACATGCAACATGCAACATGCAACATGCAACATGCAACATGCAACATGCAACATGCAACATGCAACATGCAACATGCAACATGCAACATGCAACATGCAACATGCAACATGCAACATGCAACATGCAACATGCAACATGCAACATGCAACATGCAACATGCAACATGCAACATGCAACATGCAACATGCAACATGCAACATGCAACATGCAACATGCAACATGCAACATGCAACATGCAACATGCAACATGCAACATGCAACATGCAACATGCAACATGCAACATGCAACATGCAACATGCAACATGCAACATGCAACATGCAACATGCAACATGCAACATGCAACATGCAACATGCAACATGCAACATGCAACATGCAACATGCAACATGCAACATGCAACATGCAACATGCAACATGCAACATGCAACATGCAACATGCAACATGCAACATGCAACATGCAACATGCAACATGCAACATGCAACATGCAACATGCAACATGCAACATGCAACATGCAACATGCAACATGCAACATGCAACATGCAACATGCAACATGCAACATGCAACATGCAACATGCAACATGCAACATGCAACATGCAACATGCAACATGCAACATGCAACATGCAACATGCAACATGCAACATGCAACATGCAACATGCAACATGCAACATGCAACATGCAACATGCAACATGCAACATGCAACATGCAACATGCAACATGCAACATGCAACATGCAACATGCAACATGCAACATGCAACATGCAACATGCAACATGCAACATGCAACATGCAACATGCAACATGCAACATGCAACATGCAACATGCAACATGCAACATGCAACATGCAACATGCAACATGCAACATGCAACATGCAACATGCAACATGCAACATGCAACATGCAACATGCAACATGCAACATGCAACATGCAACATGCAACATGCAACATGCAACATGCAACATGCAACATGCAACATGCAACATGCAACATGCAACATGCAACATGCAACATGCAACATGCAACATGCAACATGCAACATGCAACATGCAACATGCAACATGCAACATGCAACATGCAACATGCAACATGCAACATGCAACATGCAACATGCAACATGCAACATGCAACATGCAACATGCAACATGCAACATGCAACATGCAACATGCAACATGCAACATGCAACATGCAACATGCAACATGCAACATGCAACATGCAACATGCAACATGCAACATGCAACATGCAACATGCAACATGCAACATGCAACATGCAACATGCAACATGCAACATGCAACATGCAACATGCAACATGCAACATGCAACATGCAACATGCAACATGCAACATGCAACATGCAACATGCAACATGCAACATGCAACATGCAACATGCAACATGCAACATGCAACATGCAACATGCAACATGCAACATGCAACATGCAACATGCAACATGCAACATGCAACATGCAACATGCAACATGCAACATGCAACATGCAACATGCAACATGCAACATGCAACATGCAACATGCAACATGCAACATGCAACATGCAACATGCAACATGCAACATGCAACATGCAACATGCAACATGCAACATGCAACATGCAACATGCAACATGCAACATGCAACATGCAACATGCAACATGCAACATGCAACATGCAACATGCAACATGCAACATGCAACATGCAACATGCAACATGCAACATGCAACATGCAACATGCAACATGCAACATGCAACATGCAACATGCAACATGCAACATGCAACATGCAACATGCAACATGCAACATGCAACATGCAACATGCAACATGCAACATGCAACATGCAACATGCAACATGCAACATGCAACATGCAACATGCAACATGCAACATGCAACATGCAACATGCAACATGCAACATGCAACATGCAACATGCAACATGCAACATGCAACATGCAACATGCAACATGCAACATGCAACATGCAACATGCAACATGCAACATGCAACATGCAACATGCAACATGCAACATGCAACATGCAACATGCAACATGCAACATGCAACATGCAACATGCAACATGCAACATGCAACATGCAACATGCAACATGCAACATGCAACATGCAACATGCAACATGCAACATGCAACATGCAACATGCAACATGCAACATGCAACATGCAACATGCAACATGCAACATGCAACATGCAACATGCAACATGCAACATGCAACATGCAACATGCAACATGCAACATGCAACATGCAACATGCAACATGCAACATGCAACATGCAACATGCAACATGCAACATGCAACATGCAACATGCAACATGCAACATGCAACATGCAACATGCAACATGCAACATGCAACATGCAACATGCAACATGCAACATGCAACATGCAACATGCAACATGCAACATGCAACATGCAACATGCAACATGCAACATGCAACATGCAACATGCAACATGCAACATGCAACATGCAACATGCAACATGCAACATGCAACATGCAACATGCAACATGCAACATGCAACATGCAACATGCAACATGCAACATGCAACATGCAACATGCAACATGCAACATGCAACATGCAACATGCAACATGCAACATGCAACATGCAACATGCAACATGCAACATGCAACATGCAACATGCAACATGCAACATGCAACATGCAACATGCAACATGCAACATGCAACATGCAACATGCAACATGCAACATGCAACATGCAACATGCAACATGCAACATGCAACATGCAACATGCAACATGCAACATGCAACATGCAACATGCAACATGCAACATGCAACATGCAACATGCAACATGCAACATGCAACATGCAACATGCAACATGCAACATGCAACATGCAACATGCAACATGCAACATGCAACATGCAACATGCAACATGCAACATGCAACATGCAACATGCAACATGCAACATGCAACATGCAACATGCAACATGCAACATGCAACATGCAACATGCAACATGCAACATGCAACATGCAACATGCAACATGCAACATGCAACATGCAACATGCAACATGCAACATGCAACATGCAACATGCAACATGCAACATGCAACATGCAACATGCAACATGCAACATGCAACATGCAACATGCAACATGCAACATGCAACATGCAACATGCAACATGCAACATGCAACATGCAACATGCAACATGCAACATGCAACATGCAACATGCAACATGCAACATGCAACATGCAACATGCAACATGCAACATGCAACATGCAACATGCAACATGCAACATGCAACATGCAACATGCAACATGCAACATGCAACATGCAACATGCAACATGCAACATGCAACATGCAACATGCAACATGCAACATGCAACATGCAACATGCAACATGCAACATGCAACATGCAACATGCAACATGCAACATGCAACATGCAACATGCAACATGCAACATGCAACATGCAACATGCAACATGCAACATGCAACATGCAACATGCAACATGCAACATGCAACATGCAACATGCAACATGCAACATGCAACATGCAACATGCAACATGCAACATGCAACATGCAACATGCAACATGCAACATGCAACATGCAACATGCAACATGCAACATGCAACATGCAACATGCAACATGCAACATGCAACATGCAACATGCAACATGCAACATGCAACATGCAACATGCAACATGCAACATGCAACATGCAACATGCAACATGCAACATGCAACATGCAACATGCAACATGCAACATGCAACATGCAACATGCAACATGCAACATGCAACATGCAACATGCAACATGCAACATGCAACATGCAACATGCAACATGCAACATGCAACATGCAACATGCAACATGCAACATGCAACATGCAACATGCAACATGCAACATGCAACATGCAACATGCAACATGCAACATGCAACATGCAACATGCAACATGCAACATGCAACATGCAACATGCAACATGCAACATGCAACATGCAACATGCAACATGCAACATGCAACATGCAACATGCAACATGCAACATGCAACATGCAACATGCAACATGCAACATGCAACATGCAACATGCAACATGCAACATGCAACATGCAACATGCAACATGCAACATGCAACATGCAACATGCAACATGCAACATGCAACATGCAACATGCAACATGCAACATGCAACATGCAACATGCAACATGCAACATGCAACATGCAACATGCAACATGCAACATGCAACATGCAACATGCAACATGCAACATGCAACATGCAACATGCAACATGCAACATGCAACATGCAACATGCAACATGCAACATGCAACATGCAACATGCAACATGCAACATGCAACATGCAACATGCAACATGCAACATGCAACATGCAACATGCAACATGCAACATGCAACATGCAACATGCAACATGCAACATGCAACATGCAACATGCAACATGCAACATGCAACATGCAACATGCAACATGCAACATGCAACATGCAACATGCAACATGCAACATGCAACATGCAACATGCAACATGCAACATGCAACATGCAACATGCAACATGCAACATGCAACATGCAACATGCAACATGCAACATGCAACATGCAACATGCAACATGCAACATGCAACATGCAACATGCAACATGCAACATGCAACATGCAACATGCAACATGCAACATGCAACATGCAACATGCAACATGCAACATGCAACATGCAACATGCAACATGCAACATGCAACATGCAACATGCAACATGCAACATGCAACATGCAACATGCAACATGCAACATGCAACATGCAACATGCAACATGCAACATGCAACATGCAACATGCAACATGCAACATGCAACATGCAACATGCAACATGCAACATGCAACATGCAACATGCAACATGCAACATGCAACATGCAACATGCAACATGCAACATGCAACATGCAACATGCAACATGCAACATGCAACATGCAACATGCAACATGCAACATGCAACATGCAACATGCAACATGCAACATGCAACATGCAACATGCAACATGCAACATGCAACATGCAACATGCAACATGCAACATGCAACATGCAACATGCAACATGCAACATGCAACATGCAACATGCAACATGCAACATGCAACATGCAACATGCAACATGCAACATGCAACATGCAACATGCAACATGCAACATGCAACATGCAACATGCAACATGCAACATGCAACATGCAACATGCAACATGCAACATGCAACATGCAACATGCAACATGCAACATGCAACATGCAACATGCAACATGCAACATGCAACATGCAACATGCAACATGCAACATGCAACATGCAACATGCAACATGCAACATGCAACATGCAACATGCAACATGCAACATGCAACATGCAACATGCAACATGCAACATGCAACATGCAACATGCAACATGCAACATGCAACATGCAACATGCAACATGCAACATGCAACATGCAACATGCAACATGCAACATGCAACATGCAACATGCAACATGCAACATGCAACATGCAACATGCAACATGCAACATGCAACATGCAACATGCAACATGCAACATGCAACATGCAACATGCAACATGCAACATGCAACATGCAACATGCAACATGCAACATGCAACATGCAACATGCAACATGCAACATGCAACATGCAACATGCAACATGCAACATGCAACATGCAACATGCAACATGCAACATGCAACATGCAACATGCAACATGCAACATGCAACATGCAACATGCAACATGCAACATGCAACATGCAACATGCAACATGCAACATGCAACATGCAACATGCAACATGCAACATGCAACTGCAACATGCAACATGCAACATGCAACATGCAACATGCAACATGCAACATGCAACATGCAACATGCAACATGCAACATGCAACATGCAACATGCAACATGCAACATGCAACATGCAACATGCAACATGCAACATGCAACATGCAACATGCAACATGCAACATGCAACATGCAACATGCAACATGCAACATGCAACATGCAACATGCAACATGCAACATGCAACATGCAACATGCAACATGCAACATGCAACATGCAACATGCAACATGCAACATGCAACATGCAACATGCAACATGCAACATGCAACATGCAACATGCAACATGCAACATGCAACATGCAACATGCAACATGCAACATGCAACATGCAACATGCAACATGCAACATGCAACATGCAACATGCAACATGCAACATGCAACATGCAACATGCAACATGCAACATGCAACATGCAACATGCAACATGCAACATGCAACATGCAACATGCAACATGCAACATGCAACATGCAACATGCAACATGCAACATGCAACATGCAACATGCAACATGCAACATGCAACATGCAACATGCAACATGCAACATGCAACATGCAACATGCAACATGCAACATGCAACATGCAACATGCAACATGCAACATGCAACATGCAACATGCAACATGCAACATGCAACATGCAACATGCAACATGCAACATGCAACATGCAACATGCAACATGCAACATGCAACATGCAACATGCAACATGCAACATGCAACATGCAACATGCAACATGCAAAAAGCGTGACAATTTATAGCAAACATTAGCTGCGTTTTATTATCTCTGGGTCTGAGTCGAGGTTATACAAAAACAACATGGGATCTAGGTTTCTATCGATGTTAATTTCAATAACCCAGATAGAGGTTTTTACTTTGGCCAGCAGAGGGCTATTTACCATTGTGAATGATGTCAGCGATTTGTCAGCAGTGTTAGGAATAGAGAACGACACCGTGGTGGAGGCTGATCTGCCTGATTGTAGCCAAAATGCTGCAGTTAATCCAGATTTACCTCCAACACTCCATTAAGGCTTCGGCCTCCCTTCTTCTCCGTTTATCCAGGAATGGTGAAGATATTGTCCTGATCCAAGAACCGTGGATTGTTAAGTCCATAGTTAGGGGACTCAGGACTCCTGGATACTACGTACTGTATGCGTCTGATAAAGGTGACCCCAGATCTTGTATACTAGTTAAGCGTAGCACTAATGTATATCGATACCTTCCCGTAAGAATGTACTAAGCGACATTTTCAAAATTTTAAATAAAATTTTTAAAATACCTCTTATTCAGTTATTTATTTGGGAATTTTTTTGTAACAAACAGATTTTTAGAGGCATTTTGAGTTGAAAATCCCGTTCCAAATCTTTTTATTTTATTAAATACATAAATAAATAACTGGAACAGAGGTTTTTTTCGATGCCTTTAAAATTTTTGAAATGGCGCTTAATACATTCTTACGGGAAGGTATCGATTATTACTCCCTGATTTCAGCGATAGAGATATCACCGCCGCTAGGCTGGAAACGGCCAATGGAACGTACTGCTAGTGTCGGCATATCTGGGCCATGACCACCTCGGCCCTCTCCCCGGTGAAACACTGAAGAGACTAATCGCGGATGCTGAACGGCAGAAGATATGCCTCATTATTGGGAGCGATGCGAACTCCCATCATACAGTATGGGGTAGTACTGATATCAATGACAGAGGTGAGTCTCTTTTTTGATTTTATCTTAAGTACTAACCTTATAGTAAGTAATGTAGGCAATGAACCTACCTTCATCACTAAAAACCGACAAGAAGTATTAGATATTACTCTTGTCTCAGATACTATTCATCATAAGATCTCGAATTGGAAAGTGTCAGATGAACACTCGTTCTCTGATCACAGATACATTCAATTCAGTCTTATTGATGAACCTCCTTGCCGAGCAGTATTTCGAAACCCTCGAAAAACCGACTGGCTTAAATATAGGATTACACTTCAAGGGCTATTAAAACCTGATCTTTTAAATCCTCCTTCTAATACTAATGAGCTTGACTGCAAGGTCAATGATCTCACAGTAGCCCTTAACAAATCCATGGCTACTTCCTGTCCACTTACTCAGGTAAGAGGAAAAAAGAAACCACATTGGTGGGATTCAGGGCTTGAACCGCTCAGGAAAGATTGTCGCAAGAGCTTCAATCGAGCTAAAAGAAAATTCTCTCTACTAATCCAGTAATGCCAAGCTGCTTAAAAAATGCTGATGGCTCATGGACAAATTCCTGCGAAGAATCGCTTAACTTGCTATTGGATACTCCACTTCCCTGTAGCTCCCAAAACATTAATAGCTTAGACCGTAATAGGTTTGATATGAATCCAAGCTATCCACAAGGTCTGATTACAATTGGCGCTCAACAGCTTCAGCCTTACAAGTCTGCGGACCAGATGACATAATACCAGCCGAACTCCAGATGAATAAAGATTTAATCGTGAATCGTGCCAATTCTGGAGTCTATCTTTACTAGCTGCTTGGCACTCGTCTACATCCCTTGTCTTGGAGAGAGGTTAAGGTTGTGTTCATACCCAAAGCTGGAAAGTGCTCCCTAGTAAACCCAAAGGATCTCAGATCATTCCTTCTAAAAACATTTGAACGATTGATTGATATCCACATACGATCAAGCATTGACATGCGACTTTTGTCTACGAGTCAACATGCTTACTGCAAAGAGAAATCTGTAGAAACGGCCTTCCTTACATAGTTTAGTAAGAACCATTGAATATTCCCTCCATCATAAAGAGTACACCATGGTTGCTTTCTTAGATATAGAAGGTGCTTTTAACAATGTCGACACATCTGCAATCGCATCTGCACTGAACTCTCTGAAGGTAGATGGTTCGCTTGGTGAATTGATTAACCAAATGCTGACTAGCAGGGTCATCAACTCAAAACTGGGCGGCTTTTCTGCTAGAAGGTCTCTTCTCTGGAACTTGGTAGTCAATGAGCTGCTAACATGCCTGGAAGCGGAGGGCTACAGAGTGATTGCCTATGCGGACGATGTTGCAATTGCCGTATCAGGAAAGCATCATAATACCTTAAAAGAACTCTTACAAAATGCTTTGAATAGGCTAACCAATTGAGCGGACCGGTGTGGTCTCGGTGTCAACCCTCATAAAACAGAACTTGTTCTATTTACCAGGAAATATAAAATTCCTCATGTAGATCCTCCTTCTATAAAAGGTATTCCATTAACTTTTACTGATCAAGCGAAATATTTGGGTCTTATTTTAGATAAAAAATTAAGCTGGAAACCTAGTATACAAGAAAGAGTTAAAAAGGCCACAGTGGCACTCTTCTCATGCAAAAAAGCCGTTGGGAATAAATGGGGCCTTCAACCTCGCATTACTCATTGGCTATATACGTCGGTGATTAGACCGATTCTCACTTATGGTGTTGCAGTATGGTGGACTGCTCTAGATAAAGCGGTAAACTGCGACAAACTTAGCAAAATACAATGCTCTGCTTGTTTATGTATAAGTGGTGCGCTTCGTACGACACCCTCTGCCGCTCTAGACGTTCTGCTATATCTGACGCCCCTCGATATTTTTAGCAAACAGGTGGCTGCAAATACGGCCATTCGCCTACAAGCTTCCTCACAATGGACCAACAATAGCATTGGCCATTCCACCATTCTGAATTCATTCAGATTACCTAGTCACATTGACTACACCATCCCAAAACCACAATTCGGTTCAAACTTATGGCGATTAAAGAAGCCTTATCTTGGCTGAAAGAAAACGTGAATCAGTCTCGACTAACTCTATAACAGCCCTTAATTGCCGTTCGTCTCTGCTGGAGATGGCGCAGCAGTTTAACATTCACCTGTGTTGGGTGCCGGGGCATAGGGACATCCCAGGTAATTGTTAGGCCGATGAACTCGCTAAAAGTGGAACAACTCTACCTCTTCTACCTACCAAGGCAGATATAGGTATACCCATCGCTACTTGTAAACTTTTGCTGAGGCAAGATGCATTAGAGAGAACAAACCTTAGGTGGAACGATATCGCCACTTGTTTGGCAACAAAACAAATCTGGCCAGTAATGGATTTAAAACGATCTAAGTGTTTGATATCTCTAAGTAGATTGCACAATAGCTGAATGATTGGTCTTATAACCGGACACTGTCTTATAGGAAAGCACGCAACACGTCTTGGCGTGTTCTCTAATGATTTTTGCAGAAGCTGTTTGGATGAGGAAGAGATAGAATCAATCCCTCACCTCCTATGCACATGCCCTGCTCTATCTCATAGACGAAGACTTCACCTTGGTGATTTATACTTCAATGATCCTAGTGATCTATCAGATTTAGACAAAGGTGGTCTTTTACGCTTCATAAGAAGCTCCAATGGGTTCACCGAGTGAGGAAAAGGGTCTCCTAGATTCATGTGGTGTCACAATGGACCAACTCATGGTCTAAGTGTGTCAGTCTTCACGACTGGCAGCCACTTCAACCTAACCTAACCTAGGAATAGAGAGGAAAAGAGACGAAGTGTTTTTATGAAAAATAAATAAACAAACGAAAAAAAGAGACTGATATACAGCACTGTTTTTGCACTAACCCGCATCGTTTTATTTTCAACTGCGAAAATCGTGTTTTTTATTCACACTGATCCCCTTCACATAACAAAAAAAGAAAAACCTTGTCCTAACCAAAATGCAAGATCCGGCCAAAGTGTTATAACATTTCAATAAAAATTTACATAGGTTTCCTTGTGAGAGCTTTCGGTAAAGGTCGTACTGCTTCCACAGAAAACACAATATCACCACTAGACAATATTGCTTGAGCACTTATGATCTTGGGGAGCTTGGCTGTTCAACTATGGTTGTATTATGTCTGTCTGGACCTGGAGAAGTTTCATCTTCATTTCTAATCGGAATTTCTCTCTACTGAAGGTGGTATATATTATGTCTTTTAATAAAACACGTTGTTTAAATCTTTAACAATTTATTTAATATAAAATCTTAGAAGCTAAAGGAAAGCACAAGTTATTCGGTTGGAGGTTAGATCAAAAAGAAGAAAGAACTCAGTATGAAATGTCATAGTTATCAAGATAAGGAAGTGTTCTGAAAAGCAATAAATAATTAAGGTTTTAACACATTGTCTTAAGTTATCGAAATATATAACAACTTTCCCCCTTTTTGATCAAGCCTTCACATTATACAAAAGTAGATAACTAGCTATAGTTATTTAAACTTCGGTTTAACATAATCAGAAAAAGTAAAACGTTTAGGTTTCTTTCTATCTCTTTGAGATCTTCTTATAGGTGAACTTAAGTCTTCAAAAATTGCTTCTTTTTTAAAATTACATGTTTCTTTTTTGATTTTCTCTAACTTAGGTTCTATATTACAATTTTCATTATTTAAATCCAGAGTTTTAGAATTAAGATACATATGATCTTTTAAATGTTGTTTACGTAACTGATTTTGATGAACCATTCGTATTCTATCATTTATTTTTGCTAAATAAGTTAGCTTACTTATTATTTTTACAATTTTAGCAGGTATCCATCGTATAAAATGTTTAAAATGATACTGATACATTACATCTTCTCCCTCCTTAAAAACAAAATTATTTCTTATTATTTTATCAACTTTACAGTTTTTCTTAATTACATCGGAATATTCACAATTACTACTCAAATTCAAATTTACATTCTTAATTCTATCTAAAATAATTTTCGGTTTATACGAGAAAAGCATTTCCGATGGCGTTTTTAAGGTTGAGGAGCATTTAGTATTGCGACTGTGCTGTAAATATTTAAAAATTTGTTCTTGAATTGGTAACCTGTTACCATGATCTAGACAAAAGCGCTTCAAAACCTTTTTGGCACTTTGTACACCGCGTTCTGCTAACCCATTAGAAGCAGGGTGATAGGGAGGAGAATGTATCAACTGAATTCCTTTACACTGACAAAATTTTCTTAAAACAAAAGAATTGAATGGTGGCCCATTATCTGAAATTATTTTATCAGGAAGACCATACGAAGAAAAAATTTCATTAAAAACCCTTATTAAGGAATCGACGTTTGTAGAATTCATTATTTTAATTTCACAAAATTTACTGTACGCATCTACTAAAATTAGAAATGTTTTCCCCTCAAAATGAAAAAAATCCACGTGAACTCTTTCAAAAGGGTATGAAGTTTCTGGCCACCTTGTTGTCACAACTTCTTTTTTAACATTTTGTGTTTGGTCACAAACTTCACAACCTTTTACTTTGTTCTCAATATCCTTATCACATAATGGCCACCAAACATAAGATCTGGCCAATCTCTTCATATTAACGATACCAGCATGGTTATCGTGAAGAACTCTTAATACTTTATCCTGAAGACACTTCGGGATGATAATACGGTTGGCATAAAATACACATCCGTTATCCGTAGACAGACTATTTCTTTTGAGGTAAAATGGCATTAACTCTTGCTTCACCGGAATCGACCATGACTTTAGTAACGCCTGATGAACTGATTGTAATATTGTATCGTGTTTGTAGTGTTCTAAAACTTTTTTTAAATCTATCAATGGCTCTTCAGACTGAAAAAAATTAATAGGAGACTCCTCTATATCTGAACTTTCCGGAAGCGGAAGACGTGAAAGAGCGTCTGCATGGCCCATTTGAGAACTGCGACGGTATGAAATTTTATATTTATACATTGAGAGTAAAATCGACCATCTTTGAAGACGAGCAGCAGCTACTGAAGCTGTGCCTTTTTTAGGATTGAAAATTTCTTTCAAAGCTTGATGGTCCGTATATAACGAAAACTCTTGACCATAAATATAGTTATGAAATTTTTTTAATGCAAAGACTATCGCAAGAGCTTCTCTGTGCAATTGAGAATAATTGCGCTCTGATGGACTCAAACTACTCGATGCGAAAAGCACGGGTTTTTCAACACCTTCAATTTCATGAGACAATACAGCCCCTACTCCATAGGGACTGGCATCGGTAGCGACTACAATTGGTTTATGCGGATCATATAAAGCGAGAATATTATTGTCAAGCAAAAGCTCTTTACTTTTCCTAAAAGCTTCTGAGCACGAATCAGACCAAATAAAAACTGAATTTTTCCTAAGCAGACTATATAAAGGTGACAGCGTTGTTGCTAAGTTTGGCAAAAATCTTCCATAATAATTAAGTAGCCCGAGATACGATTGTAACTCAGCAACATTTTTAGGAGCCGGAGCTTCCACTATGGCTTTCACTTTTTCTTCATTAGGACAAACTCCTTTTTGAGAAATCGAATGACCTAGATACTTCACGCAATTTTGTAAAAATTTTGACTTTTCCAGATTTATTCTAACATTATGACGACTGAGACGACTAAGAACTTCAAATAATTTTGCACGACAATCTTCCTCATCAACTCCACCTATTATTATATCGTCTAGATAGCAAAAGACCTGTTTTAGTCCTGTTAAAATCCTATCCATAACCGACTGGAAAATAGCGGGGGCCGAACTAACTCCAAGAATTAATCTTGTGTAAGCAAAAAGTCCTTTCAAAGTATTAATAACGAGAAGTTTACGAGAACTTTCCGAAACAGGCAACTGCTGATATGCTCCCGTCAAATCTACTACACAAAAAACTTTACAATCGGCGAGTTGAGCAAAAATATCTTCAATTTTTGGAAAATTGTAGTGAACTGTCTCAATACATTTGTTGATGGTAACTCGACAATCGACACAAATGCGAATACTACCATTCGCTTTGGGAACTATAACAATTGGGCTTGCCCAACGACTTTGCTTAACTGACACTAAAATTCCTTCATCCACCAACCTGTCCAGTTCCTTATCCACAATCTCCCTTAATCTATACGGCACGCTGTAAGCGGAATGAAAAATAGGAGTTTGATCCTCTTTAAGCACGATATCGGCTTCATACCCGACGATAGGTGTATTCAAATTTGTACTAGTTATACCTGGGAAAGATTGTTCTATCTCTTTCACTAAAGTTTTACTACAACTTACTTGGTTAACTGGAACAATACTAAATACGCTTCTCCAATCTGGATACAAATTATCAATCCAAGAACGACCCATAATGCATTTAGATGGTTTATCACCTTCAATAATTATCAGCTGTAATTGATGCTCTCTTCCTCCAAACGCCACCTGAACCTTCGCCGCACCGATTTCTTTTATCAGACTACCTGTAACTGTACAAAGTTTATTTTGAGACTTTTCTAAATTTAAATTAACAAATTTTTTCCTAAACTCCCCTTCGCTCATGACTGACTCTGTAGCCCCGGTATCCACCTCCATTTCGACATTGACTCCATTTATTTTAACTTTGCTGAGCACTAACTGCTTGTGCTGCTCTTGTGTACTGTGTACGACTTTGATTGACTTGCTGTTTCTGCAGACGACAGATGTGTGGCCCATTTTGCCACACGAAAAACATTCCCACTCCTTGGCGGGACAGTTCATTTCTTGATGACCACGACCACATCTGTGGCATCGCTTTTTATCTCTGCCTTGACTTTGGGCATAATGAGAAGAAGACTTCCTCCATTTAGGGTTAGACACGTGTACATTCTTTTGACTCGACTGTTGCTTCGGATCGTGATTCTGCTTTTTAGCATTACGGCTCGTGACACTTGATGATATTGAATGAAAAGCATGCGGTTGCATGTTTTTTGATGCTTTTTCGGAGGCTTCCATGTTCAAAGCCTTTTGACAACATTTTTCGAAATTACTACCATCATCATTTAATAGACACTGTTGGATTTTATCGTTACGTAGACCGATGATAAAGCGATCAATTAAAACATCATCCAGAATGTATGACTTATATCTTCCAAGATCACTGATTACTGTGGCGTTGTTTGTGGTGCTTTTTTCATCGCGTTCTTTGTCCAAAAAATCTCCAAAATGACATGACTGTACCAACGACTTCAGGCGGACTATATAATCCCCGATTGGTTCCCCTTCTTCTTGGCATGACTTGTAGAATTTGTACCTTTCTGCTCTTTTATTTTCGGCTGGAGCAAAATGTGCTCGGAGAAGTCTGATGAGGGTTTCGAAGTCTTTTGTACTTGGCAGATCTGGGACTGTTAGAGACATAAGAATCTCATATATCTCAGCACCGATCACAGTGATGAGTAATGGTGTTTGACCTTCAGCTTGGATATCGTTTATTTTAAAAAATTGGCGAAGCCTGTCCTCGTAGGCTTTAAAATTACCACCAGGTAAAAATGGTTCGATATTGCCGACCAATGGAGCCATTTAATCGTTTGATCTGCACGTGTCCTTAACCTTACCACCAATTTTTTAAACAAAACTGCGCTTTCCTTTATTAGACTTTGCTTCTATATTAAAACTTTATAGACTTTACTTTTACACGCGGACTTATTGAGTTTTCCTCGTCGCCAACTATTATGTCTTTTAATAAAACACGTTGTTTAAATCTTTAACAATTTATTTAATATAAAATCTTAGAAGCTAAAGGAAAGCACAAGTTATTCGGTTGGAGGTTAGATCAAAAAGAAGAAAGAACTCAGTATGAAATGTCATAGTTATCAAGATAAGGAAGTGTTCTGAAAAGCAATAAATAATTAAGGTTTTAACACATTGTCTTAAGTTATCGAAATATATAACAGTATATTGGTAACGTTTCCTCATAGGTACACGGATCATCTAAAAAGCACGAACATTAACTAAACACAGTGGCGCAAAATTATAGTGAAGTTAACCCGATACTAAAACAACTTTAGTGTAACACTAGGTGAAAATGGCTTATTCTTAAATTATAGACGATGTGAATCCAACTTTATGTTTAAATACTTGCATTAGGGTTAAAATCACCAAATAGCTCAAATGACGTCTGTCGCACGAACTGTCATTAATTTAGGCGAGTTCAACTTAAATTGGTTTAGAAAAAGGTCTTAACGTAGCACAAACTGGCATGTGTCTATAATTCAGGAAAAGTTAGAGAACTACATTAAAGTTTAACAATAATTGTCAACTAGTGTTACGCTAAGGCCCTTAAATTAGGCTGTCTATAATTTTCAACCGTCCTGTGTTTCAACCGTACCCAGTCTCCCCTACGTTTGACATAGTCGTGCAGATTATTTTTGTAGATGAAGGGTCACTCTGTGCATTATTGCTTATACCAATAGGTATAATAGTAATCTACTAGTAAGCGAAATATTGCGAGTTTTTCAAGTCTTCTTTTTGTTCAATTGTTCCGGTCTCTTCCTCCCGTTTGACTATGGGTTAATCAATCCTTATTCCTCGCGTAAGCATTTTTTTCGTATTAAAGATGGTACAAATCCCCGTTTAGACTTTAAATATGTTATGCTGTCATATATGGTGTCGAACAACATTTTATGTTAAATCAAACGCGAACGAAGCCATACTGTGAGGTTCATTAAACGTATGAGTATCAATAAACATGCAAACAAGTCGAAATAAGATGTCAAACTGTCGTAGCCAGATGAATCTTATACAATTTGTTTTTATACATTCATCTTAAGCAAATGGTTTTTCTTGTTGTCATAATCCTTGATCCCGGTGATGATAATATAAATCCTACTTATAATAATTAATGAAAATAAACACTAAATTGATCTTCCTAATGGATTCTCTTCAAGCTGCTACACTTTTGGTGAACCAAATGAAAACCTACCTATAGAGCCAATCGATTTTGGGAACGGGAAGCAAGGTAAATCGGTTTTAAGTTTAAATTTACATATCGAGTGCAATTATTTAACGACATATTAATTTTATAATGCACTTCTGCACAATTGGCTGATTGGGTCCCAAGTAGGTACTTGGATAGTAATGTTCAAAAGTCTTATGGCCAGTTTCACAGCTTAAGTTAAACCTTTAACTTAGTTCATTCTTTAGTTTAAGTTTAGTGACAGTATTATATTGTTAAAACTTAAGTTCAACGTGTAGAGCTCTGAAATACAACCAAAAACCAAGTGTAAGGTTAAGTTAAACCACATTACCGCTAGCAAAAGATCATTTAATAAATTTAATCCCATTAGACTTTTTCTTGTGGGGTTCTCTGAAGTTGTGGCCAAGCCAATTGACCTCAATTGAGTGATGCCATCAAAGTCAACATAACTCAGGCCATCGCTCCAATTAAGCCCAGACTATGTGGCAGGTCATTACAAATTTGACCTCTCGGATCCGTTCCAAAATGCCACAGTGGATACTTAAACGATGTCTCAGTCTCATTTCCAGAATAAAACATTTCGCCCTATCTGTTAACAAAAACAACGAATATCACTTTTTAACATTTAAGCTTATCTTTAATAATAAATCCTCGAGTAGGTACGTTGATCAACCTGACCCTGATACTCAATTTAAAGAATACTTTTTTAATTGTATGCGTTTGATGGTCAAGAACTCGACTGCATCTATACAGATAATTCTAAGGCTTTTGATCAACTTTCTTATGACATCATATAGCGTTTAAATTAAAGGTGTTACGGTTTCCTCTTAAACTCATCACTTGGGTTTCTTCTTATATCCAAAATAGATACTATCAGGTTAGATTTAGAAGCTCTGTCTCCAACCCTTTCTTTGCCAAGTCTTGAGTTCCACAGGGTAGTCATTTAGGTCCACTTCTTCTTTTTATCTTAAGCCTAGTACGCAGATTGAACTAAAATTGCGCTCCCACATTTCTCTCCAAACACCAGCTAAAATTCTAGCTAAATTTTGAAAAAAGATTTTTGTGGAGAATACATTACAGAAAATAGCTGTTCTCTGAAAAGAAATTTTATTCAACAATTTCAAAGAATTTTCTTTCAATATTTCAAGTTAAAATAATCCAATAAAATAGATTTGTCCTTTTGGCATTGCTAAATCGTTTGTCCTTGAATATTTCTCGGTCTCAATTTTCATTTTCGCAATGTAAAGCTCACATAATCTCACAAATAAATGAACTTGCCACAATTTAGCTCGAGTGCGTTCAGTAAGAAACGAAAATTGGATTTTTTAGCTGGAGCTGCGTACCTCTCGGCTGAAATGTTTGGCTAAATTTTAGAGAGAATTTTGTATGGGAGCGAAATTTAAGCTCGATCTGCGTACGAGGCTTTTAGACGGAGAGCTAGCGACCGATTTACTCACCCCATTTTAGCAAGGCTAAAACTTTGGTCATAGAAAGATTGAGGCCCAACAGTTATAAATATGCCCGTCTTACACTCCGGTACCCTCCATGAGGCCTTAAGTTTAAGGCTTGAAGTTGTAAAAAAAAAAGTGCCCATTCGCCTCATTTTAGCAAGGCTCATCTTTTAATATAATGTTCATTGATTCAATATATCACGAAAATAGCAATGTAAGACGTTTTAGCCCTCCATGACATGCTGTAAGACGCTCGTGTATATGTAAAAAAAAAATGACCTCATTCACCTCATTTTAGCAAGGCTGGTATTTACACATAATTAAGATGACATTAAAACAAACACACATTTCAAGTGTAAGACGTTTTTTCGGTCGATAACCCTCCGTAAGACGCTGAAAAAATTTCGTTTAAGTCAAGATAGCCCAGTAAAAATAGATTTTTTCAAGGAACAAATTTGTAACAGGCTGATTTTTGGTATACACGTTGGGATTGGCGTTACTTATAACCTGTCAAAAGTCCTCAAACATCCAATGCCCGCTAGTCCCGTTAGGGGGGTCAAAGGTCATGAAAATGGGTTTTTGCTAAATATATCGGAAACGGTAAGTTTTAGAAGAAAAAATTGTCCTACAAACATGTAGCTGAGGTAATTTCCAACAAAAAACTTATGTACCAAATTGTTCTTAGCACTAACCGTTACAAGGTTACAGTACTTCAAAGATTCACAGTATTCCAAAAGAATGCTTTTTCTTGGTCGAGCGCTTTGTGCGTTTCTTTTTACTGTGGTATACCCAGGAGGCCTTTTCCACAACGAACGTTTGATTAATGAAGGTGTGTATTAAAATTCATTTTGTTTTCATGACCTTTGACCCCCCTAACGGGACTAGCGGGCATTGGATGTTTGAGGACTTTTGACAGGTTATAAGTAACGCCAATCCCAACGTGTATACCAAAAATCAGCCTGTTACAAATTTGTTCCTTGAAAAAATCTATTTTTACTGGGCTATCTTGACTTAAGCATAGTTTTCAGTTCCGATGCGAAAAAAAAATCAAAATTTTCAAAATGATTTTCCACCTATTCTGCGCACCAAGTTGAATAATATTCAAGGCGAAAAACGTTTGCTTTGGCCTAAACCACCCATTGAGTCATTAATTTACCCTTAATTGACAAGCTATAGGCCTAAAAATGGAAAATAATTATTTTTTGATGCGAAAACCATTTGCATGCAAATAATGCCTTGAGGTGAATATATTTTTTTTTTCGGAAGTATAAACCGACCATCAAAAAAAAAATATTTTATTCACCACACTCTTTTTCGCATGCAAATCAATTGCCGGTCCATTGTTTTGCATGACATTCCATGACAGCATTGTTTTTTTTTTTGCATGAAGCTGTAAACCAATCATGCAAACAATTAATTTTGCATTTCACCTCAATTATTTTTGACATGCGAGAATATTTGCATAGATTTTTTTTTGCGCACGGGAACTGTAAACTAGGCTTTAAACGAAATTATTTCAGCGTCTTACGGAGGGTTATTGACCGAAAAAACGTCTTACACTTGAAATGTGTGTTTGTTTTTATGTCATCTTAATTATGTGTAAATACCAGCCTTGCTAAAATGAGGTGAATGGGGTCATTTTTTTTACATATACACGAGCGTCTTACAGCATGTCATGGAGGGCTAAAACGTCTTACATTGTTATTTTCGTGTATATATTGAATCAATGAACGATATAATGAGGTGAATGGGCACTTTTTTTACAACTTCAAGCCTTAAACTTAAGGCCTCATGGAGGGTACCGGAGTGTAAGACGGGCATTTTTATAACTGTTGGGCCTCAATCTTTCTATGACCAAAGTTTTAGCCTTGCTAAAATGAGGTGAATAAATCGGTCGCTAGCTCTTGGTCTATTTAGCTTTAAATGATTTATCCCTCTGTATACGTCATAATGAAATTCTATTTTTATGGATGATATGAAAATTTTCAAAATCGTTAAATCTGCGAGTGATCGTTTAATTTTGCAAGAATATATACATATAAACAGTTTTGTTATTTCGCATAATGTCAGGCGATGACTTTTTCTAAAAAAAAGAGTTCCTAGTTCATTTGATTAAAAAGTATCACAGCACACATTACGTCGTGTTGATAGTTTCAAAGACCTAGGAGCTCATATTACTTGTAATCTTGATTTTACGAAGCATATCAGTTTAATCGTCAACAAGGTAAACTCGCCCTTACTAACCTTACTCCAATCGGAGCAAATTAACTCCAATTTTGAGGAAAAAAAATCTACTCTGCCACTCCGGTTTTTGAGATCTACTCCTCCTTTTTTTTCCACACTAAAAACTCTTTAGCAAAACTACATGAAATTAAATGACAACACCGTTTAATTCAATTTTCTAACCAACTCTGACTCTGAAATCTGAACATTTACATCTGAAAGTCTTCGCTGAACGGAATCATTTCTTTTTCTTACTTTGTTCAACATTTCTCGTTCATATCAGAGCTTATGTGATTTTTTTTAAATACCTTTTTTATTTTTGTTAAATGCATTTTTGTTTACAATACAGTTTTTGAAAACTTGAGTTTTCCTTTCGCTTTAAAATCTGCTCCGAAAATTTTTGATTTACAAATAAAGAAGTTAAAGTGAGCTCCACTCCACATACTGCGTTTCGCCCAGATACAACAGTTTGGCTCATCAGTTAGATGATGCTGTACCCTTCTAAGACGCAAATTTTGGTCGATGTTTACCTACTCATATACAAATTCACAGCATGGAAACACTGTGAATTCCATTTATCCAGGAGAATTTGTTTAAATTCAGACACCTAGAAAACAAATGCCAGTGCACTAATAATAATATTCTTCTGTTTTAGTGGACCGAATGTATTAAGTTCAAAGTAGAGTAGAACTCACTTAAACTTCTTTATTTGAACTTAATTCATTCTCTTCACTACAACAGAAAAATATTATTTTTAGTTTTCTTCAAAATCGTAATTTTCGATTTACTACACTTTTTTACAAATCTGCTCTGAAATTTTGCTGCTAAGGTTCGAACCGTGCAGTACCCTAAGTGATGGGCCTGATGAGCATTTAATTTGTGTTGGCAATTCTATGGTCTAAGATGTCGCTTTTACTAAGCTCTCTTTGGAAAAGATCAGATAGTGTAAAAGAAAAAAAAAAAAATTTAACTCTTCGCAAAAAAGTACTCTGAATCAAAGGGCACGGTAGTGCCCAGCCAAGTTCGCGGCACTACACCCTTTTTACAGGAACAAACTCAGGCGATTTTCATCCCCCCTCTAACTTCAGTACCAATAAAGTCAGAAACTTCAAATTCGGAGTATTTGCTGAACTGATCAAACACAGGTGGCTCACCAAATTTCAACTCTGTAGCATTAGTAGTTTCCAAGATATAGGACTTCAAAAATCGCAAAAACCGTAACTGACTGACTCACTGACTGACTCACTGACAGATCATCAAAATTATGGAGCACTTCCCGACATCGTAGAAACTTGAAATTTTGCACAACGGTTGGCCTTGTTGTACATACAAAGGAAAAAATCGAAAATCTGCAATTTTCTATTCAGGGGGCGTGGCATCCACCCACTTTCTTAAATATTCTATAAATTATATGGAGCCTTTTCGATTGTTGTAGAACAATAAAAATTGGTAAGTTAGTAGGGTTTGAGGTACTTAGAAAGAAAAAAATTGAAAAAATTGGAATTTTCCATACAGGGGGCGTGGCATCTACCCACATTCTTAAAAATTCTTATAAATTATATGGAGCACTTCCGATTGTTGTAGAACGATGAAAATTGGTATGTCGGTAGGGCTTAAGGTACTTAGAAAGAAAAAAATTGAAAAATTGGAATTTTGCATTCAGGGGGCGTGGTATCCACCCACATTCTTAAAAATTCTTATAAATTCTATGGAGCACTTCCGATTGTTGTAGAACGATGAAAATTGGTAGGTCGATAGGCCTTGAAGTACTTAGAAGAAAAAAACCGAAAAATTGGAAGTTTCAGTTCAGGGGGCGTGGCATCCACCCACATCCTCAAAAATTCTTATAAATTATATGAAGCACTTCCGATTGTTGTAGAACGAAGAAAATTGGTAGGTCAGTATGCCTTGAAATAATTAGAAGAAAAAAATCGAAAAATTGGGAGATTAAGTTCAGGGGGCGTGGCATCGACCCACATTCTTAAAAATTCTTATAAACTATATGAAGCACTTCCGATTGTTGTAGAACGATGAAAATTGGTAGGTCGGTAGGACTTAAAGTACTTAGAAAGAAAAAAATCGAAAATTTGGAACTGTCCATTCAGGTGGGGGGGTTGCCATCCACCCACTTTATCAGAATTGCTATTATTTGTATGGAGCACTTTCGGTTGTCGTAAAATTATGAAACTTTGTAGAGCGGTAGGGCTTGACTTTCACCTGGCAAAATAAATCTTTGTAAAAAGGAGTGAAATCACAACAAAAACATAAATGTTAAAAAAGGAGCCAAGTTCTTATGTGTACAAGAAACCTGTGCGTAAAAAGTCAGCCAAAAAAAGTAATGAGATCTTAAATATATGCCAAGTTTTAAGTTCATGAAGTTTAATATCAAATATCTTAAGTAGAGTAATATCGAAACAATTCCAAATCATGACAGAAATTTAGTAATTAATGATACTGATTAAAATTTGGTGGATTTACTTGGCAAGTTTTCTCTTAAATACTTACTTAATCACAAATTTAAAATGTATGAAAACTTGACCAGTGAACCCACCAAATTTTAATCAGTAATCATTAATTAACAAATTTCTGTCATGATTTGGAATTGTTTCGATATTACTCTACTTAAGATATTTGATATTAAACTTCATGAACTTAAAACTTGGCATATATTTTAGATCTCATTACTTTTTTTGGCTGACTTTTTACGCACAGGTTTCTTGTACACATAAGAACTTGGCTCCTTTTTTAACATTTATGTTTTTGTGGTGATTTCACTCCTTTTTGCAAAGATTTATTTTTCCAGGTGAAAGTCAAGCCCTACCGCTCTACAAAGTTTCATAATTCTACGACAACCAAAAGTACTCCATACAAATAATAGCAATTCTGATAAAGTGGGTGGATGGCAATCCCCCCTGAATGGACAATTCCAAATTTTCGATTTTTTTCCTTTCTAAGTACATACTTCAAGTCCTACCGACCTACTAATTTTCATCGTTCTACAACAATCGGAAGTGCTTCATATAGTTTATAAGAATTTTTAAGAATGTGGGTCGATGCCACGCCCCCTGAACTGAAACTTCCAATTTTTCGATTTTTTTCTTCTAAGTACTTCAAGGCCTACCGACCTACCAATTTTCATCGATCTACAACAATCAGAAGTGCTCCATATAATTTATAAGAATTTTTAAGAATGTGGGTGGATACCACGCCCCCTGAATGCAAAATTCCAATTTGTCAATTTTTTTCTTTCTAAGTGCCTTAAGCCCTACCGACCTCCCAATTTTCATCGTTCTACAACAATCGGAAGTGCTCCATATAACTTGTAAGAATTTTTAAGAATGTGGGTGGATGCCACGCCCCCTGTATGGAAAATTCCAATTTTTAAATTTTTTCCTTTCTAAGTACTTCAAACCCTACCAACTTACCAATTTTCATTGTTCTACAACAATCGGAAAGGCTCCATATAATTTATAGATTATTTAAGAAAGTGGGTGGATGCCACGACCCCTGAATAGAAAATTGCAGATTTTCGATTTTTTCCTTTGTATGTACTAGAAGGCCTACCGTTGTGCGAAATTTCAAGTTTCTACGATGTCGGGAAGTGCTCCATAATTTTGATGATCTGTCAGTGAGTTAGTCAGTGAGTCAGTGAGTCAGTCAGTTACGGTTTTGCGATTTTTGAAGTCCTATATCTTGGGAACCCCTAATGCTAAGGAGTTGAGATTTGGTGAGCCACCTGTGTTTGATCAGTTCAGCAAATACTCCGAATTTGAAGTTTCTGACTTTATTGGTACTGAAGTTAGAGGGGGGTTGAAAATCGCCTGAGTTTGTTCCTGTAAAAAGGGTGTAGTGCCGCGAACTTGGCTGGGCACTACCGTGCCCTTTGATTTTATTTCTCCTATCTCTATCCTGTAATGGATGTGGATGGTACACTTTTGGTATCAATCGAGGATGAGCTGCGCAGGTGGAAGGATCACTTTTGTGCCTTGCTCAATGAGGATTCTGTCGAGCAGAGTGCTGAAGTGCCCCAGCTTAACGAGATGCGTAGATCATATAGGGGTATTGACATCGAACCCCCTACAGCACTGGAAATTCAATCTTCGATAAATCTTCTCAAAAACAACAAAGCAGCTGGACTTGACGGTATACCAGCCGAGTTCCTGAAAGCTGACCCTGTCAGAACGGCTAGTATTCTACACATGTGTGGGAAAACGAAATCTATCCCAGCGATTGGAAGGATGGTGTAATTGTTAAGTTGCCAAAGAAAGGTGATCTTAAGAATTGTAACAATTGGCGAGGTATTACAGTTTTGTCCGTTTTTCCAAAATTAATGGCAACCATTCTGGAGCGGATAAAGGTTAGAATCGAGTCTACACTCAAGAGGCATCAAGCTGGTTTCCGGAGTGGGTGGTCTTGTGTCGACCATATCAACACTCTGCGTATCGTTCTTGAGCAGTCTGCGGAGTTTCAATCACCGCTTTACCTCATGTTTGTGGATTTTGAGAAGGCCTTTGACCGAGTCAACCGTGAATGTATATGGAGATCACTTCTTGGTAGAGGAATTCCCCCAAAAATTGTTGCCATTATAAGAGAGTCCTATAACAACGCAAGATGCTTTGTTTTACACAATGGGCAGCTATCCGACTCTTTCGAAGTGCGGCAGGGTGTGAGACAGGGAGATGTTCTATCGTCAATTCTCTTTCTACTGGAGATTGACGATGTTTTGACGGCCAGCGTTGGAACAGCAGAGAGGCAGGGCATTCAATGGAGACCGTTTGAAAGGCTTAGCCACTTAGACTGCCGATGATATATGTCTCTTGACAAATAACATCAGCGGGCTGAACGGAATGTGTCAAGCTCTGAAGGTAAAAGGAGAGTCGAGTGGTCTTAAAATAAATAGCAAAAAGACCAAAATAATGCTCACAGGCCGCTCCACACATCAGCGTATTTGAAGAGGTTGAACAATTTAACTACCTTGGGAGTATTGTTTCAGCAAATGGTGGTACTGATCTGGACGTTCAAAGTAGAATAAATAAAGCTCGCGTAGCCTTCGGTTCTCTCTCCCAAATTTGGAAATCATGTCAAATCTCCTTGCGCACAAAGTTGAGATTCTTCGAATCCAATGTCAAATCCGTGCTGTTATATGCTTGCGAAACCTGGAAAGTCACGACTACCATCTCAAAGAAATTGCAGGCTTTTGTGAACTGTTGTCTACGCCATATTCTAAAAATTCGCTGGCCACAAATTATATCAAACGAGGAATTGTGGCGCAGGACAAGTCAAGAGCGGCTGGACGTTGACATAAGAAAGCGTAAATGGCAATGGATTGGTCACACACTGAGGAAACCAAACGATGAAATTGCAAAGCAGTCATTTGAATGGAATCCTCAGGGTGCACGGCGGGTTGGAAGACCAAGAACAACATGGAAATCAACAGTTCTAGCAGAAGCAGACTCCCAGAGAAAGACGTGGCCACAGTTAAAATATCTATCTGCAGACCGTGAAGGATGGAAACGATTTGTTGGCGCCTTATGCCCCAACCGGGGTTACAGGACTTGATGATGATGATCTCTATCAAACTATCCTCCCGAACTTGTTGCTATTGCTTGTGATAAAAAATAGCTAACCAATTTTCAATTTAAGTTGGGTCTTGTGTGTAAATGGAAATTCACACAGAAGTGCAGGGCATCAATTTATATTGAATAATTTTTGAATGAACGGAACGCGTGATGGGAAGAAATGGCGTGGGGTCACGGAATGAAAATGGTGACTTGCTTGTCGACTTTTGTAACGCGAATCGTCTTGTGATAGGTGGGACTGTATTTAAGCATAAGACGTGCAACAAAATTACCTGGGTGCATCCGGATGGTCAAACCGAAAACCAAATTGATCATATCATGATTCAGCAGCGATGGAGGAAGTCTATGTGTGATGTCCGGAGTATAAGAAATGCCGATGTGGGAAGCGACCACCATTTGCTTCTGATGAGTCTCAAACTACGAACCGCTGCCGTACAAAAACCAGCGCAGGATGCAGCAAGGAGCACAAAATTCATTACTAATGCTTTAAATGACCCCAACATATGTCGAAACTATGTCACCACCCTTAACGACAGAGCCTCGTCATTAAATGGAATCCAGAACTCAACAATTGATGAGAAGTGGGGTGAAATTAAAAGTGTTTTTATGGAGGGTGGATCCGAAACTGTACCCAAGCGATCGAGACGTAGAGACTCTTGGATATCCCAAGACACCTGGGATAAGATCTTCGCAAATCGTTGAAAATCCAAATAAATGCAGAAGCTGATGTTCAACGAAAGGCTGACTTGCGAAGAGAGTACCGCATTGCACATAAGATGGTCTACCGCTGTGTGAGACGTGACAAGAGGGTGAAGTTGGATGGACTCGCAGATAATGCGGAAAGCGCTGCCAGAAGAGGAGATATCCGGGAATTGTACCAAATAGCCAAAGATGTTATCGGGAAAAAAAGCAACACCAATCATCCTGTAATGGATGTGGATGGCACACTTTTGGTATCAATTGAGAATCAGCTTCGTAGATGGAAGGACCATTTTTGTGCCCTGCTAAATGAGGATTCAGTTGAGCAGAGTGCTGAAGTGCCCCAACTAAACGAGATGCGCAGGTCCTATAGGGGTATTGACATCGAACCCCCGTCAGAATCGGAAATCCTTACATCAATAAATCTCCTCAAAAACAACAAGGCAGCTGGACTGGACCAAATACCAGCTGAATTCCTGAAAGCCGATCCCGTAACAGCGGCTAGTATTTTACATCCGTTGATACAAAGCATTTGGGAAAACGAATGCTATCCCAGGGATTGGAAGGATGGTGTGATTGTTAAGTTGCCAAAGAAAGGTGACTTAAAGAATTGCAACAATTGGCGTGGTATCACCGTTTTGTCCGTTTTCCCAAAACTAATGGCAACCATCATTCTCGAGCGAATAAAGGATAGAATCGAGTCTACACTCAAGAGGTATCAAGCTGGCTTCCGCAGTGGTCGATCATGTGTCGACCATATCAACACCCTGCGTATCGTCCTCGAGCAGTCGATGGAATTTCAATCACCGCTTTACCTCATGTTCGTGGATTTTGAGAAGGCCTTTGATCGAGTTAACCGAGAATGTATATGGAGATCGTTGTTTGGTAGAGGAATTCCACCAAAAATTGTTGCCATTATTAAACAGTCCTACAACAACGCGAGGTGTTTTGTTTTGCACAATGGGCAGCTATCCGACTCCTTCGTAGTGCAACAGGGTGTGAGACAAGGGGATGTTCTATCGCCAATTCTCTTCCTGCTGGCGATAGACGACGTATTGACGGCCAGTGTTGGTACAGCTGAGCGACAGGGCATTCAATGGAGACCGTTCGAAAGGCTCAGTCATTTAGACTATGCCGATGACATATGTCTACTGGCAAATAACATCAGTGGGCTGAACGGGATGTGCCAAACACTGTAAGTGAAGGGAGAGTCGAGTGGTCTAAGAACTAACAGCAAAAAAATAAAAATAATGCTCACAGGCCACTCCACACAGCAGCGAGTTATCTTACAGGAGACGCCCGTTGAAGTAGTGGAACAATTTAACTACCTTGGCAGTATTGTTTCTGCAAACGGTGGTACGGATCTGGACGTTAAAAGTAGAATAAATAAAGCTCGTGCTGCCTTCGGTACTCTGTCCCCAATTTGGAAATCCAGTCAAATCTCCTTACGCACTAAGTTGAGATTCTTCGAATCCAATGTCAAATCCGTGCTGTTATATGCTTGTGAAACCTGGAAAGTCACGTCTACCATTTCGAAGAAATTGCAGGCTTTTGTGAATCGCTGTCTTCGCCACATCCTAAAGATTCGCTGGCCACAAATAATCAAATGAGGAATTGTGGCGCAGGACAAGTCAAGAGCGGCTGGACGTCGACATAAGAAAGCGTAAATGGCGTTGGATTGGTCACACACTGAGGAAACCAAACGATGAAATTGCAAAGCAGTCCTTTGAATGGAATCCTCAGGGTGCACGGCGGGTTGGAAGACCAAGAACAACATGGAAATCAACTGTCTTAGCGGAAGCAGAATCCCAGAGAAAGACGTGGCCACAGCTTAAGTACCTTGCAGCAGACCGTGAAGGATGGAGACGTTTTGTTGACGCCCTATGCCCCAGCCGGGGTTACAGGACACGATGATGATGATGAATTTTTGAATGAACAACAACCAACTAACCAATTTTCTTTTTCTATGGATTCCAAATATTAGGTTTGTATGGAAAATTTTGATGTTACCGTTTTTGATGTGGGAATTTTAAGGGCTTTATTGAGGTCACCAAACGAAACCTTAGCTCAAGTTTGAATTTTAATTCGAACAATTTCTTGAATATTAATCACAATTTACTTTTTATCTTATTTCTATGGAGTAATTTTATTTTATTTGGGTTAACATTTTTAATCACTTCACTTTACTTAGAAAATTAACATCATATCTTATGACATGAGCATATTTTAAACGAAATGTATTAAGAAAAGGAATTTTAATGCCAAGAGGAAATCGCACAGAATATTTGCCTTATACGTTTTGCATGCTTACCTGCAGCTGATGTTAATTACGATTATTTTCAACGGTAAATACAAATAGCAAATCGTAATTGAGTTGAATATTTGAATAGATATTGCATCAATATATGCTTCCAATCGAGACCCATATTGGCATCAGCCACACCCACAGCAGTCACACTTCACTTATCCGTGGATCAAGTTTATTAATGCAATTAACAATACATGGCCTTACATCAACTGCCGGCCCGGCCGTCAATGTTTGCTTGCACAGTTGGCATACAGTGTTGGCACTTGAGTTCGAAGGTTATAATGTTAAAAGGTAGGTAATCCGCTCCCATTCTGCCCACAGAACATGGAGCTGGATTGGAGATTCGTATATACGTAAATACATACGTACTTTGCTTTGCCTGCCATCAGGGCAAATTAAAGCTCGTAAGTAATTAACCAAGTTGCAACGGAAGCTGTTGACTATGAATTAACATTAATGACATTTTTTTTGCCAACTTGGTCATTGGTGGAGTTTACAGAGAATAACTGAAACGAAACCGTGCTAAGTTCGATTCGTTGGAGCATTAAGTAATGTGTTCCAGGAGTTTATGGGAGCGCGCATTTAATGTATACAATTCTTGTTGGTTTATTTGTGGAAGATTGAGCAGGTCGTATAAGCAAAATGGCTTTTAATGGTTTCCTTCTGGACGGCTTTGTATTAATATGCAGGTGGAAATATTTATTAATTCTTATAAGTAACGAAGTGAAGGATTATCCAAGTGCTGGGGAGTCACCCCAAGAAAATATTTGGTTTTAATCTGATCGTACTTTATTTACTTAAGGAGCTCAAGTAACCGAGAGAGTATTATATTTATGCTGATTAAAGAATTTGTCCTTTTGTTAATAAGTTATTATTATTTTGAGCTGTTTTCTGCAGAAGGGTCCCTTATTAATAAGAGATACTTGCGTATTATATCTATTTGTCTATTCTTCTTCAGTGATGTAAGTATACATTAGCTCAGAAATACTAACCTGTGTCCAACTTTGATGATGAGGAATCTTTAAAAAACTACAGCTTTGACGGGGCTGTTGTTTGCAGTTATGTATGAAACTTCAGAAAAATGTTGTATCATTATTTTAATGGCTTACAGAAGTCGGCAGAGACGAGTCTATCAGAAGGATTGTGTACGGCCCTGTCTAATAAATTGAACAAAGTGAATCAACAGTATATTAAATAGTTTAGAAGGAGGGGACCTTCGGTGAGCACACTAAGAGCTGAGGTCCAGTAACACTTTTAGGACCACACAGGATGCTGAACAAAAGTGGTCGTGGATGAACCCATTATGGGTCAACGTCAGTTCTCATATCTCTGTTGAGCTTTACTGGGGTCCAGCCTGTTTTCCGTGAGCTAAGCAAGCAGTTACTCCTTCATAGACCAGGAAAAATAGCACAAATCGTATGGGGAACCTTGAAAAAATTAATTCATGAAATATTAAAATTGGAATCGACGCAGAATTGCAACCTCTATAACATATCCAAAGTCCCGCAAAATCCCCGCATTGGCTTTTTGTGTAGATGCATTTGAAGAGGTGCAGACGGGGAGAATTTGGAGGTCTATCAAACTAAAATATTTGTTTGGGTAAAACCTGATCATATGATACATGCTTTAAGGGTAGTTTTCAACGCTGAATCTAATGAAACCAAATTCAAAATGATACAACCACCCAAAAAGAAGTTATAGTCCTTTTTATGTAATGATGACTTTTTTTCAGGTACAACAGGTAAAATATTACCGAAAACCCTTGGAAAATAACGGTATGTTAATGAAACTTGGAATGAATGTTTCATTTGTCATAGGAACTAAGAATCAAGAGAGTCCCTAAAAATATCCATGGTGAAAGGGTGTTTTTTTTAAGGGGGAGGGGCAGCAAAGAATGTTAACCATAACACCCACGTAAAAACTCTTACACTCATGAAACTCGCCAAAAATATTAAACTTCTCATGGCAACCAAGGATCAAAATAGTCCATACAAATATCTTTGTTCTAATATTGTTTTTGGTGACTGTTAACTTTTGACTTGTTCTACGGAAAATACGATATCAAAAATTAATTTTTGCTTGAAAAGGCCCATAACTTTGTTAAGGGTGCTTGTATGATTTTAGTTTTGCTTTTATTAGATTCAGCGTTAAAAAATACCCTTAAATCATATACCATACTTTGTGTATATACCTCAATTACACCAAATCGGAATTTTGGCTCAAATCTTCCAACTTCTTCCCAGATTTTCCCTCTCTTTAATAAAAAACCCCAGAACAAATATATTTATGAGGACTATTTTGATTCTTGGTTGCCATGACAAATTATATATTTTTGGCGAATTTCATGAGTGTAAGAGTTTTTTCGTGGGTGTTATGGTTAACATTCTACACTTGCCCCTCCCCCTTAAAAAAACACCCTTTTACCATGGATATTTTTAGGGACTCTCTTGATTCTTAGTTCCTATGACAAATGAAACATTCATTCCAAGTTTCATTAACATACCGTTATTTTCAAAGGGTTTTCGGTAAAATTTTACCTGTTGTACCTGAAAAAAAAGTCATCATTACTTACTTACTTACTTTACTTACTTAAGGTGGCGCTACAGTCCGGGGTGGACCAGGGCCTCAACCAACAAGCTTCTTCCAGCCGGCTCGGTTTCTAGCTAGCTGTCTCCAGTTTCACACGCCAAGTTGGTTGAGGTCCTCTTCCACTTGCGTGCGCCACCTTTTACGCTGTCCACCTCTACTGCGTTGTCCCACGGGGTTGGATTCAAAGACTTTCCGGGCCGGAGCATTGGTGTCCATTCGCTCTAGATGACCCAGCCATCTCAGTCGTTGGCTTTTCACTTTTGTGGCTAGGTCGGTGTCGCTGTACAGCCCATACAGTTCGTTGTTGTATCTTCTTCTCCATTCCCCATCTATGCAGACGGGACCAAAAATCACCCGGAGAATTTTCCTCTCAAAACAGCCTAACGCGTTCTCATCCACTGTTAGCAGTGTCCATGCCTCTGCACCATACATCAGGACCGGGATGATAAGCGTCTTATACAGGGACAGTTTAGTTGCTCGAGAGAGGGCTTTGCTTCTCAATTGCCTTCTTAGCCCAAAGAAACAGCGATTGGCAAGAGTAATTCTTCGTTTGATCTCAGCGCTGGTGTCGTTCGCTGAGTTTATAGCGGATCCTAGGTAGACAAAGTCTCTGACTACCTCAAAATTATAGCTGTCTATAGTGACGTTCTGTCCGAGACGTCGGTGTTGGGTGTCCTTTCTTGTGGACAGCATATATTTTGTTTTGCTTTCATTCACCGTTAAACCCATCTTCTTGGCTTCCTTCTCAATGCTCACAAAAGCACCACTGACATCACGCTTTGTTCGTCCGATTATGTCAATGTCGTCAGCGTAAGCGAGTAATTGGACGGACTTTTGAAAGATTGTGCCTCTGGTGTTGACGTGAGAGTTTTGCACTATTCTTTCAAGAACGATGTTGAAGAAGTCGCATGACAGCGCGTCGCCTTGCCTAAAACCTTTTTTGACATCAAAGGTGTCGGTGAGGTCTTTGCCGACCTTGATGGAGCAGCGTGCATTCTCCATCGTCATCCTGCACAAACGGACGAGTTTGGCAGGGATGCCAAAACTAGACATTGCTCTATATAGCTCGTCTCTATAGATGCTGTCATACGCGGCCTTGAAATCGATAAAAAGGTGGTGGGTATCGATTTGGAACTCCTGGGTTTTCTCCAAGATCTGCCGTAGTGCGAATATTTGGTCGATGGTGGACTTCCCTGGCCTAAAGCCACACTGATATGGACCTATCAGGTTGTTGATGAATGGCTTCAGGCGTTCACAAAGTACGGCAGAGAAGATCTTGTAGGCGATATTAAGAAGACTGATGCCTCTGTAGTTGGTGCAGTCCAGAGGATCGCCTTTCTTGAGGATCGGGCAAACAATACTGAGGTTCCATTCATCGGGCATGCTTTCCTCCGACCATATTTTACAGATGAGCTGGTGCATACTCCTAACCAATTCATCGCCAGCCGCTTTGAATAGCTCAGCCGCAAGGCCATCAGCTCCAGCAGCTTTATTGGACTTAAGTTTAGATATGGCTATCCTCACTTCGTCAAGATCGGATGGACGGAATTGTTGGCCTACGTCGTCCAGGTTGAATGGTGCAATTTGCATGGTAGCGGAATTCGGTTCGTCATCGCCGTTATACAATTTGCAGAAATGATTTTTCCATATCCTCAGCACCGACTGCGTTTCCACCACGATGTTCCCCTGATCGTCCTTGCAGGCTTCGGTTCGGGGTTTGTAACCTTGGGAGGTTCTTTTTACTTTTTGGTAAAACTTCCGAACTTCATTCCTGCAGTGGCATCCCTCTAATTCCTCGATCGCGCGCTTCTCATGCTCTTTCATTTTCTTTCTGAGAAGCTTGTGTTCCTCTTTCCTCTTCTGCTCGTAGAGCTCGCGAGCAGCTCTGGTCCTTCTATGCAGCGCCGCTTTGTATGCCTGTTGTTTGGCTGCATGTACTTGCCGGCATTCCTCGTCGAACCAGGGGTTTCGCTGTGGTGGTCGTGCGAAGCCCAGCACGTCAGAGGCGGCATCTCTGATGGCTTCCTGGCAGTTTTTCCACTGGTTCTCGATGTTTGCAGTTGGCGGCAAAGGACTAGTTAAGAGGGCGCGAGAGACTCGATCGGAAAAGGACCTGGCGATTTCTTGCGACTGTAGCCGTCCGACGTTGAACTTCCTGACAGTATTTCCCTGTTTTGGCTTTGGTCTGGATATCCGTAGCATTACCTTTGCTACAACGAGGTAGTGGTCCGAGTCAACGTTGGCTCCTCGGAACGTTCGGACATCCTTGATACTGGAGGAGTGCCTTGCGTCGATCGCAATGTGGTCAATTTGGTTGGCGGTTGATTGACCAGGAATTCGCCATGTCCCCTTATGAATATCGAGATGCGGGAACTGCGTACTAGCTACCACAACGTTTCGCCCCGCAGCAAAGTCGATTAGCCTGAGTCCGTTATCGGAGGTGGTGTCGTGCAGGCTGTATCTTCCGATTGTGCCACCAAAGACGTCTTCTCTTCCTAGTTTGGCATTAAAATCACCCAAGACAATTTTAATGTCATAGCTAGGGCATTGCTCATATGTCTTGTCCAGGAGCTCGTAGAACTCGTCCTTGGTGTCGTCATCTTTCTCCTCTGTGGGGGCATGCGCGCATATCAGGCTGACATAATTGAAACTCAAGACCTCTTGCCTCAGTCTGCCTCTAACAACAAATCCACATCCAAAAAGACGCTGCCCTTGTGGTCGGTAACAGTCACCATAGTATACATCGCAGTCTTTCAGTTTTCTTTTGCCCGGCCCATCCCATCGCACTTCTTGGATGGCGGTGATGTCTGCTTTGTAGCAGTCTAGGGCCTCCGCTAAATGTTCGGCTGCACGTGGTCTATAGAGAGACAGAACATTCCACGTGCAGATCCGAAGTTCGTTGTCCTTATTTCGTTTGCTAGGTTCGTCAACAGTAAATCCGTCCGTATCTGAGGCTTGTTGATGCTTCGCAACTAAAAAATAGCTTTACGTGGCCGGGAAGTCACCCCGACGGCACGACCCCCAACCTGGAGGACCAGACCCTATATATATAACTCCAAGGGCGGGGAGCCGGATTAACCGCTCCTTATAGGCCTGAGCTCCGAATATGTCGTAGTAGCCCGTATAAGGTGTTCACTAAGTAGTTCAGCCTAACTGGAACTGTAGACGCCACCGTTGATTCCATCTTGAGAATTCTTCCGCTGCCGCCTGGATGAAGGAGAAGTGCCTTAGTGGGAACACTCCTCCCCCCCTCTCTCGTTTGCTGCCCCCTAAAACTGTCCACAGGGATTGGAACCCCATCTTCAGTTAAAGGTACTAGGCACCCGATGTTCACCGCGGGGAGGTGAGAGTAGGAGTTGATAGACAGAGGTTCGCTTTGAAACAAAGCTTGTGGACGCTTGTGTCCTCTTGAATGCACATGTCTACCCTTTGAACATCATCATTACATAAAAAGGACTATAACTTCTTTTTGGGTGGTTGTATCATTTTGAATTTGGTTTCATTAGATTCAGTGTTAAAAACTACCCTTAAAGCATGTATCATATGATCAGGTTTTACCCAAACAAATATTTTAGTTTGAAAGACCTCAAAATTCTCCCCGTCTGCACCTCTTCAAATGCATCTACACAAAAAGCCAATGCGGGGATTTTGCGGGACTTTGGATATGTTATAGAGGTTGCAATTCTGCGTCGATTCCAATTTTAATATTTCATGAATTCATTTTTTCAACCTCGGAACCTATTTTTCCTGGCCTATCAGGTTTTATCGTCCGTTTAACTTTCCCACTCGTTAGTAATCTCGGTTATGAGAGAAGACGATAAGCGTCGAATGATTACCCTAAAACGCCAACAAGACCCGAAAGGCAATAAATGTATAACGACTAAACAGTAGAGTACGTACCTGGAACGTGAGAACAGTGTATACCCCAGTTCCTACTGAAAAGCTTCCGTTTATTCTCAATTAAAACAAATATTACCGCAATCCATAAAAAAACGTTGGATAGACAAGATCTGCAATAAAAGATTGCACATGTTAGGTGCGGCCCCATCATCGTGGGAAATCGGCATTGAAGCAAAGTTATTATTTTTAAAGGTGATAACTGATCACTTGGCCTTGTATGTGCACGCACCCTTATACCGATGAAGCTGAACCACCTGTCAAAGAAGTGTTTCATGACTTTATGGATGGACCTACGGTATGGAGTCCGAAGTACGATTTCGACGTTTTGCTCAGATAATGTAATATCAAAGTTGGAAAAAAGACATACATATGTGGCGGATTATTGGACAAGCACAGCCTACACGACCAAAAATAGATCGTAGCACTAGGATCCACACAGCAAACTGGGTTACTTCAGAGTATACACAGTCGAGCTTACCAACCCTACCAAATTCGACCACGTGCTAATCGATATAGGCCACGAATCCAACGTGTGATATGATATCATGAAAGGCTGGCAGAAGATGCATCATGCTGCGTGATAAAAGTATCGAGCTAAGAGGAAGTAAAGATAAGAAAATCTGTTGACTTTAACATTAGCAAAATGGGATTAAAAAAATATTTCGAGCCAGTGCACAGTGGTTTCGGTTGTATGGAGAAGGCGTCAAAATTCAATAAAATCTGAACCACTTAACCGATTTTGATGAAATTTTCAGCTAAGACAAAAAATTACTAAAGAAATCATCAAAATAAATTTCCACCTCCTACCACGCCTACTTTTTGAATAAGGTGATATAGTCACCCAAACTGGCTAAAGCTAATATTAAGTTTTGAGATATTTTTTTAGAAAATGCTCTTTTAAGAGATTCGTCTACACAAACATGTTTGCCACGCCCACCTTTTGGGTTTTTTTTAAACATCTTTTTCATATTAAGGAACAGTCTCAAGCCATAAAATCCAAACAACTCAACCGATTTTGATGCAAAATTGAGGCATGACAAATGACAGCATGAGAAATGATTACAAGGAATATTCACCACTGACACATCCATATCTTCTTTTTAGTTCATTTGGGTGCCAATGCATTGTTGTTTTTGTTTCAAGGACGAAACGTCAAAACTCTTTAACGTTTGAAATAAAATGTTGAAAATTTCGACTGCTTCGTTAATTAGATAATTATATTTTGCAACAAAAATAAAAACATAGTATAACTTTATTATGCATAAATATAGCATTTATGTAGGTGTAGGTATTAACAAAAACAAAAATTTTGTTTGTGGTATCTGCACTCCCTTAATACAATAGCTAAACGGTCACAAATATAGTATATGCGAGATTTCAAGTGGCTAAAGTTAAAATTTTCCGTCATGGCACTTTTTTCAAATGAATTGCCAATTTGTGTAGCCCAAATATCGTAAACATTCTTCTAAGACAATAAACAAATGCACATTGAACCTAAGGAACATTTAAAATGGGAAAATTTTAAAAATCAGAAACGGTAAACACCAGTAGTAAAACCTGAATAAATCTGTTAGTGGGTGATTGTGGGTGCTAAGGTAATGTTTTTCAAAAAGCTGGGAGATACTTCAGACAGAATTTTAAATTTAGGTTACATTGCGAACTTTGTTAAAACCTTACTTTTACTTCAAAGAAAATTTAAAAAAATCAACTTTAATGTCTACTGGGTCTTACCAATACAACTTTTTAAATAAAAATCAAAATATCACTAAATAAAAAATAAAATACTTGGTGTTTTTGTTTTTAACTCAGAGCAGATCAGATCAGATTCAGAAATTGAAAATTTTATTATCTGAGCCCTCTGATTCAATTATTTTTGTGTTTTGAATCTGATCTGATCTGCTCTGAGCTAAAATAGAAAAACGCCAACTTTAAACACCTTGCTTCTTTAATCCCATTAAACAAAAATTTCGAAAATATTACTTTTATCTAGAAAAAAATCACTTTTAAATATGTCAATTTTACGCACAAATTTGATTGTATGTTTAGACCAAACAATTAGCTCTTTTTGAATGCGAAAGCGAAACTGATAACAAGTGACATTTGAGACGCAATGTTTGCAACGGTAAATATTAAACCATAATCTACTGTAAAAAGTCAAGAAACAAAAAAATTAGCACTGTTATTTTTTCATTTTTGTCGTATGGGCGAAACCACTGTGCAGTGCTCCAAGGTCGTACAAGTAGTTCTTCCAGCCTGACAGATCATCCATAGATCAAATATTTTCGCTGAGGTAAATTGTGGAAAAAAACAACGAATTTCTAGTCACTACTCACTACCTTTCATCGGCTTCAACCCCACATTATGATAACATTCATCATCGGGAGCTATGGCGATGGTTCGACTCGAAATTCCAGAAAAACTGCGATCCAGCTGTTCCAAGTGACATATTGGGAAATAAGCAGTGCAATGTGGAACTAGTTAACACGAAATGCATTGTCCCCAGCAGAGATGTCCGATTACTAGTGAAATTGGATAATGCCGCCATCATGGCCCAATACTTTTGTACATGCCATTAGGTGAATCAAGAAAATGCGAATCTTTTTGTTCTTGAAGATAACTAGGACAAGAAACTGCAGCAACTATGGTGTGATGAAATAAAAAAAATTAGTGACGCAACAGCTCGTGGAGAACCAGGGCCTAGTGATTAACAACTCTCAACCATTCCTGTGTGCGTGTTGTTGACAGAAATGGAGGGGACCTACAATTTTTTCCCGAGTCCGAACAGCTTAATGAGAAGCACTGATTCAAAACAAACTCTTGGAGGACTTGTCAGTTCCTCGCAAGAGGCAGTAGGTGCCTCAGAAAAAACATTCCTGTTTTTAGGTGGCATCAGCGGCTAGCAATCGAATCCAGACCTTCGGCTTTACACTTCAATACATTAACCATTATGCCACGAATTACTACGTTTTGATGAAATAAATGGGTTCAAAACTCTTCACGGGAATACCACAGGATAGAGGACCACCGATGTGTTTCAGACAGTAACTCTTCTGGTACGGCTCCAACCGGGAGTGAGTTATATAAATAGTAGGTACAAAGACATTTAAGTCAGCGTGCATCATTTTCTCCTATTTAATCCTAGGCACTTATTCCGTTAAAGGATTATCACCCGACGATAGTCTTTCATTTCGTAAAATTGAAAATGAGTATCGTTTGGGCGATAACAGCTTGAAAATAAAGTATTTGCTTCACGTAAGCAAATAATCGTCAAAACGCTATAGTCAAAACGAAAGTGTTGAGACATAAGCTTCCGACAGCTTCCACCTATTCTAGTTCTACCTTACCAAATGCTCTCAAATTGCATTCTGAAAAAAAACAGACGAGACGATAGTGATTAAGTGCTCACTACGTCATTAAGATATTTACCCCGATTGCAGAATCCGACGAATGAGCTGCGAAGGGAGTCAGACCTTATTTTGACATTTGGCTCATAGAAATGTCAAAATTGAGTCAGGTCTTTGTTCGTCGGATTTTGTAATCGGGCTAATTTGACCCATAAACCGTCGTTGTCATGGCGTATTGAAAAGGTACAGTCTAATTAGCATGCACTGTGTAAAAATATGACGTTATAGGTATTGCCAAAACCTATTGAGGGAGTGTGAAAAAAAGAAACAAAAATAATTCTCATTAGTTTTGACAGTACATATTTTGCAGTCGTCAAGTAGACACGTGGAAAATTTATTATGGAAAAATATTCGATAAACCAACGTGTTTTAATCGTTAAAACATCGATTACTGTGACGATGAGAAAGTTACGTGACATTTTTGGGAGAAACAACGTGCCAACAAAACGCACTATTTATCGTGTAGTGAATGATTTCGAAGAAAGAGGGTCTGTAGGTGATAGGCCCAAGCATGGACCACAACGTACTGCTAGATCGGCTGAAAACATTACTTCTGCTCAAGGAAGTGTTCAAAACAATCCATCAACCTCAATTCGACGCCCGTGCTCAGGAGCTTGGTCTTCAGTATCGATATCGTGATATGATTGAAAACTTTTTAACGCCACAACTGCATGCTTTGGGCTTGATTAAACATGGTATCTACAAGACGGTGCAACATCGCATACAGCCAGGATTACAATGGAATTACTGCGAGACCTCTTTCCATAGCAAGTTATTGCTGATGTTGATTGGCCTCCACGGTTGCCTGATTTGACTGCTCCGGACTTATTTTTGTGGGGATATCTAAAAATCAAGTTTTATGCAAATAAACCAGAAATGCTTGAGCAACTCAAACAAAATATTCGTGATGAAATTAATGAAATACCGCGTGAAATGTGTGAGAATGTAATGAAAAATGTACTCAAAAGGGCTCGCATTTGTGAGACTAACATAGGCGGACATTTACCTGATATTGTATTCCATACATAATTGTCGACATTAAATAAACCATTTATCAATATAGGATCCATTCTCTTAGTAGTAGTATACCTTCCCGGCCTAAGTAGTATACTGTATACCTTTTCAGCGGACACCCTGTATAACATAAATACAACCCTATACCAATTCGAAACGCAAACGAGAATTAGATAACAAAATGAATCTAGCGCATGTAACACTCCGACGCAACGCCTTAAAAAATTTACTTCCTAGATTAAGACATTATAAAGGATGTGTCGCATTGTTATCATAGTGGATTTATAATTTCTTATGAATTATTATAACAAAACCATTATTCTGTCTCTGTGAAGCGTGTTCCTTGGTTTTCTTCTATTTAAACTTAAATTATTACGCCCTTTTACAGCTAGTTTGGTATTTTAAGCACGTAACTATTTTGATTCTTTCAGTAAAATCACCTAATGAATATACCTACACACAAACCCCCTTTTACATCGTGCCGTATACTCTCTGCCCCATGAGGTTGTAGCTATGCATAGCAAAGGAAACACAACAATATTAGCTAATTTTGCAGTCCTCCCGAACTCAAAATCAACCCTAAACTATATATGCTACACAAAAGTCACTTCTTGCAAATTGCGTCTACGATTACCCTTTGAGTTTGCTGCTACAAAAGCCTCGAAGAGCGCATTGAAGCTAAATTTGCTATTCTTTACGCCTTTAATGTTTAAACATGATTTCATATAAAAATATATAGTCAAAATCAATGTGGCACGTGCAGACAGACTCTTACTTTCGAATACCAAATTATAGAAGTCTACTACCACGAACCACGCCAGTTCTGGTTATTTTCTAATGAAGAACTTTCGCATATACTTCCAGGATAATTGGAATTGTTTTGTGAACAATTCGTTCGGTGTCATCAGATGGTAAATTATTTTGTATTTTCTAGGCAGTCGACGTATGATAATCATAATACACCCACACGCGTACCTACATACATACATATAAGAAATTCTTTTTAAATTTGTCCAATGTTGTTTGGGAAAGTCTTGGCTTCATAATAATATGGTCAGACAGAAGCTTTAAGTGTCAATATATCGATTGGATTGAATTTGGGATTCAACAGGAAGTCTCACCCCTATTCTTGTTTCTTGACAGACCGAAGCCGTACTGTTGATACAATTTATCGCCGGTGAAGGAGAAGGTGGAAAGTATCTTCCATCTTTGAGTGCAAGTTCCTCCTGAAAAGACGATTTGATTTACAGGGTTAATCTTGGGGATTTAGTTATGACATGAGTCGATAAAAACAATTGAGCAAGCTAATATTAAAGTTTGTCTGTCTGATTGTAACAGAAAATCATCTCATTTGATTGTAACAGGAAATTGAGAAAGCTCACCTGCCAGGCGGACGAGCGCTTAAAGCCCTATGTGCACTTTAAATAAGATTAAGTAGGAATGTAGGTACCACGAAAGAGGAAGTCTAATTCAAGGGTTGCCCCCCAGTGAAATATTTAAGCTTGCATTTGTAACTTCAACCAAATTTGTAATTTAATGACAAACAAACTCTAGGTGTTCCCTATGTGAAGGGGGGTCGAACACCCCTTCTCTAAATTAGAAAGGATTTTATAAAAAAATGACGTAAATTAGAAAACCAATTATTAAACATAAACGGCAACACTTAGAATAAAATGTTTGTGTAGTTTTTTTTTAAGCCAGAAATCTGATAGACTTACAGCCCACAGCAGATTTTGGGTGTGATCGATAGCAAAAAAAGAAGTATAGGCGTCGAAAGCTTCATTAAAGGCTATTCAAAAAATCAAGGTCTTGCAGTCCACAACTGGGGCCTTTGCGAGAAACAGTGCATCGAAAAAAAAAATATGAATGCAATTTCGAGAATAATTGAGAAATTGGTTTTCACCCAGCTCCGCGGATCCCATATCACGGAATCAGAGATCATTTGAGTGTTTAATTCGCCCTGTCAGACTGTTTAAAAAAACCGTTTTTCACTTAGAATTTTGAATTTTTTAAATGGTCCGGTAGAGCGAACTATATACTCGAAAGGTCTCAGATTCCGTGATATGTGATCCAAGGAGCTTATCTAGGGAGGAGTGAAAACCAATTTCGGCTAAAACAATTATCCTCGAAGTTGCATTCATATTTTTTTTTTTCGATGCACTGTTTCTCGCAAAGGCCCCAGTTGTGGACTGCAAGACCTTGATTTTTTGAATAGCCTTTAATGAAGCTTTCGACACCTATACTTCTTTTTTTGCTATCGATCACACCCAAAATCTGCTGTGGGCTCTCGGTCTATGATCCTTTATTTCATTTCAAAACTAGGCCCATTTGCTGATACGATACTTCACAGTTTATGTTCAACATAAACGCTTAAGTGACACATATTGCTTTGTACCAAACTCAAACCTAAACTTAAAAGTCGTTAAGTCAAACATAATTTATGTGTAGGATGTCACTTAAGATATTTAAGTAAGACATAAGTGATTGAAGCACGCGTTATAGCAATTTTGGGTGTTCATTGTTTTTAACTAATATAAAGTGATTTCAAGAAATTGAATATAAAAACTAAATAAAAATGGATTTCGAAATTGACGTTGAAATACTTTAAATTGTAGAACTTGGAGTTCCTCGTCAAATATACAAGAGAAATGAATATTTTTCTTCGTTTGATGAGCTCTCGTTTTATAAAAGGTTTCGCTTGGCAAAAGAAATAACTATTGTTGTTTTAGAGAAAAGAGAAAGCTTATTAGAATGTCCTTCCAACAGGTACAGTGTTAATTCGATTATGAATTATTAAGCTCTAGAATTTAAATTACATTTGCGTCCTCAGAAACAACTCCATAGCTCATATCAATCAACTTTTAGTGGCCTTGCGGTTTTTTGCAACTGGGAGCCAGTGGCTGATCCAGAGGGGGGGCTATAGGGGCTGAAGCCCCCCCCACAGCGCATTCCAAAGAGAGTGAGATAAACAGAAATAAGATTGTGGCTATAAAATTTCTATGTGAGCTGTGTTTTTCCAAGCCCCAGAGAAATTGAACGAATTTTCGGGGTTGAATAATATTGTATGTAAGCTGTGTTCTTTATTCAAAACCCAAGGGGAATTGGATGAAGAAAGGAGGCTGAGATAAAAACAATCAAATACACCTACGTAGGCTCTTTTTACTTTAAGCCTTATAGGTATTAGACAAAAAAATTGAAGTTTAGGGCTAAAGCTTTACGAAGCGTTTTTCTAAAACAAATTTGCATAATAGCTGGTCAGCTGGTGGTTTTTCCAAGTTCTAAGGAAATTCGACGAAAATAAGAAGTAAGAGCTAAAAAATTTTGCATGAAAGCTGTTGTTTTCCCAAGTCCAGGGAATTTGAGAAAAAGTATGAAGGTTGGCGGCTTAACAATTTTTCTTGTAAGCTTTGTTTTCTCCAAGCTCCAAGGGAATTTGACGAACAAAAAACAAGTTTAGGGCTAAAATATGCATACCTAAGTTCTGTGTTTTTTTTTCAAGCCCTTAAACTAGCGAGGTTGACTCGAAAGCTATATTTATTACCTATATTTCCTTGGGTATACCTACATACAGTTGTGAACACGAAAATAGCAGTGGGTTGAAAATAAACGAACAAATGATATATTTTTAACCGTTCTTGTGGAATATTGGGGTTAAGGTTCAGTGTTGGGGAGACGTTGCACATACTAGCAGGATCAAATACCACCATAAAAAAAAACCTTTGACTCATCTTCCATAAAATATTACGCTCACAGGAAATCCAACATAGTTTCATGCGAACTGCACCCGTTTTTCTGGATGTGTTTTGGTGGCAGGTGGCTTATTGTTTCCGCATGATTACTCCTAAATTTTCCTCCAGTAGTCTTCTTCTCCAATTCAGATCACTCATAATATATTGAGCTCTTAACGAATCTCGATTGTCGATTTTTGTGGATTCTCTCGAGAAAATCGCACAATTCTTCTTCCGTCATGGGGTGTTATTTTTCTTTTTCCGTCTCTTCTTTCTGGCTTTTGCGCATATTTTATAGAAATTGAGTCATTTAAGCCGAGCAACAACAAATGTTGTGCATTTCCTGGTATGACTTGTCTTCTCTGCTCTGAGCTGCAACAGAATTAATTTGCACTGCTCATCAGTGAAGTGTTTAATACTGCCCACTTTTGCATTAAAAAATATTAAAAATGCTTGTTTGTATTCATATTTCTTTAAAAACATTTCTTCTACTACATTTTACCTGCTTTCGGTTTATAGCACTTCAAAAAGTAAACAAAATAGAATATTTACAAAATACTGCTATTTTAATGTTCACTTTAAAAACGACTCCTAACGATTAAACTACCGTTATTCTGAACGCACGGCAAACTAACTAAAGCTATCTGTTTCTTAATAGCCGTTTTCCTTTGGAGGTGGCGAAGTACTTACGAGTAGATGAAAACCCTAATCTAGTACTACCAACTGCACATGCTCTCATGCGCGAGTAGATACATTTTACATGGGAAAGCAGTTTGATGTGTTCCATTGAAAAAAGCTGGCAAAGTACTTGCAAGTAGATTTTTTTTTTTTTTTAGATTAGATTTAATTTTATTTTTAGAATTAACAATTTTTTGAATAATATGTTTACAAAAATAAAATAAAAATAAAATAAGTGGGCAATGGCGTTGCCGTCTGCCTGATTAACGCGTTAAAATTTTTGTTCTTATACAATTTTTAAAAAGTATTTAAATATTGAAAGGTGAAAAGAAAAGAAAAAACCAAAGTTATAATAAAAACATGACATCTCATATGTACTTGTTTAAACTATATAAATTCCGTTATGATACTATTTCGATACGAAAGTGCGATTTTAATATATTGATAAAGAGTTTCCCAATTATCTCCGTTTAGAATGTTCTTTGTTTCTTCCATTGTCAATGAACGCTTTCCGAAATATACAATTCTTAGATCTTTGTAGATCGGACATATTGCCAAGAAGTGGAATGTGTCTTCTTTTGATTTTAGGTTGCATATTGTGCAGAGGTTTGTATCATTTTTTTTGAAAGGGGACCCGTTTAAATTCAACATTTCACATCTAGCTCTGCATATCAAGGATATCGCGTCTATGCCACGACAATCATCAAAATAATTTTTGTTTTCAAGATTGTAGTTAAGTTCAGGATAAATCAATCTGTTAATAGAGGATTTCGCCTGAACAATGCTTTCATTGCGATTGTGAATATCAGATAGCTCCAAAAGATTATAGCATTGTTGTTTCAGTGTAAATAGATCATCGAATTGGATATTTATGTGTGTCTTGCATTTTTCTGCCAAGGACAACCAATCGTTAACCCATTCCAGTTTATTTTGGAAAATGTATTTAGCGAGGATGTTTGGAAGTCTATATGCAGGATAGTTTAGCACTTTGATAATGTAGTCAAAATGTAATTTTAGTGTAAAATTGAAGAGGTCTGGGAGACCTGTTTCCAGAGTTAAAACATAGTTAGGAGTATTCATAGGAAGGCGGAATATTTTTTTTAGGAAAAAGCGAAGTAGTTTCTCAACTTCCTCATATGGCCTGAATCCCCAAGTTTGACAGCTATAACACATAACTGAACGCATCACTGCTTCAAAAACACGGTATTTTGCGGATATTGCGATCTCATTTTTGTTTATAATATTTTTCCATGACGCGTTTATGAGGCTCTTAGATGATGATAACTTTCTTTCAAAATGGTGTGTGAGTTTCATGCTGGGCTCCAAAATTATACCAAGGTAGTTATATTGGGTGACTACTTCTATTGCATCACTACCAAAAAACCACTTTTCATTAACCCCTAGTTTCGTTTGCCTTTTGCGTACGATCATGACCTTAGATTTTTCTAGGTTCACCTTCAAATTCCAAGTTTTGCAGTATTTGTTCATTTTGTTGATCATTAATTGTAAGCTGTGAGGAGATTCCGCTAGCAAAACGATATCATCTGCGTAGAGTAAAACCTTAATAACTTCTTGAGCAATTCTGATACCTGCGGGTAGATGTTCTGATATGTCATCTATGAATAGAGCGAACAGGACTGCACTGAGCAGACAACCCTGTTTAACTCCGGTCTTAGTTTCAAACCATTCAGATATGTTTCTACCATCCCATACAGTTTGCCGCGTGTTTTTGTACATATTTTTCAAGACTCTCAGCATTTTCGTCGACATACCTTTCTGCGACAGTTTATAAAACAGTGCGTTGCGGTCGATTGAGTCAAATGCTGCCCTAAAATCCACAAAAAATATGTACAAATTCCTATTTTGCCTAAGGAAGTATTGAGCGACAGTTGTGAATGTGAATATGTTGTCAACAGTAGAATATCCCTTTCGGAAACCTGCTTGATATTCACTCAATATTTTGTTCCTTTCTATCCAGGAGTTGATTCTATTAAGAAGGATAGAGGAGAATAGCTTAGCGATTGAGTTCATGAAGGAGATTCCTCTGTAATTGCTTGGTGTATTAACATCACCTTTTTTGTATATAGGGTACACAATTGCATCTTTGAATACCTGCGGTATCTCGCCTGTTCTAAAAATGAAGTTAAACGCTGCTAGCATTTTACTTAAGAACTCAGGGGGAGCATTTTTATAGAATTCATTCCCTATTCTATCAGGCCCTGGGGCTTTTTTGTTTTTGATACTATGTAGACTAGTTTTCAGTTCACTCATATCAATTTCCATGTCAAGTAAGTCATCGAGTATTAAAGGCTCAGCAAATTGTATACTTTCACAGAGGTTAGTAGGATTAAGTAAAATTTTGAAATACTCAGCTAATTTTGAGGCTGACATGTGGATTCCACAGACGTAATCTACACCTTTAAGTGCCTTTATTCTATCCCAAAAGTTTTTACTATTTTTTACATTCGAAAGTTCTAAGGCTACTGATGTAAGATATTTCTGACGTTTGTCTCTGCATAGCATTTTATAAGTTTTATTTGCAGTGGTGTATTGCTTTGTAAGGGCTTTATTTGGTGTTGTTGAGCTTTTTAATTTCCGTAATAAGGTAAATGAAAATTTCCTGGCAGTATAACATTCTTGATCAAACCACTTCTGCCGATAGTTTTGTTTACTCGTTATTGCGTTAATGGGAACAACTTTTTTAATGCAGTTGCTTAAGAAAGTTATTTTTTCTCCGGCGGTAAGGTGTACCTCAGTCGTTGCGCTGGTACTCACTAACTCAGTCAGTAATCTTGATGCATACAATGCCTTTTGATTTTCTTTCCAAATAAGTTTTGGTGGTAAACTAAGTGAGCAATATTCTATGTTTGTATCAAAGTCGAATATCGCAGATATGGGCATATGATCCGAGAAAATTTCGGTTCCTACTTGAAAACAAGATATGAGTTTATTCCATTCACCCGACACAGCACAAATATCTATAACCGATTTTCCTGAACCTCCAATAAAAGTAAACTCGCCGTGACCGTCATCTTTGCTACATCCGTTAAGTATGTACAAATTGAATGCTTGGCACATTTCTAGAAAAAGGCGACCATTTCTATTCGTGATTTTATCCTTAGAGCTACGTTTATCTAAAATGTCTGAACCAATGAAACTACTCTCTGATGGAACTATCTGTTTTTCACCTATTCTAGCATTGATATCACCGATAAGCATAATATCCTCAGAGTCAATTATATTTAAAAGATCGCAGAGTGCATAAAACTCGACATCCCAGAAATTGCAGTTAATGTAAGCTGGTAGGATATAAAATTTTGAATTCAAATTATTCAGGACTAGGCAAACGCAATTATTTATTTCCGTAAAGCTACCATTTATATTTTTTTTGAAACCAAACAGAGAACCTCCTATTGCTCTACCAAATTTGTGGTCACGACTAGCCGATATCCAGTGCAATTTATATTCAGAGAAATATTTGTTATATATTTCAAAATGTTTATTTGTAATAAATGTTTCGAATAGGAAGAAAATATCATGTTTTTTTACAAATTTAAAAAAATCTACATTAAATAACTTACTTGCTAAGCCAGCGATATTATAAGAAAGAATGCTACTATTATTAGTTTGTTTTTTTTCACTACTTAATTTTGAACTACTTTTACTTGCGTGACAGACGGCAAGTACTTCGCCACCTCCAAAGGAAAACGCCTAATAATGCTAATGGTTTAGGCTTTCACTAAATGCATTCTTTTTTTAATTGGAAAGTCTACAACCGAAAATAGAAGGCTTTCAACAATGTCTGTGAAAACACTGCTATTTTCATGTTCACAGCTGTACATAGTTAAAATATGTATGAAGGTACTTCATGTAGATTCGAAGAATAATTGAAAATTATTCTCTGTTGATATCATCAAAATAAGCTTCAATGTCATTTAAAACATTTTGTGCTACTTTGGCAAGGCAATTTTCATTTTTGACTTTTTTCAAAATCTCATTTTTCATTTGAATGTCGAGTTTCATAGACTTCCTCTTCAGCTCATGCACGATATTCCTCTGAAACTTTTTCTCGATTGCTTCTTCTTTCAGAGTATCATACTGCAATTTGGCAAGTTCTATTTTTATTCTAGAAAGTTCCGAATACTGCTCAGTAATTTTGTGGCTTGGTAGACTTGAAGCGGTGGGTCTTCTCCTTGAAATCCATGGCGTATTCACATCTGTTTCAGTGCTTTGTTTTTTGAATCCTTTTGACAACTGGTGGTAGATTTTCTTTTACTATGCCAGGCGAGATACTTTCCTCATTAACGTCTCGTACGTTGGTGTCATTAATTGAATGTGCTGGTGTTTTAGTTTGGGATGAACACTTTTCTTCAACATAGAGGGTTTATAGCTGCTCCAGTTGATGTCGTTCGAGTTTTTCTCAATCTAAAAAAAGAAGGAAGTCAAGTTAAATGAATTCAAGTTACATTTTCGTCTCCTCGTTCTTTAACTTGAATATCGAGCTCGTTGTCCATGCCATGTACCGTTTTTGGGTTCAAAATAGATATGGCCAGCTCGAAATTTTTATCTGTCGATTTGAAAGGCTTTTCACCACCATTTTGCACACTCGAAAATCTTTCTTGAGCAGCGTCCTTCCTCGTTTCGGCTTTGTAGTTCGCATACAGCCTTTTTAAAGAATCGCTACTCCTACCTATAACATGAAGATCCGGATTGGCTATTGAAATTTTTCTCCATACGGCGCCAAGCACTTTCCTTATCCTTCCATGTAGTAGCTTCGTTTTTTTTATTTTCTATAACATTTCTTTCTTTATAAATGAATTGAAGAAGTAAATACTTTTCATTTAAGGAAAAGTTCGGATTTATTTTTTTATTTTTTTCCGACATTTTATGTAATCAATCAAAAATAACACTATTTAACAAAAAAAAAATAACACGATAGGAACCCACAAATAACAAAACTGTACCGTAACCGCATCAATTTAAAAAAAATTCCACGAATTTCAAATTTTGACATTTAGCGCAGAGCGAAGTGAACTTAGATGTGTTTTAAATCTGCTTCTTTGCTAAGTTTAACATAAATTTTTATGTGCAACATAAATAAATTTGTGTATCACTTATAAGGTAGGTGGAACTTGGCTATTAATAAGATTTAGGCTTTGTATCAGCAAATGGGCCTTAATTACTTTAATAAATAATTTAAAAAAAATAATAAGGGTATTCATGCAACAGCATAAAGTCGCCGTAATCGTAGTAAAGTTGTAAACATCGTAAATCTTTCAAATTTTCTATACAAATTCTGACAGAATTACGAAGTTAAAATGTTTACAACGTTTACGACGATTTTGTGCTGTTATATGAGCCTTAATATTTTTTAAAACAGAAAATAGAAAAATAGTTTTTATACAAATGTACATACCTATGTATGTACATTTAGGGTGGTCGTTATATATGGGTCTTTTGAGTTTTTTTATACAGTTCCAAGTCGAGAACTAAAAATTCCCTAATTTTTTCAGGTATCTATTTTCATCCCCGATAGTCGCTGTAGGGATTAATTTATTTCCCTATTTCTTTTTTTTTGTCCATGCTAGGTGATTCGCGTAAAATCCGCCAAAAAAAATCAGAGCATGTAGATTCCAAGTAGACAAAAAAAATCCTACGGGAGAGCGGTAATATTGGACAGGAGGGGCAATTTTATAAAAAATTACATTAAGTAGAAACAAATATTAATTAACAACGGCCATGCTAGGTGATTCGCGTAAAATCTGCCAAAAAAAAATCAGAGCATGTAGATTCCAAGTAGACAAAAAAATTCACACGAGAGAGCGGTAATATTGGACAGGAGGGGCAATTTTATAAAAAATTACATAAAGTAGAAACAAATATTAATTAACAACGGCCACACATTCATTATTGTTTTGTAGTTTTTTGAAAAGCTAGAAATCCATTGTTATAGTTTCTTTTCAAATAAAGTTCTTTCAATAAATAGGTCCAGAAAAAAAAGTTTTCAAACTTAAGATTTAAGTATTTCATAAGATTTTTCCTTGCCTACTACCAACCTACAAGCTCTGAATTTTTGGTGGATTTAACGCGAATCACCAAGTTTTTTTAGACGTGTGGTTTTCAATCTAGCAATACTTTTTTTGGAGCTGGTGTTTTTGCTGGTGTTTATGCTCAGTTTGGTTTGCCATTTAATAATGAATAGGCTTACTCCTGAACAATGTTTGCAAATCGTGCAAATTTATTACCAAAATAATGGTATGAAAAATGATGAAAATTGAAGTCGGCCATAATGTTACAGTCAATGGGGAACGCTATAGAGCCATGATTAATGACTTTTTCGTGCCTGAATTGGAGGATGTTGATGTTGAAGACCTTTGGTTCCAACAAAACGGCGTTACATGCCATACAGCCAATGAAAGAATCAACAACGCGTTATTGTTGATATACGGCCCCAATAACTGCAAAAAGTGGTCGAAAATTGGGCCTCTCAGCTGGAATTTATTTATTAATTAACGAAGTTTTTTTCTTTATTGAGCCAATTTAGGCCCATACAAGATGACTTTTTTTATAACGACCACCCTAATGTTCGTATTTAAAAACTACGTTTTTCATTTTACTTGGAATGATGAATAAAACGTGCTTGTTAAGCTGTGGGGAGAGTTTTCGTTCACGAGCAATTCCCGTTGGTGAACAGTCGCAGGTCTGTACCAATGAGCAATGTCAAAAATTCACTTTCTCCACTATTGATTGATTGAACAGGTGTAAAATTTGACGTAATTTTGTACTTCGATTTATTTGAATGCCCATTGGTCGGAGGGAAAAAGTGTGCATACAAGAAATATTTAGCTTGCAATTTTGAACAATATTGTTATGATAGGTCCATTTCTCTGTAGTGAATCCCTAAGAAGATAGAGAGCCACGAAGTTTCCAAACATCACTTGTTTACCTGTGTGTTATTTGTAAACTTTGCTGCTTTCTATCATTTAAGGGACAAAGAACAGAAAGTTTGACCTATGACAACAATAACACAGGTTTACAACTATGGGTTAACTTTTCGACACGTGAAAGTAAGAGTCGTTCTAAATGTAATTTTTTAAAGTGAACTCAAATCCGTTATCTGTTTTTCGCTATCAGCTCTGGTTTTCGAGATATTACCGTTAGAAAGTTCAAAAAACTACCTTTTCGCCATTTATGGGGTTATGTATCTATGCGAATTGATTTTTTTTTAAAGGTATATATTTTTTATATTACCTACTAATCTTAATCTTCAAAATTCTGCTTTAATCTTTCCAATATCTCTCTTACTTTTTGAGAGATATTAAATAAGTTATTAGTCCTCACCTGACTAAATATAATTTATTTTAAAAATACTTTCCCTTTGGCTTGGCGGTTTTATCGACAGGAGCAGGTAAAATATGTTCTAAAAAAAGTTTTTAGTTTAGATTTAAAAATCTGAGATCCATTTTTTGCGATCAGCTCAACTTTTGGAAATAAATTAAAAAATCACCTGATTTGACCATAGTTTTTTTTTAGTTTGAAATAACTCTTACAAATGAAAACAAAGTGTAATGGAACTGCACGGTTTATATAATTTTTGGTCCGTTTTGCGTACAAGAGATCAACGATAGTCACTTAACATACCATCATCCCAAAAACCTTAGTAACTTTTTTCTATTCTTTCTAAATCTTCGCTCTCCTTGCTCAAACAATATATTGAAAAATGCAACTGAGGATTTTTCAAAAAGTAAAAGAGATATTTGGAGGAATAAAGCTGAATTTTGAAGATTAGTACTTTCAGAAATCTGTACAATTAAAAAAAATAAAAATCAATTCGCATAGTTATATAACCCCAAAAATGGTGAAAAAATGTTTTTTTTGCACTATCTAACTGTAATATCTCGAAAACCAGAGCTGATAGCGAAAAAAGAAGAACGGATTTGAGTTCAGCACGAAAAATGACCCTTGGATCAACTCTTACTTTGTCGTGTCGAAAACCTTGTAAGCCTGTGTAAGGGAGAGGGGGCACCCTAGGACAGTTTTTACAAAAACCAACCTGGAACACTCATACATCATAATTCACAATATAAAATTTATTCTTGAGTGACGTTGTTCCTTGGCATTTTTCCTAGGAAATAGATGCCCTTTCATACCTTAGTTTGTATTTTATGCATATATATTTTTCTATTTAAAAAACTGTTAAGTGTCCAAATCTGCCCCCTAGGGGGGATTTTTGGACAGCCCTGGGGCAGTTTTGGACATGCCTTGATTAATTTTCGAAGATTTGATGAGAAACGTCTATATCTTCTTCCGAGGTGCTAAATACTTGGGCGACAGTATGTTTTTAACTATCCACTGTTCACTTTTTGAAACGCTATTTGTTACATTAAATTTTAGTCTGGTTTGGACATGTCCAAATGTGCCCCTCATCTACTGTTCAAAAGTGCCCCAAGTAGACATACAAACTAAACTTTTTTTTTAACAATGTTAAACAATACAAATATTGTTTAATAAATCATCACAAAATAACTAAATATGACACTAGAGAACTTTTTCCGCGTTGATTCCAGCTAGTTTTTTTCTAAAAAGCTTACGTCTTAGATCGAAAAATATACAAAACAAACATTTATTTTTAATTATTTTTTAAAAGCTGATATCGTCCCAAATGTCATCAGACATCTATTTGAGAAAGAATTGACACTGTAAGATTGTGATTAAGTATTAAAAAGTATTTGTTTTGATACTTTGTTGGCCGTTGTCCTAAGCTAAACTACCCCCCTCTCCCCTAATTGTTCAAAATTGCAAACTTAAATTTCTTGTATGCAAACTTCTTCCCTCCGACCAATAGGCATTGAAATAAACCGATGTAAAAAAATTACGAATTTTACATCTGTTCGACACGTATTTAGGTAGGCAGACAAACGGTTATTGGTTTAACACATCAAAGGCTAATATCGATATGACTTACAACTTTCAAATGTCGTTGGGTCTCAGTTTAAATTTGTATATTCTAAAACGAAATGTTTCTATTTTCTTGATAAGCAACTAACTCGGAAAAACTCTGGAAAAGTGACCTAATTTCGAATTATTTCTTTTTTTTATTCAATAGAATATAGAAGAAGCTTCATCTGATGCATATTTCCTCAAATTATAATACTAAAGACGATATTGCATTATCATATAAATATGACCAATTTGCCATATAAATACTATAATCATAATCCAAATGAAGACAAAAAAAAACAATTCTCATCGACTTTGTTGGTTACATATGTAGGTACTTTTTTGACTTGAAACGGAACATATTTCAAAAGTCCTTTTTTGATTTTTTTGTAGTTTTTTACATCGTTCATGATTGTTAAGTGGTCGTAGTTTTTAAACTACGACCACTTAACAATTATTAACGATGTAAAATGTAGGTAAATATAAAATAAAGAAGGTTTTCCTTTAATTCGCTTCGTATCAATTATTTAAGATGTTGATTTATATCACATCAAAGCATACTTTGCCAGTAGCAATGGTCAAATGAATTCATCAAAAAATATGGAATTAGCAATATTCGAAAAAGATCTAAAAGCCTTTAGCTCTCCTTAGGTAGATAATGTGTATGTACATAGTTTACCTTCATAGTTTTCTTAAGTTTTTTTTTTGTATTTCCTTTTAATGAAAGAAAAATATTTGCAACGAATGACGAGCTTCTATTTTGTTTGAAATAACCAAATGAAGCAGAAGTAATCGAATAGGATAGCTACCTATACCCATTTCCCACATAATTGATAAGAAGGGGCAGTCATGCCCTTTAAATAAAAGCAGCTCAAAAGTGGTTATTGCTTATAGATACTATTAGAAATGAGAGCGGGTTGAGATTCTGGTTTTCAAAATCTTGTATGATTAAAAATTTCGATTAAAGAAATTCCAAAAGGCTAAAAGACTATATTGCAAACAGACTGAAAAGTTTCGGTTAAGCAAAAAAAGACGTCTGTGAAAATTTGAGCTCTTAAAATTCATGTTTAGACATGCCTCATCGCAGATTTCGGTTTTCCATACGATTTGTATGGGAGAAAACACCTGTTTGTGTTTGGAATTTTATAACTTAATAATTACAAGAATTTAAACTAACAGCATATGTTTTTCTTGTAGAAGATTGAACGTTCTTCAAAAAAGGTTTTGACATGTTTTATCATAAATCCAGCCTTTTTAAAGTTACAGTCAGTCAAACTCATTCCATAAAATTCCCATCCATTTATTTAACGTAAAATTAGGATTTTTTTTATTAATTGAAGATATTATGGTAACTAATATCACTCTTATCGAAAAATGACTTAAGACCTTTTTTGTAGAGGACCAATTTTCCTTGCCAATGGTGCTTAACAATATTACTTCACTTCAACTAATACAGTTATTTTACAATAATTAGTCGCTTTTAAATTAATTTTGAATGGGAAATTACATAGAAATTCCCTTATTAAACTCGGCAGAAATTTTTTTGAAATAGGAATTAAAATATACGTTTCCAAAGGTTTTTGGGGTGCTGAACCCGAATCGGAAGTCAGAAATATTCTACTACGTCACATTTGGGAGATATCGCCGTATGGAAAATTGAAAAAAAGTTTTTTTGCAGCGAAAAACTTCTATTTTTCAATTTTCAAACGGTAATATCTCATAAACGTGACATAATAGAATATTTTTCAAAGCGCTAGTACTATGGGGACCCCAGTGGTGACCCCATAGATGTGTGAGTGAGAACCCCGTCTATGTATAAGTTTTACAATCGTCGGCGGCGGTGGTCGCCGTGTTGTCGTGGGGTTGCGGCGAATAAAGGCTGGTATGTCTGTATGTGTTATGTGAGTTCGTAATGTGATACAATACGTGAGAATGTTTCCCTTCCCCCGACCGACCGCATCTAAAGCTGATTTTTGGTGGTTGGTTGAGATGCGGTAGTATTTTGCATTAGTTAGATACTAGCATTCCTCGCGTTCCAATGTTTATTCGCTATGCTATCTAGCTATCCCAAAAATTTTGAGATAAGTGCCCTTTCTCACGAGGAAACTGAGTTGCCAGCAACTTTTAGTTCCTGGGTGAGAAGGGCAGGAGGAAAGAGGGGCGAACAGAATCTCCCCGGTCGAGGATTTGAGGAGATTTTTTGACATTTTCCTTTCACATCTAGGTTTAGGTGTGTTCAACCAGTAGACTTTCAAAGGAAATTTCAAAAATTGCCGGGAGATTTGTTTCCTCGTATGAAAGGTACAAGAGATTTTTAAGGAGATTAAAAGAAAACGTCAAAAAAATCTCCAGCAACTTGTTTCTTCGTGTGAAAGGGGACTAACTTGAGTTGTTGTTGCGTCAGCTGTTATCAGCTGTTTTTTAACAAGGGATTACAACAACACAAAGCTATCCGGATAACTGAGAATAACCAGCGGAACGTGCCCATTGTATATCCAACCAATAGTATTCTCATGAAACACGATTTTGTAGGTTGACATTTGGTCGATAGGTTCGCTGTGATCGCCTTACCGAGATCCCTTAACAAAAATTAGTATTACATTTGGATGCATAGATGGCCACGAGCTTTTTTTCTTCATGAGAGTACTATAGAATTTATATACAATGATACTAGTATATCTGTTCGCGTATGTTCTGTCCAGAGAATATCAAATAAAGAATAAGCCAATCCTTCGTACGTTTCACCCAACCAAAACCTATTTGTTTACATTGTTGAATTTGTAATTTCATTTCGTGTCGAAGAAATAGATGTGAATTGCAACAACAACAAGACCTGTGCTGAATGATGTGCTGAATGACTAGTTGATTCTATGTGTGCGTCTTGCACTGCTTTTCACTAATACTTTGCAAATCTAATACATCAGCTGTTCGCTTCCAGCTTGTAGGCAAATCGTCACCTGAAAACTCATTTGTTCAATCAACCCAAGCTCAAATTGTTCAGGAGACGATATTTTGTCTTTGAGGTCCTGTTAAGGTATTTAAAATACTTGTTAGAGGTGACGGGAATTTTCGAAAAAATACTTTGAACTATTTTCTATGATTTGATGCAAAATATTAAATAGTTGTTGCACATTTTATTTTATTTTTTAATTATTTAAAAAAAAGTACCAAAATGGAGATTGAACAACCCCCCATATACTTACAGAAAGTCAACAAAAATAAATGGAGATTGAACATTTTTTGTGTCATTGAACAAATGCGAATGTATTTTCCGTTTTTAGAAAATACATGGCTAAATGTGGACATACAACAATCATAATAAAAAACCAAAAAATAGTAGAAAATATATTTTATTCAAACAAAAATAAACAATTTTTCAAATAAGCAAGGTACATGAGTTTCAACTCATTTTGGTATATCAGAACCAGAAGATGAGTGTTTAAGTTAAATAAGAATACTAATCATATAAGAACTAAAACTAAAAGCTTTTCTATTATAGGTATTTGTTTTTGACTAAAAATAGCTATTTTGTTTAGTAATAAAACGGTATTCAACCACAGCTTGAAAAAATACTAAAATATTGTGACATACAAATTCAATTGTCACTATTTAAGAAATTATATCACATATATATACGTTCACTTTTTGGGTTTTATCAAAATATTATAAAAATCGACATCAATCGGCGGCATCCATGGGAGCATAGACTTGATATCTGATATTTTCTCCTGGGATAATGAAGATATTCCCATAACAGTATTTAATACTTTAGGGAGAGTAACTTCTTTCATCTTTGCCTTCTTTTTTGAAGAACGTTGTTTTATTTCTGGAATTACAGATACTATCTGTAAATCTACATCGTCACCATAGTTCTCACGATATTTAATTTTTAATAAATCGTTGTAAATGATTTCTTTAACTTTAGTGTAGGGAATAAAGCACAAACCCTCCGAAGCACGACTGTAGTTAAAAAAATCTTTGCCACTGCATTGCATTATCTTTAACTTGACATTTTCATAGTTCATAGATTTAAGCTCACGTATAAGGGACAATGGACTATAGTAGTGAATGTGTTTTAAATGCCGGTCAATCACGCTATGTACGGCATCCAACTCCTGTATTCTCGAGTGTCCAGGTACAGAGAATCGTTGTTGAACAGATTTAATTTGTGGATATTCTTCCAAGAACTTTAAAATTGCTAATGATGTTATTCTGTTTTTGTTTTGTGGAATACAAGAGTCAGACCATAGTATAATTTCGCTTATATTGGGCATATCGGCAATAACAGCTTTCAAAATCTTTAACAATGCACTTGCAATATCATTGCCGCTTCTCCCACTCTGTGACTCATACCAGAGGGAGCAATAAGTCATTTTATTTTTGTTGCACCACCCTGTTAAGTTATACATACTCAGTTTCCGTTTATAATAAAAATTAGAGACGTTTGAGTGCGGCAGTGAGAAAACACTTTGTAGATCATACAAAATGATTGCAGTTTTAGAATCTGTATTCGCCCGGTCTTCTTCTCGGCGGATCCTTGCACGCTCATTCAAATTCCGATGCTCGGAATATTTGTTTTTTTCCTTTTCATCCGGGTTCGGAGTATTGTTGAACTGTGTGCAAAGGTCGCACAGATCCTTTCTTGGTTTGTAAAAAGCCAAATTGTACTCATCATTGAAAATTTTCCTAAAGATAGTAAGTTCTATAGTTGGATTCGAAAACTTATATTATTTGTTAAATACAAACCTGTATGTGCCAATTTTTACAGGTTCAGTTGTGATCTCCGCATACAATTTGTACATTTTTGAAAGGTCCAAGTTCGACTCCAAGTATTGCTTCTGGGACTTTAGCCGCACGTAGTGCGAATCAACGCATGGAAAACTTTCGATATGCTGACGTACTTTGTCTTTTTTTTCAGGGGCTATCTCTCGAGAGCAATTTTTGCCTTTCATGGATGGTTTCGGCGATCCATTATCGTTGTAAAAGAATTTGAAGAAGTAGTAAATTCGCTGCTGCGATATATCTAACGTTGCAAAGAAAAAGGTTTTGCAAACTTTCAGATTTTGTCCCCGGTATTCGAGAGAGTACTTGAACGTATACTGCCTCCTTGAATTAGATTTAACTGTCCTTTTTCTTGCTGCCCCAACACGCTTTACATATTTGGCATAAAAGCTTCTTTTGGACTCATCAGAAAGTTTCCAAAACTGATCATGAATACCTTGTCGCATTGCTTCCGAAAATTTTGAAGAGCAGCTATGTGAACACTTCAGTCCACAAATAGGAGGTCTTAGCGCTCTAGCAGGGAAATGCCTCCCAGATGAACTCACATAGTCTTGGCCATTTTCTCGCGACAATTTTTTAATGTTTTTCTTCCACATCAATGGGTTACTTTTTCTTTTCCTAGATGGCTCACCTGTGTCTTTTACGGAGCGTGGAGTCAAAAGTGGATCCAAACCAGGACTATCTTCAGTTACTTCATTGGGCATAGGGCTCGCATCCCTGAATCCATAAAGCTCCTTCATTTGGTCACTATCATATCCCTTTTCACTTCCGAAATCTTCGCTGTATGATTCAATCACCTCACTTATTTCGGAACTGAATACAGCCTGGTGATTTTCTTTGATTCTAAAAACTTAATTGAATAAACATAAATTCATGTCAAAGAATTATATGTACATATACCTGAATTCCATGTGTTTATTATTTAGTTTTTCCTAATCCACAATAACTCGATGACAATCTCAATTTTGTTCTTTTTTGTACACTTTTTCGCGCCAAATCGTATGTCAAAAAAGAAAAACATTTAGGGTTGCTATGTTCAATGTCCCGGATATTGGACAGTTAGGAAACACTCAAGTGGACATTGAACAATTAAGAATAAATTCTTATTTGGTTGAAAACTGTATAGAAACTTGTTCAATCACTTACAAATTAAGCTTATTGAACATTTAAGAACTAACTGGATACCAAAAAATCTTGCATTTTATGGTCTTTTGAACAAAAGGAAATTAATTTTTTTCAAATCCAAACAAAATAAAGAAATTCTGACAACGCCAATCGAAAGAGCGTGTTCATAAACCTAGGAATCGACATTAAACCCATTTTCTTAAAAAATGGTCTATTGAACAAATGAGTTCTCAGGTGACGAAATCAAATTGACAGCTGAGGATTGACTTCTTTATTTCATATTCTCTGGTTCTGTCAAAGCTCATATAAAAAAAAAACAAAAATTAGTAGAAATTCGTAGTTTTAAGACGCTTTTTAGATTGGGAAGAATGAGACCGGTCTCATGGCGGTTTCTGGGCAAGAGAAGTGGGGGGTCAGGGATGTCGTGAGGCAGGAAGAAAACATAAACATCCGACTCATGAGTCTCACTTGTTGTTGTTACAATGCGCAAAACATTGTAGTTGTTGTTGTTTCTATGTGTTTTGAGGCACCTCAAATTTTCTAATGTAGATACGATGAGACTCACGAGCCCGGACTCAATTTTCCCAATCTAAACAGGTTCTAAGAAATACACGAACAAACTTAACATTTCTCCAGAAAAAAAATTCAAGTTTTTTGTTTGAAATTTTTTTGAGATTAATTTTTTTTTTCGAATGTACTTTTTATTTCATTTCAAGTCAAGAAAGTATCTTACCCCGAGGCCACACGAGCAAGTACTTGCAAGCAAGTTGCAATACATAAACATTTGTTTACTAACAAAAACAAACCCAAGCAACTTGCTTATCAACTGGCATGCAAGGTTTGAAGCCAGTAGTGAAGCAAGTTGAGAAGCAAGTTGGTAGACAAGCAAGTGGAATGCAAGTGGAAAGCAAGTGGGAGGCAAGTGGAATGCAAATTACGAATTTGACAGGCAGTGTATGTAGCCAACTTGCTTGCAAGTACTTGCTCGTGTGGCCTCAGGGTTACTAATACAAGACTGTAAAAAAAAGTCTAAGGAAATTGTGGTTTTCTTATCATTTTGATGGCAACTGCGCATTGTTCACGAATAACACAATTTTTTCCTTTAAACTGATTTGTAAGATTTTGCCAATTTGGTGAGGAAAAACGATTCGATGAATCAATTATTTGAAAATTTACAGGAATATTGATGCTTTAAAAGTCTACAAATCTGCATACGAACGCAAGCCATGCAATCAGTATTTGCAAAGAAAAAAAAATACCAAAAGACCACAAAAAGTCGTTTTTTAATACTTTTTTAAACTAACGGTGAAGGGTCAAAAAAAAATATTTCTACAAAACTTTAAAAAAAATCTTGTAAAACGATTTCTCAAATTTCCAAAACTGTTTCGAATTTTTTATAACGCCATTATTTGTTGAGATATTGGTAATCAAAGCTAAAAATATTTTTTTTCATTCAGTCAGATAAACCATACAAAAAAATTGTACGACAAAAAAAATTGAATTGAAGCTGAATAAACAAGGTATCTGACCATTACGTTCGATTGAATCAAACAAAATTATCCATAGAATAAATAAAAAACAAAATAGTTTTTTGTCTCGTGTCATTTCTTGCAATAACGCTATACCTAACGGTAGGTATTTAAAAAAAATTGTTTGCAAACCAATTTCGAAACAAAACACATAAAGCTCTAGAACGCTTTTTGTTTGACCACTCGCCACAAAGATACAGCTCCTCAAAAGGTTAAGATTACACAATACACATGAAAGTTTTACCACTTATGTAAGTCTTACAGAAGCAACTTACAAGAGGCCTTACATTACAGATGAATTTACAGTAAGAAATACTTTCGTTAGTTTGAAAACTTATCACTGCCGTTTGAGTAAGCTGTGAGTATTCTGTAAGTTGGAAAAACGTATTTCTACTTATAAGTCTTGGTCAAAGCGACAACAAAAATTGAAAAAAATTTTGTTAATTTAATTTCTTTGACTAGTGTATGTTGGTAAATTGAAGAAAATGTATCGCAGGCAGCGTTATTTTTGGTAACACAAATAAGAAAACATGTCGGGGGGATGATAAAAAACATTATGAACCAAGTTTGAAGAAAATCGATCCAGCCACATATTAATGCGTAGCCAAACAGAGAGGCTGACAGATACATATACAGACAGAATTTGTTTGCCTTTCCAATTTTCGTAATGACAAGTTTGATCAACTTCTCGGGTTCAGTTCTTTTTTTACGAATGCATAACTTGTCATATAACATCGTATCTACATACTCCACTCCTTCAGTGAAGTGAAATGTTGGTACTGAAACATCAAAAAATCCAGGACCCATGTTCTGTAATGACCTTTTCGATTGGGGACAGAATGACAGTTGTTCTTGTTCTGAAAAGAAGAGAAAATTTTTCTGGATTTGATTTCAAAATGGAAATGAGAAGCATTCACACGTATCCAATCGGTGTTCCAGATTGCCAATCGAAAAGGCCATAAATGTCAAATCAATAAAAATAGTCGAGAAAAATTGAAATATAGAACAAAAGTCAATTTATCGCATCATCGGGTTTCTGTAACTTTGACAGTCGCTAACTTTATCGACTAGAACAACCCGGAATAGAAATACTGGAAAATTGTGATAAAATTGGTTTCTGTAAGCCGATAAGTTATTTATTTCAAACTCTATCGCTTACCCGGAGGCCACACGAGCGAGTACTCGCTAGCGAGTTGGGTACATACATTAATTGTCAAATCACTCGCCACTCTACTCGCTTCTCAACTGGCTTCGAAAAAGGCAAGCGAGTAGGCTAGCGAGTAGGAAAAGTTTCGATGTATTAGTAACTCGCTAGCGATTACTCGCTCGTGTGGCCTCAGGGTTAGAAAATAGGTGGCGATAAAACAAACTATTTTTTAAAGAAAAAGAAAAAAAAATGGTAGACAACGAAGACAGGTATGCAGCAAAAGTCATTTGAGTTTTGTTTGTGTTTCCATTGTCACATGCTGGCTCCACCTGCCATAAACGATGCCAAGACTATGAACATGTTTAATAAAAATCCAATGGAGCCAGCAAAATCCATGTCTCGTCGACGACATGTCGAAGAAAACCAACTTTTGAACACGACATGAATGCTGTTCAAAGCTTGGCCATGAGATTTGACGTTTCACGGGCGTGTGACTTTTTTTCTGATTTTCGACGTATCTTGAGGTAGCTGGATACGAAAAAAGTCTCCTTACTTTTATCTGGTGTCTAAAGGGTGTGTATTATTGCAAAAGATAGAAGTAGTGGTGAGAGAGAAATGAAACGACATGACATGATTTGCCCAGCGAGAAAAAATCTGCTGATTGTTGATTGGATTGTGGTTGTGATGTTGGACATCTGTATGCCCTGTGGAGTCGGGGTGTCAAGAAGTCTTCAAGTTATTGGATATAAAAGTGGTTGACACAGTTATCGCCTGAGTTACAGAGCATGGTTCCAGTTTTTCAGTCCAATGTGAACACCGTCATTTTTGTTTTCATATTGCGGGCATCATTCATGTCCGGTGGATGCGTCATGTTTTGACGACTAGAACTGAGCCATCCCTGGTGTCTGGTTGTTTATGTTTATGTTTTGGCGGATAGTTGGCGCTGCTGTTACTTGGTAGTTGACGTTTTAAGAACTGTCACTGTCAAACGGCTCCAAATGTCACTGAAAATGCAAGTTCCTAGTTTGTTTTTGTTTTTAATGTTGTAAATTGTGATTCAAAATAGAAAATAAATTGTTCAATTTGTAGGTAATTAACCGCCTTTAATAAATATTTTTGTATTTGCGTTGTGTTTTAACTAAAAAGCGGCACAAATCATAAATTAATAGTCACCACAAATTAAAAAAAAATTTAATCCGTTCCACGTAATGGCTAAAAACATCGATAAAGTGCGTATCCTTCTTGTCGGAGATTCAGGTACCTAAATAAATAAAAGTAAAGTTACTTTCTATTGCTAATCAAAATGCATTTTTAAGGCGTTGGAAAAACCTGCCTTACCCATTTAATTGCCCATAACGAATCCCTAACTCAGCCGGGATGGACTGTTGGGTGTTCCATAGAAGTAAAACTACACGAATACAAAGAAGGGACACCTCAGCAAAATACATTCTTTATTGAACTCTTCGACATTGGAGGTTCATTAAATCACAAAAACTCCAGAGGAGTATTTTACAATCCAACTCATGGCATAATATTGGTTCATGATTTGACGAATCGAAAAAGCCATGAAAACCTAAAGGAGTGGCTTTACGAAATATTAAATAAAGATGGCAAGGATACTGCGAAAGGCAATAACATTGCTTCCCTGGCATCAGATTCAACATTATTTGATCCAGAACAATTTTTTGGATCGACGCAAATTCCGATATTGGTTGTTGGAACTAAACTCGATTTAGTAGATGAAAAGAGACACCCAAAAATGTTACCAAAATCTGGTGGAATTGGTTGGTTATTAAATATAAAATGTATTGGTTCTCGGTAAAAATTATTTCAATCTTTACAGCTGAGCAATGTGGAGCTGAAGAAATTTGGCTTAATTGTAGAAATACTCGCAGTTTGGCAGCTGGAACAACAGATTCGGTCAAATTGGCAAGATTTTTCGACAAAGTTATTGAAAAGAAAATAAGTTCCCGTGAGTCGGGCATGTTTGGAGCGACAGAGAGGAGAAAGCTTATTACTTCTTCATCTTACACACCAGCCGAAAGTGCTCCCATATACATTCCACCTTCCAAAATAATCGGTGTGAATCAATAATCCTAAATATGATGCCAGAAGCGACATAATGTTTGGCATACCTTACTTCTATGATAAAAGCCCTTTAAAATAAAAATGTGTAAAAAGGTAAAATATAATAAAACAAATTTAAACATTTTATTTAAATTTATTTATACTTGTGACATACAATGGTAATAAAGAGCAAGATTAACATTTGTTAAAAAATCGAATTCCAGATATAAATCAGCTCTGTCTGTTTCTTGTCCTACAGGCTAATAGTCCAAGAGCCGAAATTAAATTTTGGGTGTGGATGCATAACCTCAATATGAATATTAGGGCGTCTAGGGTCATGCGTCTTGATATCGGATAAAAATGTCTGGCAAGTTTTTTTTTCATTTTTCGCAAACAATACTGTTACATTTTATTGTTTAGTGTGCTCTGATGTAAGCCCTTGAGAAGTAATACTTTTCGTTCGTGATCCTACAACCCCCAGCTATATTATTATCCTTCCTTACACAAGCTCCTTCCAATCTTAATTTTGAAGAGCAATTTTCGGAACCCTAAATAATAACCGAATCGAAAAATTCACCCGGACAATCTGAATCCTAAATATTAACGTCAACTTGCTGCAAAAAGACCAATTTTTTCAGACTTGAAATGAGAGTTCAGTATTTATTAGTTTATTTAAATACAATCAGTAATAATCGCTTGCGAAACTTTAGAGCTAAATTTAATTTAAAATTTTAACAATAATTAAGGTAAATCCAATACTTTGATAATGCAGTTAATTGTACTTGTCTCCATGTTGATTTTGTTCAATTCATATAACAAACGCATGTAATTAACAGTCCCAGTCAAATCAACTAAATTAAGGACGTTAGGCAGTAAACCGTGAAATACAACCACGGTTAGAACTTTTGATATTTCATCAGAACTTAGTTCACATAAGCTATCAAAACAATGAGATGTAATAAATCGTTTTAAATGATCCCTGCATAATATCTGACAGCTTTCTATGTATGATTTTAAATTTTCCAAAACAGAATTTACAATTTCCTTGGAAATAAGAATACTTTCTTTTTGCATTCGTATATAGATTTCAATGAGCTTAAGTTGCCACACGTCATAGGTCTTTGCGTTCTCCTTAATTGCTTGCAAAGTCTAGAGAAGATAGGTTTTTTGAAAACAAAGCAAAAATTATAATACTAGGAACTAAATACAAGTGTACTTACATTGACAATTGACAAATATATTGGTAAACCGTGCATCTTGTCTTTTATTACTGAATTATAGAAGATCACTGTCAATTGTTGATAGCGTTCCATTTCCACTTTTGTAAGTTTGTTTTCCCTCGCATCAATACTCAAGAATCTATCAGTGAAACCAATGACAATGGGATCTGATGAAAACGTTTCAAGCGATTTGGTGTCTATTTTCCAGCATGTATACTGTTCTGTGGTTAGTGTTTGCGCAAACAGACTTTTCAGTCGATCCGGGTCATCTAAGTGGGAGTGACATCCTGAACGTTTTTTAATGTCAATACAGCCGGATACTTCTAGTGCTTTTCTATATTAAATAATTAATAAAACATTCTGATGGGCATTTTTAAATTGACTTACACCAACTGATCCCAGTTGCGTCCTTTTTCAAAGCAGACTGGCCAATAATTCTGATCGTCTACAATCACCGATTTAAGAGTGCTAAGTTCTGGGAGCATACAAGGTGCCATAGGAAGCTTTTTAAGTTCAGATTTCCCAACTTCAATATACGAAATTTGGCAGAGGCATAGTTTTTTTGTATCTAGATCTCGTGGAAGGAAAAGTCGTGGTTCAACAGCCAGCACATAAAGATGACGAAAAACTTGAAGATGATATCTTAAAAATTTATGAATCATTGATGGATATCGATGGAAGGAATATTGTTTTAAAAATAAACCTTACTTACCTATTGTCGTTGCTATGATTGGGAAATTTTGGAAACAATGCGCATACAAGAGCAGCTACAGCTTCAGGTCTTTTCGAAAGTGTATAGCGACCGGCACCGAGAAATAAAAATCCTAATGACATATGGATTGCCATTTGAGAGCCATATGTAACCTGAGAATGTGCTGTTCCTATTCTAGATCGCAGATAACGAATCATTCGCATTATTTCCAAATCTCCCGTTCCAGCATACACAAGCGATATAGAGATTAGAATCAGCATCAGGCTACTCTCTACAGTTGCTCGTCCAGCATATTCTCCAACATATTTTCCCGAGAATCCAAGGAACAGTTTTATAGTGTTTTTCAGAGACTTAAAAGCTTCTTTATTCTCAGTGCCTGCATATTTGAGACCTATACAGACAGCTGCTCCGGCAATTATGTTACAGAAAGCTTGTCTGAAATGAGTTTAAGCGATATTTAAAGAGATATTTTTGACATCAATATAATAAATACTTACGTTATCGCTTCATGATCTGTTAGATCTTTCTTTGGAACAGGCCCCCGGTTAATATCGAATCTAAGATTTGCTGGAAATTGATTAAACAGCCATTCCCAGCTTGGTTCAATATCCTTCCAAAGAATTAAACCTCTGGCAATTGTTCGTAGGAGAAGCAGATCTGGGCGTACAAGATCAAGTAAATAGCTTGTATCAGGTGGGTCCATCCATTGAGCGACTGATTTATTGTCAGTGTTGAAAAACATTAAGCCAAGCGCTAGAGTAGCCCCCGGAGCTGTGACATCAATGTTAACAGTATCACCTTCTCGCACTTGGAATGAAGGTAGTTTGTACTTCTCCTTTTGAGAGCCAAGTAAAGGTCGTTTGTTGCCGCCAACCATATAATAGTGCAGTGTGTCAGGAAGTTGCAAGTCTCTCAGACCAGCTGGTGTTTCACCATGCCCCAAAGTTACCAAGCCTAAGGCCAAACCCGCCGTCAGGGCGTATGATTCACGTTCAACACTATTTTCCATTTCCGGACCAGGAGGTCGACCTTAAATTAGTACAATGCATTTGATATTCTCAGTTTTCAAATGAAAATCAATTTCAGTCTACCTATTTCTTGGAGCAAAACTTCAGCTATATGTCGCTTAGCAGTTCCTTGATATATGAGACCTATGCCCATCAGAGAGGCTACTTGAATATTCTGTGGAATATCTAATTCTAAAGCAGTGGCTGGTAATAATGCCTCAATATGTACACTTAGGAGCTTTGTCGTTGTTGTGTCCATTGTACCTGCAAAAAAAGGGGAACATTTCACTAAAAAAAAAAATACGCTTAAGCCATTTTTTACCTCTGTGTGTAGCTGAGATTCCCAATAAAAGCCCGACGCTTGTCATCTCATCACATTTTACTAAATACTCATAAATACTCATAAACGAAAGTGTTTTAAGATGACCATTAAGACCTAGTGCCATTAAGAAGCCAGCATGTTCTGTTGTCACTTCAGTTGGCCCCTTTGGTTTGTTATACACAATCCAAGTCGAATCAACGTCTCTTGCATTTGGGGAAATCCTCAAACCAGCTGCAACTCCATTATGAAAACTTGGCCATAGGTTCATATTTGCGGGAAATTCAATTTGCTGCATCTCAATAGTTGCTCCCTTCACCGGTTCCTTTCCGGTAAGACATAGCTTTGGAATGGGCATTGATTCCGTTGGGGTGGGAATTGATGTTCGCAATGTAAACATTCCTCTTCCCATTGGTAATGTCATGGTTCTTGTGCACAAAGCATACAATTGTTTTTCTTGTTCTTCAATGAACTCATGATCGGATATACCCGGTGACTGAGCAATATCAATCAGAACTGGCTCTGAACTTATGAGCAAACGTCGAACTTCTGCTATTCTCAAGTCGTCGGGAAAGCGAAGGCTTAATAGTTTTGTATCAATATTTTCCATGCCATCATCATCGGCAGATTCTGCTCGAGAAAAACCATTTGGATTGGGAGGACAACGTGGTGATAGAGAATCTTCAGCATCAATATTTGCTTTGCTGAACTTCACCGAATAAAGCTCAGTAGAATATTGGTAACGAGTGTGCTCCAGCAACTCAGAACGCAATATAAGTTCATATGTTGGTGGTGCACAACCCATCGGAGGTGAGAGACGTCCATGTTCTAGACACTGGGCAATTATCAAATGCAACGAAACTGGTAAACGTTCTACATCGGTTCTTGTCATGTCTGAAATTTATTAATTATTTATATAAAACAAAATTGAGCACATACATATATTTACTATTTTTTTTTTTTTTTTTAAGCTAGGTTTTTCGTGGTAAACATTTTTACAATAAAATGCTCACAGAGTAGCAGGCACTTTTTCTTACTAACTTTTCCAAACATGCACTGGGTTTTGGGCAAGGAAATGCGCTAACATGTGATTTATGAAACAGATGAGGAGCAGGGAAAGCGTTAATGCAAAGGTCACTATTTTCTACAATTTTTTCTAAAAATCAAAGTTTTTCGACGCTATGGAAGTATTTGAAGTTTTGTAGTATTTAAGGAGTTCATCATCCTCGGAGTAACTCTTCGAACTCGGCTCGGCCGAGCGAATGAACAACAATTCTCAAAGCAGGAGTCTTCGAATCCCAGCCCTTAGGTTCAAGACGAAAAGAAAGACCGAACCTCCAGTTTAAGGACCACGACATTTCGAATGACGGAGCGCTTGTTCTAGATGACTGGAAGTGGCTTGATTGGTATCTTACAGGACCAAAGGCCGCCGTATCTCAGTGAGTAGTAATAAAAATAAATAAATAAAACAGCCATGACCTAATGTGGAACCGCCTCAGAAAATAATTTGTAGCTTATGTACTGATATTTATAAAATATTAATATGCTGAAGGGCCTATACACATTTAAATTGAATATTTATAGGTACTTTGAACAAATAAATATGCTACTCACCCATATTTATTAACATTTGTATAAGCTGCTCATGTAAGGGCACATTTGTTGCAATTAATCGTTTCTTTTTCTTTAGAATGTCCGAATACATTGTGTTGGGAAATTCAAGAGGCTTAATCCAATTCTTAATTTTGAGACATCCGTGAATTATAAGTGAAATTAACTAAATAAGAACAAATTAATGTGGATCTTTAACTAATAGTTTTGTAAAATATTTTACCTGTAAGGCATTTCTACTCGCTGTATTTATACCCTCTATAAAAGAATATTGATAAATTTCTCGGTTTTTGAGTATATTTTCTATTTGCTGAAAAATATTTGGAACAGGTTCTGTCAGCAAGTCCTTATGAAACATTTGTTTTGCATGATCTTCGGTGAAAATGTTTTGCGACTTAATGTTTGCCAAGTGCGGAAAATCCAGGAAATAGTGAAGGCAATGTGCACTTAATTGCATATCGGTTGCTAGTTGGTAAAGAAACTGAAAGAAGGAAAAATACAATACTACTTTAGTATGCTGCCTGCTGTTATGCTCTCACCTCTCCCAGAGAACATAAACTGTCATGCATGGTATTATCAAGCTTCAAGTCCTCATACAACAAATGGAAAGCAAAAAATATCTTCGGAATTTCTTTGAACAGTATAGCATTGCAATCAATGAACTTTATTGCGTTTGCTTTGAACGGGCCTTGTTTGTTGCGCCTGTTCAAAATCGATTCTAAATACTCCCAGTCCTCATCGGTGCCATCTAAGATTTCATCATTCTTCCTCCTCTTTTTTGGTTCTTCTGGTTGGTATGGAATATTTAGACTTGAATCATCAGAACTTGCAACGCGCCCCATCATTTCAGACAGAACTGTTTTGAAAGTTTGCCATTCTTTTTCGCCACTGAAGTCTTTCGACCCAGGCGGATTTCTAGCACCATACCAATGAGTGATTAATTGGATAAAAGTTTCTTTTTTCAAAATTCGTCTTAAGCCTTCTATACAACGAGTAACAAAGTATGTTTCATTAATGAGTGGCAGTGATAAACGATACATTTTTCCCGTGGGATAAACAAGAGTTAAGCGATTGCCAGCGGGATCGCGAAGGTTTAAGCAAACACCACTGGTACTTCTAAGCAAATAAAAGTAGAAGATAATTTCAATTTCTTGCAAAATTTTTAGTTTTGCACTTACCGAATAGGAAATAAAGGCTGAAGTGGATGTACTGGAGATAACATATGCAATTCTTCTTCAAAATTTGAATCACTCTTTTGTGTAGCTGTTGGCAAAAGACTGCTTCTTCTACAAAATATTAAGCAAGCTTTCGAATGCTATGATAGAAATATAGTTATAGCAAATTTTACCTTGGAAATGGAGAACATGATGGTTTGCTTTGAGGCACTGAAGAAGGTATAACAGCAACAACGTGAACCTTTGATACAAAAACTTTTCCTGTGTATAAGGTTAATGTTCCACTTGGATCGAGAACTGCGATCATTTTCATTTTCTAAAATTTGTTGTGATAACTTTAATTAATTTTTTTTTTTTTTTTTTTCTAAAAATATCGATTTTTGTATTTTTGTCTAAAGAACTGCCTCAAAATTATCATGTCATAAAACATACCTCTAGAACAACAGCATCTTTTGCAGCTATAGAAAATATTTCGCCTTCGATTTGTGTATTTTCTTCGTCGAAATTCATAATTCGTACTAATTGAAGTTTTCCAGATCGTGGAAGCAGAAAACAAAGGTATGTCTGTCCGATCAAATCAATATGTACAAATGCTTTTGTTGCAACTTCACAAAATTCCCTAAAAGAAATTGAAATACGTAGAGAAGAGGATGTCTTTGACAACTAAGTAAGCTTACTTCGACAATATTTGTTCAGTCCATATATGTTCCAAACAATAATCCGGAATAATTGCTTTGGATGGTTGTGCCTGTCCGGGTTTTCTTATATCTTGCATTGATAATGAATGCGCTCCCATAGAGGATTGTAAACGAGTTAAAGGCGATTGACTATTCGTTCGGCTAAGGTAGAAGAAATTTTAATTAATCTTATTACAAACGTTACATGACTACTCACTTAAAGTTTCCAGGACCACTGTTTATCGATTGAGAACTGAGAAACTTACTGATATGGGGATTATAACCAGTATTTCCCAAACTCGATCGGGGCATGTATGCTGTACTGTTCTTGGCTCCAGCTATTTGATCAAAAATGAAAAAAAAAAATAAGTGTAAAATAATGTTTTTCTTGTTATTTTCTATTATTCCCACATACCTGAGAATTTCATGGAGTTTTGAGAAAAACTTGACATTCCGGGGCGTTGAGTTTGATTAGTAGTAGCACTGCAAAATGCTGTATCATTATTGCATCCAACATAGGATATTTCATCTTCTGTAGCTTTTCTTAGTTTAGACACAAAATGTTTTCCCATTTTATTGTCATAGAGGAGAACTAAGTCACTGGATTCGGTTGTGAAAATAACACTGTAATCAGCTTCGGTGAGATAGCTAACCACACCACTTGATGATTTAATAAGTACCGGACAGATCTCATCGAGTGGATGTGAAAGGGAAAATATTCGGGGCATTGATATAGCAAGATTTTGGACAATTGTATTGATGGCTTCTTTTTCGAGAAGTATTCCGAATTTAGTGACCCATACATTTGCGACGGGAAATTCTAAATTTGATGTGAAGTCCTCGCCATTACTACAATAAACACGTAGGCACGAGGCATCTGAAACACAAGGCAATTGGGGAAAAATTCAATTAAATTATCAACCTACATTATTTACAGATTTTTTGTATGAAAGTATAATTTTATTTGTTTAGTAGAACTTTTGTATGCATTTTCAAATGTATTTTAACCTCAAAAAGTTTTGAGAGTGGAATTTGATTTCTTTATTGATAAATAGGTTTTAGGAAAACAAAATTTCAAAAATCGTTATATCGGTTATATTCAAGTTTGTATTCTGAAGAGAAGAGAATCGCTCATTCTGGTAGTGGGTCCTTCTAGGCCTCCAATATAAAAGATTCAAATATTGACGACTTTGGCGATCGAAACAAGGACAAAGAATCTCAGACTACAAAAAGTGGAGAACTTCCAGGAAGTGCGGTAGGACGGGGAGGACATACAAAAATGAAGAGGATTTTGGTTCTTTTTTTAGAGAGCGAGAGCTTGGTTACAATCTGCATCAAAGGCGAATTTGAAACACAACGTTGATCTGTGCCGACGCACAGATCTTCTCAAGAATGTTGATGTGTATTGTATGATAACTGCACGAAATACATACGATGTTAAGTTTACTTCTGGCGAAATCAAAGTAAAAATAGAAGAAGGCACCTTTGGTAGGATTGTCGGAGGACACAGCCTGCATAATAACCTTGCGGTAGTGAACTCAGGCTTTTCTCTAAAATCAATAGACATCCAAGTGCAGATGTTCATTGGAAACAATAGCCTTGTTTTTTAGTGCATTTTTATCTTAGCTTGGAAAAAAGTAGCATGTTAAATACAACAACAATACGGAGTTATACCAAATTGTTGTTGTATTTAACATGCAACTTTTTTTTAAGCGAAGATGAAAAGGCACTAAAAAACAGGGCTATTGCCAACATATCACACTAGTGCCACCACTGATGAACTAGATCTCACAAGGTGATCACAACGAATCCCCTGGTTCGATGAAGATAGCTGGAGGAGCAATCTACTAAAAAATAGGTCGACCAGCTAATTTCGTATGAAGGAAACAGATTATTCAGAGCAGCCTGGGAGCTTAACGGGCAAAAGAGAAGGGAGGAACACCAAATTTTCAGGGAACAAATAGAGGAAGCACGAAAAGTTGGCAGTCGAGTCAATTGAAAAGTGTTACGGCAGAGAAAGTGCTCGAAATTTCTGTCAAAGGGGGAAATGATCTAGTCAAGTCTTCAAGGCCAGAACGATGCCTGTAAGCTGTAAAGCTGAACCACAGTACACAAATATGTGTGCTGTGGTTCAGCCTTACAGCTTACAGGCATCTGAGGCTGAACGCTGCATTAAACTTGGACGGTATGGCCAAAATTTCAGAGACGTTATCGATATCCAAACTCGAGACATACAAGACAGAACTATTCAAATCTGCGAGAGTTGACTATGTAACGATACACTTACTAATCTACAAAATTTTGTCAGATGAAAATGTGATAAATGAACCCTTTTGTTAACAATCTGATCAGTCCCTCATCGGCCAGATTAAGGATCAAGCAAATCAATCGCCGATTTTCACTCTAGGAAATGCCGGAAAACTCGATACGCCAGACAAGAGCTTATTACTTGTGGCGTAGGATTAATCTATAACTTATGTTAAATGTAAAAATAAATTATTATATATCTAGATTAATTTACCAATTAAACATATAGAAGTAAGATTAGTTTTATCGCATTCCTTTTTAAGAATGCCATGTAAAAAGCTTGGGTTACAGAAGAATGCAAATTTGATTGGTGTTTCACAAGTGAAGCACATTCGCGGAAGAACTCCTCTCTCTGCATAAAGACCTAAAAATTGACAGTAATTATTATCAGTGACTTTTTACTTTATTTTTTTAAAGTATTTACCTCTGTTCCAAACAGCAGTATTTTTCTTCACATACAATTCTTCTTCGGAGTTCACATAGAAATCAGTCATATAGTCGGGGCTATTTGTTGATTTATTTTTGTCTGTTTGTAGAGTACCTCGTCGACATTCTGAATATATTTCGCGTATATACCAAAATTCATTAAACTCATCATTGGAGGAAATATTAACATTCTGCATGCGGTAGAGAAGAACATTCTCGGAAGGGATGCTAGAGTTTGGCATAGGCACCACTGGACCCGGGTGCTCCTCAACCGCCTGACGCCCCCGAGGAATGAATTCCTTTGGAAAGTTATTGATTTTATTCAATGTTTTACGGGATTTTGTTTAATAAAAGAAGGCATCATTATATTTTCTTACCAAAGGTTCTGAGGCGGCGATCATAACTTCGCCAGTTTCATCCAGATTTGCAAAATAATGTTAAATCGTGAATAAAATATCCACTGAATTTGATTATTTATTTTATTTTATAGACGTTCTTTCTATTTTAATTAGGATTTTATTTGTAATTTTAGTTTTTAGCATCAAAATAAAATTCATTTACACTAAATGCACACCGCTAACAAAATTTTACAAACTTCTTGAAACTACCGGGAAAAGAAAAGAATAAACTTTAGAAAGTAGAACGTCAAAAAGTAGTTGTTGCATTGGGCGCGTTCAATGTTTGAATGGATAGCCTATCTAGGATAGCTTTGTAACCATGTATGTGTTTGAACGCAAGTCAGCTGTTGTTGACATTTCTCATAGGATAGCTTTGTATCCTAAAATTTTTAGGATAGCTTGGGACCTCTTTTCTGCCAACAGCTGTTTCGTCATCAGCTGTGTTTTAACAAGGGATTACAACAACACAAACCTATCCAGATCGCTTTAGTTCGGTGTTTGAACGTGGCCATTTTTGCAGTTTTTGTTTTAGTACTTGAGTTTATTCTTTTTGTTTTGTTTGTATCTTCATTAGTCCCCTTTCACACGAAGAAACAAGTTGCTGGAGATTTTTTTGACGTTTTCTTTTAATCTCTTTAAAAATCTCTTGTACTTTTCACACGAGGAAACAAATCTCCAGGCAATTTTTGAAATTTCCTTTGAAAGTCTATTGGTTGAACACACCTAAACCTAGATGTGAAAGGAAATGTCAAAAAATCTCCTCAAATCCTCGACCGGGGAGATTCTGTTCGCCCCTCTTTCCTCCTGCCCTTCTCACCCTGGAACTAAAAGTTGCTGGCAACTCAGTTTCCTCGTGTGAAAGGGCACTTATTTAAGGTTAAAGCCTAGTACGCAGATCGAGCTAAAATTCCGCTCTCACATTTCTCTCCAAACACCAGCTAAAATCCTAGCTAAATTTTGACACAAGATTTTTGTGGAGAATACATTAGAGAAAACAGCTTTTCTCTGAAAAGAAATTTTGTTCAACAATTTCAAAGAATTTTTGTTTCAATATTTCAAGTTAAAATAATCAAATAAAATAGATTTTTTCTTTTGGCATTGCTAAATCATTTGTCCTTGAATATTTCTCGGTCTCAATTTTCATTTTCGCAATGTAAAGCTCACATAATCTCACAATGTAAAGCTCACATAATGAACCAGCCACATTTTAGCTCGAGAAGTAATGTGCCGAACAATTATTTCACGCGCTAAATTTTGACAGATGAGTGAAACGAAAATTTGATTTTTTAGCTGGAGCTGCGTACCTCTCGGCTAAAATGTTTGGCTAAATTTTAGCTTGGCTAAATTTTGGAGGGAATTTGGTATGGGAGCGAAATTTTAGCTCGATCTGCGTACGAGGCTTAAGTAGGTGTGTTTGTTTTAATGAATGCCATGTTTTTGTTAGGACCGGCACCCACTAGGCAACTTTTATTTGCTCGCCCTAGCAACTTCTTGTTGCTCCCGATCCAATTTCTTAAATATTCTGCATTTTTGTCTTCTTTCTCTTTAAAAATAATAAGGTTCATGCAGCGGTAAAAGGTAATCGTTAAGTCTTGTCTATATTGTCTTTTTACTGAAAGGCACATCCAGTGAGAAAGGTATATTTTATATGCGAAGTAAATGAAGAAGATTTGAACCAAAATCCAACGATGTGCCACTTTAAATAATAATTCTTGGCTTCAACATCACGGATTTTTTTTAGTGCGAGTGAGAGATGTATGGGACCTTATTTGCGAGAGATGTAGGGAGGGGTATATTGAACTGAACAAATTTTTTCTGTATAATGTAGATACGCTGGGGGGTCATTCCGTAATTTTTATAACGATAATCGTCAAAACGATTATCTTTAACGATATCGTCTATAATTTGCTTCACGTAACTCAATCACTATCGTCTCTTCTATCGTTTATTTTTTTGAATGAATGAAATGAATTTGAAAATTAAATTTTGCTGTCAAAACAAAAAATCCTTGTAATTTCATTTGAAATGTCAGTTTATTTTAAAAATTGAATTTCAATATCGTCCGTTAAAGTTTGTGTTCGTGGATAAATTGATTCTTTACGTTGCGCAACATTAAAGAAATAAGGCCTGAAAGCGGCTGGTCATCAGAATGTCCCTTTAAAAATACGATTTTGGCCTACAAGCACAAGTGTTGAAAACGAATATGTAAATACAAAAAAGACCATTCCTTTAATCACGGTGCGGGTTCTTCTCTCATCCTCTACGATTTCCAATTCTTTGGTTATTTAAAAAGTGCAAAATTGTCAAAAAATTAATGATGTGTATCAAAATTATTTATTATTGAATAAAATACATATGTATAAGCAAAGATATGCTTTTTTGCTTCTTAACTTTTTTTTCTCAAAACCAAAAAGAGTAGGCATTTCTTAACTATCACGTTTAACTAAACGTGAAAAAGACACCGTCGGACGATCATCGTCTTACGCGATGAGAGCCCTGTTGACATAGACGCCTGTATGGATAAACGATTATTTTGGTATAAATGGTCGAATTTTCACTGGGCAGATACTTTTTGTTAATTCGATTATTGGGCAAGAATGATTAGTTGTAAGATTTTTTTCTGAAAACTCAAACCATGAACTGATATACATATGTATTTGCCGTAATTATTCAATTTTTGTTTCGTTTTCATATTATTGAAAAAACAATGATTAAAAATCAACAAAAAAGCATTTATCACTTTTAAAACACTCAAAATTACAAGACGATACCTCTTTAGCTATCGTCTAAGCTCTATCAATTTGACGATAGCGTTTTGACGATTATTGACTTACGTAGAGCAAATAATTCATCGCCAAAACGAGATCGCCAAGACGATAGTCATTTTCAAAGTTACGGAAAGCAAGACTATCGTCTAAACGATATCGTCTGGCGATAATCGAAATACGGAATGACCCCCCTGGTCATCAAAACGACTTTCAGTAACAAGACAATGTAGACAGTCACTAACGTAGAAAAGTTCTTAACTGAACTGCATAACTATCTAATTTTCCCTACAAATTATGACAGATTTACGAAGTTTAAAACTCTACCACGTTTATGATGTCTTCCGCCGATGTATGAATATACCCTATGCTTTGTTTCCACCAAAACGAAATCCAAGATTACAGCTAAAAAATTTCGAGATTTCATATTGCTGGAGCATAATTTTATGGAGATTTCGTTGAATTCCAGATTTTTCATTGAGATTTCGTTGAAATTTCTATGAAACTTTTTACCAGCGGTTCAAAATATCAAAAGTTTTCAATCGAAATCTCTGCTATGTTCCCACCGAAATGAAATCCGAGATTTCGGTTGAAAACTTTTAATATTTCAAGTTAATGGGACAAGATTTCATGGAAATTTATACAAAATCTCAATTAAAACTCTAGATTTCAACGAAATCTTAATGAAATCCGGCTGCACCAACTTCGATATATCCAAATTGTTCAGCTGAAATCTCAGATTTCGTTTTGGTGTGAACATAGTAAAGGGTATTAGTGCAACAGCGTAAAGTCGTCGTAAGTGCGGTAAGGTTTTAAACTCGTTAATCTGTCAAATTTTCCATAGAAATTGTGACAGAATTACGAAGTTTTAAACTTTACAACCTTTACGACGACTTTACGCTGTTGCATGAATACCCATAGAGTATTAATGTAAATTTGTATGACAAATTTTAATGGAATGTTTCTTTATTTAAGTGAGGAAATTGCATCAATTCAAAATGTTGAGTATTTTCGATAATTTTTTTGATTCCATACAATTTGTATTTTATGAACAAAATTTAAAACAAGTGGCAAGCTATTTTTCATGGAGCAGTAGTGACAATGAAGAGAACCAGGAAAAAAAAAGAAAAAGGATTTAGTTGTGCAGAGAGGCATTATGTATTCAATCCAAAGCTAATCCAATGGATTTGGCTGATTCAAAGAAATTATGCTCACAAAATTTGTATTCCATCTTGAAGTAATCAAAAAATTTCTAGATTAAAATTATTATTTCGGCTATTAATTCGTCGGAAAGTATCCTGACAGATATGTACGTGCTATCAACAACAAATCACTTAACAAATCATTTTTAAATTAGATTTTGGTTTTCAAAACGATTTGCAATAAAATAAAATATTAAAAAACAGCAGTTGGTGTCGAAAGCCATAAGTAATGAAAATAAATTCTTTTGTCGGGTTGTGATATGGCGTTAACGACTACGGCAATAAGGGTTATTATGTCTGTCCCATCACTCTACTTTTCTAAAATTTGCAGATGCAGATACATACGTACATCGGCGCTTGAGTACTTAAATTCTCATAGACTACTTTTTCGGGAAACTGAGTTAATGATGCAGTCTCTATTATTAAGCGAGTTACAAAAACCATGTTTGCTCCATAGACAACATATTTTTATGTCCTTTTAGTGCTTATCTGCCACATGTCAAAATGTACACTATGTGGGGCCAAATTTTTCAGAAGAGTTCTGGAAATATAGCTTGAGTGCTTAATTGCTTGATATCAAAAGGAGATTTTTTTTTTAATAAAGAGGAAGAAACAAAAGCGCTAGAAAAAACATTAAACAAGAAAAAACTTTGGAAAATTAATTGTATAGTAGAAGAAATTTTCAAAGCACAACCGAATGAAACAGAGTGTATTTTTCTGGTTTATTTTAACGATCAAAATAAATTGTATGCTTTTTTCACAATCTTGTGTTAAAATAATCTATCATTTACTTAAGATTTCTTAAGACTTACGAATAAAACAATGTTGAGTAAGGCCTAGCCACGGAATTAATATTATTTTTTGTTTTATGTCGTTATCAATAAAAATAAAATTATAAAAATAAATACCTAATGCCAGTTCTTTTGAATTTTATTGTTATTCTTGTTAAGCATAGTACGCAGATCGAGCTAAAATTTCGCTCCCATACAAAATTCTCTCCAAAATTTAGCCAAGCTAAAATTTAGCCAAGCATTTTAGCCGAGAGGTATGCAGCTCCAGCTAAAAAATCAAATTTTCGTTTCTTACTGTTCAGCTCTTATCTGTCAAAATTTAGCGAGTGAAGTAATTGTTCGGCACATTAATTCTCGAGCTAAATTGTGACATGTTCTTTTATTTGTTAGATTTGTGTGAATTTTAATTTGTGGAAATCAAAATTGAGAACGAGAAATATTCAAGGACAAACGATTTATCAATTCCAAAGGGAAAAATCTATTTTATTTGATCAGATTCACTTGAAATATTGAAATAAAATTCTATGAAATTATTGAATACAATTCCTTTTCAGAGAACAGCTGTTTTCTATTATGTAATCTCCACAAAAACCTTGTGTCAAAATTTAGCTTGGATATTAGCTGGTGTTTGGAGAAAAATGTGGAAGCGAAATTTTAGCTCGATCTGCGTACTAGGCTTAGCGATGAACTCCCGAGTTTTAGTGCACAAAAGTTCTATATCCATAGGAAATCTCAAATTTGTTTTTCATAGGTTTTGCTTTCGTATGGACGATGGTTATATATGAGTAGTTGAGAGCCAAAACTCCTTATATCCTAAATTTTCATTTTGTGCAAATAGAACAAAACTTAATAAGGCTAACAGATCTATTCTGGCAAACCTCACTGATACCTCACAGGTCACAACAACCTCACAAGGTGAGGTTAATTTGTTTTTGTGAGGTTTTCGTATTCTGGCAGCAACCTCACAACTTGTGATCCTCACAAAAACTATCGAAACTGTGATCTCCTTCGGAGGAGATCACAACTAAAAAGTAACACTTGGAATGAAAACAGGGTCATAAATGAAAATCATGTTTCGGTCTTTACTGACGGTTCCAAAACCTCGGAGGGGGTTGGGTCAGGCATCTACTCAGATAACCGATCCATAAATAGATCGTTAAAGCTTCCAAACTGTTGCAGTGTATTCCAAGCGGAAGTACTGGCAGTTTGCGAAGCGGCGAAACATCTTGCCTCATGTGAATTAGTCAACAACAATATTGATATTTTCATAGACAACCAGGCGGCAATTAAAGCCATTTGCTCAATCACCACAAAGTCCAAACTGGTCGACAGTTGCCGGAACGAGATAAGAGAACTCAATGCAACGAACACAGAAACCCTAAGATGGGTTCCAGGACATAGGGATATTCACGGGAACGAAATGGCGGATGAACTGGCCAAAAGTGGTTCATCTCTTGATCCGAGCCAAATCGAAGCCTCTGTGCTCATGCCACTGGAGCAAGAAAAAAGTAAAATACACCAGAGTTTCTTATGTCAGATGGTCATCCATCGACACTTGTCGGGTTTCTAGGAATCTATGGTCAAATATTTCAAAGAAAATAACTCAATTATCTCTCATAGTTGGTGTCCTTACGGGCCACAACTCAATGGGAACCCATACTTGAACAGAATGGGCATCAGCTCATCGGACTTATGTAGAGGGTGTCATGATGAAGAGGCAGAGGAGGGTTCCCCTCACTTCCTTTGCGAATGCCCCAGCCTAGCTAGAACCAGAAAAGAGGCCCTTGGAGAATACTTCTTTGACGAACTGGGCGATATCTCTGTCTTTCCACTAAAGAACATCCTGAAATTCATTCAGAACTCAGGATGGTTCAAGGAGGCCCCCCACACCTAAAACTTCCTATTAACTCCCTCCCTATCCCTCCTCACTAACCACCTATACCCCGGGGAGCGCAATGGGTCCAATGAGATCCGAGTGAGATGGAGCGGCTTGCCGTATTATCACCCCTTCCAACCTAACCTAAACACTTGTGATTTCGAAAACTGCGACATTTACAGGTATGTTTTTGTTTTTTTCTTAATTGCTTTCTTCTTAACTAAAATAAATGAATGAAAAATAAACATTCCTGCATAATTATGCTAATTTATTAGAAAAAAAATCAAACAAATCATGTTTCTCTCTTCATACGATTTAGATTTAAGGCTCTCCCAAACCAAGGCGAAACATTCGCCAACGACGCAAAATCATTCACAATAATACAAAATATGAAAGATAAACAATGCTAACCAACAACAAAAAACCACCCATGCGAACGATTCGCTATGATTTCGCGTTGGTTTGGGAGAGCCTTTAGATTTAGATTTCTCTCTTCATAATAAATAGGTGCGTTCAACATAAATCTAGAACATTATGAAAGTTTACTCATCTATCTTCGTATGACAGTCGGCCAATCAGAGCCAAAAAAATCTAGAAATCAAGAAAATCTACATGGTTGAACGTGCCCATTCACCGTGGTGAGTTTCTTGTGAGGATTTTCCCAGAATACCGAAAATGTTATCGAATCACAACAAACCTCACAAGGAATACCTCACAAGGGCTTGTGACTTGTGAGCCCTCACAACGCCAGAATAGGGCTATAAATGATAGTTGCGAGAAAAGATTTTAGTTTGCATAATAAAACATTTTTAAATCTTAATGGTATAGTTAAGAGCAAAAATATATTGAAAGATCCGTTTAACAGATATTTAACAATTAAATTTGGATATGAATAGTTTTGCTGCAAATTATTGGATATGGCCAGTTTCCACACTGCATCAAAATCCCAATTTTTGATAAAAGTGGATATGACGAGTTTTTGTTCTCATCTACTCATATATATCCATTTCTGACTTACATTTTTTTAAAAAATCGTTGCAGTTTTTGACTTCATGTCTTCAAATTCCCTCACAGATATTTTCAAACAATGAATATAAAAATTCAAACAGCCATATTTCTCAAGAAGAAAGTAAAGAAATTATTTTTCAAACCCTAAAATTCGTTTTCCGGGGAATATTTTTTTTTTGGATATGGGGCATTCAAGTACTCAGGTGGCGACTTGTAAAGGCTTTACTACATTGGCCACTTTTTGCAAAATTACAAAAGTAAAGGCTTAACTGGCGAGTACGATAACTTGGGTGCCAAGAAATGAAAACGGTTTTTTGTAGAACAGTTCAATGCAAGCATTTTTTACTATAAGAGAAAGGGTCTATCTCCCCCCGTTTGAGCGGGAGGGGCACTTTTATAAAAAAAAGTACTAAAAATGTAAAAAAAAAATATTAAATAATAACGGTAATACTTACAACAATTAACTATTATACCTTTTTTTAAAGCCAATACTCTGTTCTATTAGCTAGTTTATGCATGGTTTTTGAAAAAAGAAAACGAATTTTAAACTCGAATTTAGAAAAAAAAGGTTTAAAGTGTAATTTCTCAAAAACTGAAAACTAGATGATTCTATGTCTTCTAGTTTTTGAGAAAATTGATAATTACTATATAGGCGTGTTTTTTTTATCATCTTTTTTATGGGATGTTTGTTTTTTGCTTGCTTAAACCCTAGTTTACAGTTCCCGTGTGCAAAAAAAAACCTACGCAAATATTCTCGCATGTCAAAAATAATTGAGGTGAAAGACAAAATTAATTTTGCATGATTAGTTTACAGTTTCATGCAAAAAAAAAACATTGCTGTCATGAAATGTCATGCAAAACAATGGACAGGCAATTGTTTTGCATGCGAAAAAAGTGTGGTGAGTAAATTTTTTTTTTTTGATGGTCGGCTTACACTTCCAAAAAAAATTTTTTTTTTCACCTCAAGGCTTTATTAGCATGCAAATAGTTTTTGCATCCAAAAATAATTATTTTCCATTTTTAGGCCTAAAGTTTATTAATTAAGGGTGAATTAATGATTCAATGGGTGGCTTAGGCCAAGGCAATCGTTTTTCGCCTTGAATATTATTCCATTCGGTACACAGAATAGATGGAAAATCGTTTTGAAAATTTTGGTATTTTTTTTGCATGGGAACTGTAAACTATGCTTTACGTATTACGGTTGGCATATAAACAGTGAGGTATGTATGGGGTAGGTGCGAGGTTGGGTGTATGTAAAGTTTCTTTTGCATTCAAAGAATCTGGATTTAAAGAAACTTTGAGTTTATCCAATACGTCTAATGTCAACAGCAGTTTTCTAAATATATGTACATATACGTGGCCCAAAGTTGCACATTTGAAATTTTCAGACATGAAAATGTAATGCATTATAAAAAAATCACATTTACCTAAGTACTATAATTTCTTAATGTGTATGTTTGTGTCTAACATACCTCTATGTATATACGCAGTTGTATTGTTTAAAGTATGAATACCCACTTAGATCATAAAAAAAAAACGAAAAAACAGCTGTGTTTTTTTGCATATCCAAATAAAATTGTGTGAAAAAAACGACAACAAAGCAAAACGATTCACATGTTAAATATAACAACAACTATGTCCATATAGAGTTAGCTAACCCCGAGGCCACACGAGCAAGTACTTGCAAGCAAGTTGCAATACATACACATTTGTTCACTTACACAAACAAACCCAAGCAACTTGCTTATCAACTGGCATGCAAGTTTTGAAGCCAGTAGTGAAGCAAGTTGAGAAGCAAGTTGGGAGACAAGCTAGTGGAGTGCAAGTGGAAAGCAAGTGGGAGGCAAGTTGAATCCAAATTACGAATTTGCCAGGCATTGTATGTAGCCAACTTGCTTGCAAGTACTTGCTCGTGTGGCCTCAGGGTAAGTCCAGATAATTTTGTATGCTTCTGTTTTGCTAATTTTGAGTTTAATACTATGTTCCCACCAAGAGTTCTCGACTTGGTGGAGCGGGATTTCATTAAGATTTCGTTGAAATCTAGAGTTTTCATTGAGATTTCGTTGAAATTTCCATGAAATCTTGTTCCGTTAACTTGAAATATCAAGAGTTTTCAACCGAAATCTCGGATTTCATTTTGGTGGGAACATAGCATAAAATTCGTTTTTTTCAAAAACCATGTGTAGATTCCACTTGATTCAAAAACTAGCCACTAAAACAGAGTATTGGCTTTAAAAAAAGGTATAATACTTAATTGTAAGTATTACCGTTATTTTTTAATATGTTTTTATATTTTTAGTACTTGTTTTAAAAAAGTGCCCCTCCCGCCTAAACGGAGCATGATAGACCCCCCCTCCCATAGAAAAAAATGCTTGTATTTAAATCCTCTACAGAAATCCGTTATCAATTTTCGGCGTACTCTCCCCGCTTAACTTAATCAGAAGAATTTCTTTTCAAACTTTCTTCATATTCTATTATTGTTTTCACCATTTACTTTATTTGCACCGAATTTTAACTAACCTTTGCAGAAAGTAAAAACCAAAATGTGAAAGCTGACATGACTGCATGTGACACAAGCCTGATTCACAATGCAATAAAATCGTTTCCCCATTACAATGTGGCGAGATTTTTTACAACGAGAACTGTTTTCTTAAAAATAAAAAATAACAAAAATTATCCAAAAAAGCTTTAATGACAACAGATTATGAATTACTTATGTATCTTTTAATTTCAAGTCATCGTATTTTTTTTTTTAAATACTTCCATTATGTAAATAACTTGTCAAAAAAGAAAATTGTCGTCTCGTCGCGTCTTTTTTCAATTTTTCGAATCCTTGGTGAAAGTGTTCAGATGTGAAGAAAATTATTCTGCAGATTTTGTTCTCCTCTTTGTGTTTTTCGTATTTTCATAATGATTTGATTGGTTGAATTGGATAGGAGAAGCAACACAATGGAGAACGTCAATTTTCTACACCGAATATTTTCAAATATTTTTAAATATTTTACCCCCTCCCTCTTCTGCAAGTTACCCCGCTCGCCATCACAAATCGCAGAAAATGCTGGAATTTCTTCACGTGTGATCAGGGACATTGGTTTGACAAAGATTAAACACAGTTTTGATTTGAGTATACATGTTATTTCCACTTTTGGAACTTAAAATTTTGATAAATTTACAATTTCGTTATTGTATATAAATTCTATAGTATTCTCATGAAGAAAAAAAGCTCGTGGCCATCTATGCGTCCAAATGTCATCCTAATTTTTGTTAAAGGATCTCGGTAAGGCGATCACAGCGAACCTATCGAACAAATGTCTACCTACAAAATCGTGTTTCATGAGAATACTATATAGTGGATATACAATGATTTCGTGCTACTTATTTGAATAACACGCGATTTTTCAAGGTTTGGATAGAAATGCTTCCAACAGTAGAAAAAATCACAGGTGTAAAAAAAAAATTATTCTGAGGTCACGGCCGATTCTGTTTTTAACTGCGAACACACCCAGAAAAATCTTAACGAAGAACTTCATTTTGACATAAGTACTAAAAAGAAATCCCTTCTATTTGCTTCTACACCCCATTCGTAGTTACAAGTAGTCCAACAACAATGCCGTGTATTTTGCTTTATTTTGGACACCGTTTATTGCCCTCCTTTTTCTTGTTATTGTTTTGCCTTATCAGTATTTGACGTTCTCTTTAAAACCTTCGTTGAAATTATGGTACGCCCGCTGTTGTCGCTGTCAGTTAATTTTTTCTAGTGGTTGGCGTTTGCCCTCTTTTGCAGCTATCACCTCACAATCAAAAGTTTTAAAAATCGAAGAACTTTGTTCAATTAGCAATTAGCTGAAGAAAAAATGAAGTTAACCTCATAACTTGTTGCAGTATTGATTGGTGCTGAGAAAAATCGAAGAACTAATTGTTATCGCGTGATGTATTTGCAATTTGCCTACAGTCACGTAAAGTCTACGATATGAAATAGTGAATTATTTTCTATCGCACGTAATTAACGAGAACATGATCCAAAAGTATATGCAGTTAAAATATAATTATCAATATTAAAAAGAACAAAATAATCCAGTTAAAATGAATATACATTATTGCCTGGGAGGTTGTTTGGCGGCTCTACTAGCTACAATCTATTGTTACCCATCGTTTTTTTACATATTCTTATTTCTTGTCTATTCCATTATTCTTATCTTGGGAGGTAAGTTCAAAGACTATTCTGATAACAGATAAGACCTCTGTTATAATTTGCATAAATATTCACTTCCTACTTCTTTTTCTCTTTGTAGCCATTGCTGGAACAATCTATATTCATTTTAATTTGACCTCAAAAACTCAGCCCAAGCTTATCCATCAACCCTATTCAATAGTCTTCAATGCTACTAAGTAAGTACGATGTACATTAATCGTTAATACTAATATAATTACATATTTCCACTGATGTGGCTGCCTATTCTTCAGGTCTAGCATATTTGATTTGCCAAAACCAATACAGAATCCATCGAATTTGCCTTTGATTTTTGGAAAAACTGTTGACTTGCAACTTCAGCAAATAATTGAGTATGTATTGCGGGATTTCATGTCACCATGGTTAGGGTAAGTATGACTATTCTTGATAACACTGTCCATCAATTTTGATATCTACATATGTGTTTATTTTATTTAATAAAATAATAATGTGAACTTTTTAATTTTAGACATGTGGCGACAAAACCCAAACTCATTAATGATGTATTGCGCGAGGATTTGTGGAATGCGGTACAAAAAATTCGTGAGCGCGCCATCAAAGTCGATGCGGCCAAGGTTATTGCTGTTGACATGGTTAACCGTGTAACCGTTCATTTGGAAAAAATACGAATATCAGAAGCCAGAGCGTAAGCATTTTTTTTTAGTTTGTTTAAACACGATAGATCCAATTATTGGAAGTTCAATATTTTCGTTCCTAGTCAAGAAAACATTAATATCTCATTAATATCTCATCCTCTAAATTCATTCATTTATAGAATTTAAACAATTAAGAACAAAAATTGCAATGTTGTTATGAATGAACAGATGATTAAGCAATTATTTCGGTTAACAAATATATATCGATGGGTCTAGACACTCTATATATCTTATCTGAGTATTATTATTTTTATCTCTTTTCTAACTTCAAAAAGTTCTTAGAATTGCGAAAGAGTAAAAAGTCTTGATTGAGTTAAGCTAGTTCACAATGCTGTGTTTAAGATAAGATAAACAATAGTACTCTGATGAGGTACGATAAAGTAGCAAGGTGTCATGGATATGAAGTCATTTTAGAGGTAAAGCTAACTAACTAACAAACAAAAATGTTGACGAAAATTAAATTTAATCATATTGGGGCGTATTCATTTAACTGTTGCTAAGCAAACTGGTCTGCAATTTATTTTATGATTGACTATGATGACTATAGATGCAAATAAATTTTTCATAGAGTAGGTATGCCTGTCTGCAGCTCAAATATCGAACAGATACACAAACATTACGGGAAATCAGACTTTTTTCACCTTTAAGTTCCAAATAGAACAACTATCTGAAGCGTTTTTGGAATAGGTCTACTATTTGCAGCGACCAATGAGAAAAATGTTCTTTGTTTTCTGAATGTGCTGACCTTTAGGTTCGATCTCTAAGGAAGTCGATATTGCACACCCCGAAGCGGATTCATTTTGCACAAATGCACCAAAAAAGAAATGTTCAACTTTTAGTTGAAAAAGCAGTGAGTAAATGTTACTTGGTACGACAAAACCGTAATACATTCTAAACCTTTGAATAAAAAAATGAAAATGAGTTTGTTACCACAAACTTTATGGGCTGGAGTTATACTCATATTTAACGATCATGAGATTCCTTTTAGGGTTGCATAGCATATGTATGTAAATAAGTAAAGTTTCCGCGTTTGGGTCTTAAATATACACTCGTAAATATAGAAGAGACAATGATAACCGATTTTGTGTGCCCAGAAATTTTTAGATTTTGAGTTAGGCGAGCTATGGTTACAGAAAGATGTGTTATATCCCACACAAGCTGTCCAACAATCGATTTTTTGCACACTAAGTTCAAAATCAAGTAATCATTTGTTTTGGTGATTTTGTTAATTGACTTTATGCACAGACAATGCAGCCACTAAAAAACAATATTGGGTTGTCTTGCCAAGGCAGCCAAAGCAGATAGTCGACTGAAATAATATTCTATAATTAATCGGCTTCCTTTCTTTTTCAATAAGGGTACAAGTGTTGACAAAAATTGAACAGTGTTGTTTTATAACCTTTTAAAAAAGAAACGAACCGTTTATGTTAATTTCAAATTGAAAAACTTTTTAGCTTAACTGGGGCCTAACTATGTAACTCGATTCTACAATAAAAACGTTCGAATTCACAAAATCTCAACTCCTTAATTCCATAGCAATTGCTAATAAACTGAAATAGAACAGCGCTAATTAGAGATTTTGTGGCAACAAGTCGAAAGCACTAACATTTTATCATTTTTCATACGTATTACCACTTATTTTAGGCATTGAAAACAACTTTCGAATAGATTCGAAAGTAGAATAAATTTACATAGTAGGGCCCCTGGTAATCGAACATAGTACTAAGCTAGTCAAACGCCGATATCTTACACGTCACGCTGCCGAAGCCACATGATTAGCTTTATCCGAATACAGGTTTATAATTGTTTATCAATTATGTACAATGAACGAATAACGTTTAAACTAGACTAAAAATGTTTGTTGTCGTTCATTCGGTTTCTTTCTTTTCCTACGTGCTCGATTTAAAAACGATAGATTTGAAATAAGTCAAGAATTAGTTTCCATTGAAATGCTGGTTTTTGTATGATAACATACTCGCAGTAAAAACTGCAAATCTTTTCGCACTTTATGAAAATTTAAGGCTTAAATGTTACAACTACAAGAATTGCCATCTCTAAGATAATTACAACTTGTAAATGTATTCGGAATGAATGTCAAACTGTTTTCCGTCGCCAGATGTGCTAGACGTACACAAAACCAAATGCAAAAATGTCGGTGGCAGAGTAACGCTATGGAGCTGTTTTACTTGGTGGGAGTTGGTCCAATATTTTGTATAATGTACGTGGAACAAAACTTTTGCTTGAAAGAAACATAATGGATGTTATGGAGTGGCATTCTCAATCACAAGACCTTAATTCTATTGATATCCTCTAGAATTAACTGAAGATTGATGTAAGTATACATAAACCTTCCAACATAGTGAATATCTAGAGAATTGGGTATTCAAGTCCGCAAGAAATGTGCCATCATATTTGATATAGCCTGAAATATCAAAACCTTTTTTCTCTTCTAAAGCGTGTTTTAACAACTTGTAGCGAAGCCGAAAACAAACGGAATGCGAAATGCAAACCCCTTAATTTTTTGAAAAATCACACATCAAATAGATAGACAAAAATCCTGCCATTATTATAAAAGATTTATTTTTTCGAATGTTTGCATAGTGTAAGACTACATAAAATGTCACTAATATTATTATTTTGACCATGATTCAATGAGACGATGATGGATTTTTAATTCGGAAGTTTGCATCTCTTAATTGTTGTACTTTAAAAACTTTATTATAAATATTTTGATAAAAAACAAACAATATCATTTTATATCAGACAAACATCATGTCTTGTCTTATGAATTATAAAAAAAACCTCTCATTATAATATAGTAATTTTTAATTTTTTCATTTCAGCATTGAAACATCGTCGACCCCAGTTTTTTCGACAAATTCTTATCTTCAAGATGTTGATCACGAAATGCAATTTCTAAGAAAATTGAGCGAAATAATGGTTATACTGTTACTGCCACGGGGTTATTCGTTACCCCCCTTAAAAATCTTAATTACAGAAATTCTATCATTCAAAAGTAAAATTTTAAAATATTTTGCACTAATTTTGAAATTAATAATTCCTTTCTTAGTATTTTTTCCAATGATTAACATGCTTACTTCCCCTGATTACATTAATCAGAAAGTTGTTCAGAATATAGAATCAAGATTGGCTGCAGCAGCAATTAACAAACGCAGTTACGAGTATGCAGCAAGTTTCGAAGATTTCGTTAAAATTATTAACAACTCTGGAAATATGGAAGAGCTTTCACTAATACGAACTAGTATTGTTAATGATTTGATGCATGCCACAACTATGCAAAATCTACAGCGAGCTAAAGGTAACGACACCTTAAATAATAATCAAGGTAACAAAAAAAACTAATCTTAAATATTTTATAGGTCTAGATCCAGATTCAGACGAAAAGTGCTTATCACGTGCAGAACTGACAACTGCTGTAAGATTAAAACGATATGTGCAACAATTGTCTTTTGCGAAAGCACAGTGTGAGAAGAATCTTTTAAAATTCGGATGGAAAGGAAATTACAGTAATGATATGGTAATATTTTGAGATAAATGCTTAAAACTAGTTTAAGATCCTTCTTGAATACTAATACTCGATTCGCAGAATTTATCACTGACCGATATATTGAACACAAGCGTTGGCAGACGTTATTTGACAATATTTTTAGAACCTCTTAAAGCGAGTTCATTGGTAGGGTTTTATTTGGCTGTAGAAGATATGAAACACGCACACAAATCACAATGGCATCATATGGGAACTGAAATTTTCTACACACATATTCGGGTACCGAAACCCGAAATAAAAATAGAAAAATCTGACCGCAAGTTAATTGAGACTTTTTTGCTTGGTGATGCTGGTCCCGATATATTTTATCAAATCCAATCGAATGTAGTTAAAACTTTGGAAGACAAATACTTTCCACCTTTTTTACTCAGCGAACAATATTTACAACTAAAAGACGCCCTTAATTCAGAAGACTTTAAGGACCCCACCCTTAATTCTCTCTCCGATGGCCAAGAAGAGCAAAATACGTCCTCGGAAATTGAAAACCAGATGGATGTAGCCACACATACCACCTATGCTAGAAAAAAACTAGAACAAATACAGGAGCGTTTAGATAAAAAGAGTTTGGCTTTGGATGCTTTAAAATACTCTGTTAAACCCGAATCGAAGGTGCTTATAATATTAGAAAAAGAAATGGAGTGGCTAAGAAATGAAAAACGCCAAACTGAAGCTCATTTAAGACGGACAGACGCTTGGTCTGATCATATAGGAAAATGGAAAGCTACAATTCAAAGTCTTGAGGTATTCTCCTTAAAACTAACAAAAGTTTTTTTTGCTTTTGTTAATTTTAATCAATCGATAGGTGTCGGATGAGAAAGAATCTCTGCAGTTTATGGTTTTAGTGCATGTTGATGAGGATATCAACAATCCAACAAATTATTGCAAGGAACAGAAACCTAGTAATATCTCCAGTGGATGGGTGGTGCTACGCTCTATTACACAATTTCACGTAAATATTTAAAAATACAAAAACATACTTTAAGGAAGCACATTAAAACCAAATAAAATTTATCATTACAGGAACTTCATAGAAAACTACGACCAATGTGTAATGAACTAAAATCGATAGACCTGCCGACGAACTTTAAGCTTTTCTTTTTAAAAAACGACAAAAACTCTTTGGAAAAAATAAGAGTACAAGTTCAGAAATATTTAAATGTGAGTAAAAATGTATGTTCATTATTTTCTTATCAAAAGGTGTCCCTTTTTTGTACGCGCATATACGAGAAAACTTCATTAAAAAAAGTAATAAATCAATATAACTACTGCTTCTGGATAAAATAGAATTGGTTTTTTTCGTAAACCTCATTTAGTAGTAGGGAATACAGACAGTACGCAGTAATTTTATACATAGTAATTAAAGCTTTACATGTTATCTGGTATCTGGATTCAAAGACTGACCTTGAATATGAGATCTTTAGTAATAACTTTAAATGAACTGAAAACACTGAAGCTTAATATTTCAAAAACTAAAAGAATGTAAATTTTAATGAACTTATCCTTTTAAATTATCTATGTACGTGCACTGTGGGGCCTCTTGGGGACCCTATTTGGTAAATAATGATCAATACTTAGTATGATGGACCCAACTAGCTTAAGTTACGCAAATCCTTAATTACGGGTGACATTATCTAGCCCAAGTTTTTGGTTTAAAATGCATGTGCCTAAAAAAAAATATTAAAAAAAAATTTATTTAAATTATTATTACTCCATCCTGCTGGGTCATTTAATTCTCAACTAATATTGCGTGCTCTGGACTAGCTCTGATTGAAAATACAATTGAGACACATCATTTGCATTTTTGTTTTTTTGAAATCTTTGGTTTTTCGCAAAAATAACAAAAATACTTTTAACCTAACTTCTCATTAATCCCCTGTTCGTTTAATGTTTTTTTTGGCTAGTTATGTAACGTTATTTAACTTCAATTTTGTGTTGTTGGTAAGATGTTGAACTTTAATAATTGAAAAGAGAACATTCACAATTGATGTGGGTTTATTAATAAAAACTATTACGAGAGTTATTGCGAAAGAGAATAAGCGGGTCAACCAATTTTCTTCAAGTTTTGAACATAATTTTTCAAGGAATATTTTCATAAATATTTTAAATTTTAACAAATTCGGTCGACCCGTTTAGGCTCTAGCTCGATATTAAGTGGACGTTAGGTCACTTTAAATTTAGTGCGATACATATATTTTGTGTTAAATCACAGTTGTCTTTATTTATGTGACGCTGCTTGTTTAATGCCTTTTTCTTATGTACGGTTTTAAAAAAGAATATTCTACTTTCTTTAGTTTATACTAGAAGACGACCATTTATGTGGAAGTGAGGCGATTTATACATTCCTTAGTCCCAGTTCGGACCACTTAAAACAGACAACTCCTTCACCGAGAAAAACTAAATTTTCCCTCTCAACGCTATTCAAAAGTGATAGTGCCAAAGCTGAAAGTAACAAACCATTAGATCCATTCTGGGGTCTAACTCATCATCGTGAAGATGATGATATATCTATGTACTTAGAGGGATCTGAATCAGATTCCAAACTTCAGCTGGACTTGGATAGTAAGGATTCGATTGCAGAGCCCTTGTACGCATTGATGGGTGAAATATTCGACATGGGTGGAGTATTCAAATGGTTGCGAAAAAGTATTATATCTTTTGTCCAAATATCTTATGGTAGAACCATAAATAGGTAACAATTGATTTCTATAGCCAATTTATAAGTTTGAATGAATTAAACTTTTTGTTTAAGACAAATTCGCGAATCTGTGGCATACCTTTTTGAAGAATCAATGCTACATCATTATTTCTCAGCTATATTAAAATCATTTTGGCCTGGAGGTGTTCTTGCATCGTCGTATCCCCTTCGATCGGAAGATACCATGGAAATGACAAGGAATGCAGCCAAAGCTCTTCTAATGGATAATATTCCCGAAGTATTAAGTAATCTCGTTGGTGCTCAGGCTGGTAAGCATGGTGTCTTAAAGGTATTTGAGGCTCTTCAAAATCCAATCTACAATAAACAATTGTTTTATGTAAGTGAAATTACAAATAATACAGATAGTACCAAGCTTATTTTTTTTTCTTTCAACTCTCAGGAATTAGTTGAGATTTTGATGATTGAACTCTTTCCCGAAATAAGACAACTTAAAGTAACAGCTTCTGCAAAGGCAGCAAATAATATTAAATGAACTTGTGATTGTGTTATTATATTTTATGTGTATTTTTACAAAAAAAAAAACTAATTGACCCCTCTCTATACATATATACAGTATGTTCTTAGTACAAATTAAGTTTGATAATTTTACTCGTGGTATTTTGGCGTGGAAAAATAATACTGACAATTAACCAAAGGTCACAACTTAGAATTAAGACTTTACCTTTAAGTTTCAAATGTTATTATAGTATATTTAACAAAAACTGAACTCATTCTCAAATTTTTACTCAATTCTGTTGATTATTTAGAATATGTTTGTGCTCATATTATTATGTTTTATTTTTGGTTTGTTAAATGGAAAACAATATTTCATAATCGATGTTAATGCTGCAGTATTAACCTTTGTTTTTTTTTGTTTTATTGTTTAATATCACATGTAGTGGATTTTTGTTGAGTGTGCATAGTTATCAAAAAATGGTGTATCTATAAACATAGCAAATGATAAGTAATTTAACCACCCTAAAGCAAATATTTATGTAGTCAAATTATGCATATACAAACATTATACAGTAAAATATAAAATGATTTTGTGTAAAAATTATCTTTTCATTGATTTATTTTCTGAAAAAAAAAAAAAAAATAACAATTGGCTTATACACAAACTTTCAGTTTCGATTTCGATGGTCTTGCCATGGAAGTAAAAAAATAATAAAAATGAGTGTTCAGCTAAAAGAAGTTAGGAGGTCTATCATCTCTACTCTACGCCACGCAAAATTGAAATATAATAATTAAAATTAATATAACATTTCAAATTATCTTATAATATAGCTTTGAGGTCTCACAAAATTTGGTTTTTCGTCCCGGCGACCTCATTCAGACTCATCACTTGGCTACTGAGAACCTTATCAATACGCAATTCCTTGTTATATTAGGATTGTCTTAAATAAAATTTATGACAACAATACAATTTTAGTGTATGATTTTGTATCATTAAATCTCTGTCAATATAATAAAAGGTTGCCTATTGATAAGGACCTCACTTGTCAACTGGTAATAAGTCCAATTAAATAGTGCTAAGTCTTTTATTAGGCTGATTAGTTTGAGTAGAAGATATTTAGAATTTTGTCTTATAAAGAACCTTCTTATATGGCATTTTAATATAATATATTTTATATGCATTTTTTAATTTTGTTTGAAGCCATAAATTCATTTTACTAGTTTTATAACTTTGTCAATAAAGTGGTAGGAATAAGAATATGAAAGGCCAGCGCTAAAATGTAAAAATATCTTTTTCTGTAAGCTTACATAATCTATTACGATACCAAAACTCAGTGCGACCTTTCAATCTGTTGGCTTAGTCTAAATTAAAGCCTCAGGCAAACGGAAAAACTACAATGATAGCGTTTAAGGCGTGCGATAATAAGGCATGCTATTTCTTGCACACATCCATGCCATATATTTAAAATTTAAATCCCCTACCAATATAAAACAACAGAACAAGCAAGATAGTGATATGAGTTACTGTATAGTGTTCAATAAAGTTGCGTGACTGCCCTTCACTGACCCAGAACAAAAATTATCTATTACTTTTACTTCCTGGTATAAAAATACTTTGTAAACCTGGTGTAATTAGGGAATTGTTCCCGCAATTGAAATAATGAAGTTCATGATCTAGAATATTTTTTTCGTATATTATCGTAATGTTATGTTCTTATCTATTTTTACTTGCGATTATAGGTACTATAAGGCAAGTTTTGGATTCGTGCAAAAAAAAAATTTTGAGATAACAATCAAACATGATATTACGATGATAGAGAACACCAAAAAAGTGGGTGGCACAATTCTGTCTGTCTGTCTGTTCGTCTACAGCCTAAACCGCTCGATCGATTTTCTTCAAACTTGGTACATAGTGGTTTTTGGTGATTCTGCCGACACGTTTTTTTCATTTTTTTTTAGAACCAAAAATAACGGTACCTGCCATACATTTTTTTTTGGCAAATTTACATAATCGTATTTTTCTCAAAAACGGCTCGACAACTTTTCTTAAAAAAAATTCAATAAATTTATTTTAGTAAAGGCTTTCTTTGGGTGGAAAACCATTTTTCAAAAATGGTTATTAATGGTACCTCCCAAGGAAATATTTTTTTAATTTTTGATTTTCTTCAAAATGGTATGACTGATTTCAATTATTTTTTTTATACAGAAGCTTCCAAAAAATGTTTATAGTTTTATGTACCAACATTTTTGAAAAAATATTTTTTGGATTTTTAAAAAATATTTCAAATTTTTTTTTGGAAAATCAAATATTTCGAAAACGGCATTATAGAATTTTTGAAACTCGATATTTAAGACTTTTTTAGTACTCTCTAAAACATTTTTAGAAAAAATTTTACATTTATGAAAAAATGACGGTACCTTCCATACAAAAGTGAAAAAACCGCAAAGGAAAATATTTTTTTGCGTAAAAACGACTCCTACGATTTTGATTAAACTTTTTTCGTATACTAAAATTAGTACAATCTACCATCAAAAATTATAAAATTTTACACATACCAACTATTAGTAGTACCTGTCATAGAACGTATTTTTTTATTTTGAGTTTTCTCGTTATCAGCTTAACGGATTTAAATAATCTTTTTTATGTACAAATTTCAGATAAGATTTAATAATATTGCATATCAAAATTTTCAAAAAAAAAGTTTTTGGATTTTTAAAAAAAGTTTCAAACTTTTTTTTTGAAAATTCGATATTTCAAAAACTGGTTGACAATTTTTTTTCAAATTTTGTTTTTATATACACATAAATATATAGTTTAAATCTGCATACCAAAATTTGTTCTTAAAAATGTTTTAAGAATTTTATATATAAAAAATTAATTTAAAAAAAAACCGCTCCAAAGATTTTAAAATTTTTTTTCCCATACAATCATATTCCATCATGAATTAAGATGGCGTACTTTTTTTTCAGCTCAAACTGTCAAAAGAGTTGTTTTATTAATTTAAATGTCGTATTTCATGCTTCTCTACATTTTTCTCTCATAATTTCCATGTTTGTATATACAATTTTCTTAAACTCGCAGTGTCTTGAACATAAGAGCAAGTACGTGCGACCCAGTCGTGCATTTTATTTTTTTTTAATTCTAAGCTTCGTATCGTGCAATTTGTGTATCCCATCACCCATCACAAATCGGTGTCAGAGAAATCGAAAATTTAGGTCCACCCCTTAAGATGCTGGTTGAATCAATCCCAACTCAGAATAGGATCACGTTTTTAAAAATAAAATTTAACAAAATATTTGCTCTCGGCCTCGAGTCGGATTATTTAATTTTTTAATTGTTTAAAATTCTTATGAGAAAGTAGACCGTAGTTATGTATACAATTCTTCACCATTTTTGTTTAAATTAATAAGTTAAATTTATTGAAGTAAGAAATGAATAGACCAACAAAAAAATTAAAAGAACATTTACATATATTAGATTTTTATTAATTAAAAAACAACCATTTCATAAAATTTATAAAAGTACAAAAAAATACTGCTACTTAATTCTTTTTCTTCACAAATCCGAGTCGACTCCACTATTAAGAAAATCAGTTATAACTTCATTTGCTTTTCTCGGAAAAGTATTGACGAATTTTTCCAAGTATAAATAATGCTGAGGTATGCTGATTTCCATAATTCCACGTCTTTGTGCACTTACAATAGTTTTGGCTACATCTTGAGGTTGTACAAGTCCCATAGACTTGAATCTGAAATGTGGCTTCTTACATAAACCAGTATCTACCATGTAAGGGTAGATTGTTGTCAATTTAATCTAAGGCAAAAACAAGTCTTAATTAAGTACTTTCTTATTAAATATATTTTTTTTTTTTTTCAATTCTTACGTTTTCATGAAGACCCTTTAAACGAAGTTCTTCGTAGAAAGAACTCATGATACCTTTAACGGCAAATTTAGTTCCACAGTAAGGTACTAAATTTTTTAAACCAAAAAGACCGGCACACGATGACAGAGCAATAATATGACCCGTTTTTCGTTTAATCATTTCAGGAACAAAAGCTTGCATCATCTAATTGTGAGAAAAGAAGATATTTACGAATAAGAAATATACATGAGGGTTAGGATTTGAATTTATTTGAATTTACCCAAAAATGTGCTAGGACATTAATGTCATACATTAGTCGGATTTCATCTTCGTTGTGATCTAAAAGTGGATGGCATGGCATTATACCAGCGTTGTTGACTAAGATACTAACGAAGCCTACTTCTTTCTTGACTTTTTCAGCTACTTTAACGATATCCTCCCTATTCGAAACATTACATCTATAATTTAAACAAAAATATAAATTAGTTTTAAGTTGTTATAACTTTTAAGGATTAAATATTCATAGTATACTTACACGTATGCAAATGCTTTTCCTCCCATTGCCTTGATTTCTTTGACTGTTTCATTATTGCCTCTTTCATTGATATCCCAACATACTATTGTGGCTCCTTTGCTGGCATACTCTAACGCAGTGTCCTTGCCAATTCCGTGAGCTGTCCCAGTTATCTTTGAGTTTCAAAAAATATCACAATATAAAAAAAATATAAATTGATATAATATAATATACATATGTATATATTTATGTATATTTGAATTTAAAGGGTTTATGTAGATTGAATGAAACAAAAAGAACTTTGATTAGCCAGCACTAAGTAATAAGCTAAATGTATGTGTAGGTAGGTACCAATCTTGCCAAAACTATTCTCAATGTGAGCCCATTTTTGAGAATTTACATAATTTGGACAGTTTTGCCTGTAAACCAGAAAATGTGATTAAAATTGAAATTCGCTGTGTAGTAGACCAGTTTATACCAATTAAATTTAAATATTAAAAATTGTATAGTCTGTTTTTTAGCTAGTCATTGATGCAGCTTGACTGGTGAACATAATAAAAATAAATAAGAGCGAAATGCGTTTTCAAATTGTCTTGTTTTGTAGCGCGGGCAGACGGTTTTTCCTTATTTAAAATGCTTTCCATTGTTTAAAATGTGCTTTATACAGAAATTGTATTTATATTATACAGAAAATTTTAAATTGAATGAAAAAAAATATAAAAATTACTTATACTGCTGACTAAAATGTAGAAGAATTTTTAGCATTTCGTCATTCTTGTAAATGCAGCATACCATTACAAGTTAAGGTGTTTTCAGATTTGTGTGAGAATTCTTAAAAAGAAGAAATATTCATAACGGCAGCTCGCATCATCAACCCTGCATATGAATGGTTGGAGAAATTTAAAGGTTAGCTAGTTTCGTAGTTTACTTTTCAGTTAACAATGAGCTGAAATAAAACATATCTTTTACCTGGTCGGTGCTGAACAAATAAATTTTTGTTATTTCATTCAACGTTGCATTATTGAAAACAAAAATTCAAACCTATTTTTATACATACCAAAACAATTTCTCCCCTAACATCTTTTTCTTCCTTTTTAGAAAACAGTGTTTGGAAAATATGTTCAAAAGTATAGTACCAAAATTTAAAATTTATAACAATAATGTCCAATATCAAGAGAAATGTACCGCACCCAAAGCCCCGGCTCGGTTGAGTTGGTCTGAAATAATAAAAAAAATATTTCTTAGCATTAGTTTTGATTTTTTTATACAAATCAGTTTAATTATGATAAAGGATCATTTTTATGAAATAGTTGCGGCGTTTCATTTTTGTGTTTTTAATTTACAGCTTGAAAACAATTTTAGATTAAAAAAAACAGCTTATTAAATTAACCGCTATAGCCACTATAGGGGTTGACTATTTTTTCTTCATGTTGAGCCGATTTTGGCCCATCCAGATGAACTTTTTTTAACGAGACCCATTTTTAAAATTAAACGTTATTCAAATATTTCTTAGCATTAGTTTTAATTTTTTTACACAAATCAGTTTAATTATGATAAAGGATCATTTTTATGAAATAGTTGCGTCGTTTCATTTTTGTTTTTTAATTTACAGCTTGAAAACAATTTTAGATTAAAAAAAACAGCTTATTAAATTAACCGCTATAGCCACTATAGGGGTTGACTATTTTTTCTTCATGTTGAGCCGATTTTGGCCCATCCAGATGAACTTTTTTTAACGACTCCCATTTTTTAAATTAAACGTTATTCAAATGCATATCAATATGTATCAATTATGTAAAAATAAAAAACAAAATACCTACCAGCTTGAAAGACAATAATTCAGCGGCCTTACATCTTTGTTTTAATTGTAGGTAAACAACTAATCAATTGATGATTATTCACTACTACATTATAATACTTTAACGCTGGCTGTGCGCTTCTGTGACGTTGTCGTGTAATTAAAATAAAAGTTTTTCAGTCAGATAACACAAGTGATGCATAACAAAGAAGGAAGTTCATTCATTATTTGATATAGGTTTGGTAGGTACCTATCTTGAATGCTTCATAATATTAGATATTGTCGTTTTTGTTTTAAATTAGACTCTACTTAACGCTTAATGATTTGTATTTTTATTTCTATCTAAACTGTGTTTTTTTTGTCATATCAAAGTGATCAAAGTCACGAATCACGATATATCTCGATATAGGTATTTAACCTTTTTGATGTCACCCCACGCATTACAACATGCTGTTTGTGTTGATGCATTGGGGAATCTGAATGATGTATTATATACATAGGTAATATAAAAATGAACCAGTTTGTTTTCAAGTTCTATGTCGTGGCCCCATGGCTGTGAGCTGTGACTATCATATTAAATAAATTATATAACTGGATAGGTATACCAAAAATGATTCAGCATCAAATGATACAGTACAATGCAATGCTGTCTAGTGTTTCGCAGTGGGTGTACTTGAGATATTTGATAGATCTTAAACTAAACTCCTATTAATATTGGATAGAAAGATGCATATAGTATAAATATCATGTTAGAATTTCAATTAAAGCTTGGAATATTTCAATGACATGGGTCATGGCTCATGGCTTTAAGCTCGTGAAGGACAGAACTGTTACATAAACTGGAAAAACATGGAACTCATTCAAATCATTGTTTTGGTACTGAAATCTTGCTTTAAAATTCTTTCAAAAGAAGTCAAATCGCATAATGTATGAAATATATTCAGATTAAAGGGGGAAGAGCCCCTAGCTGCCACCCCTTGCGTATGCCCTTGATTCAGACTTCCGGACTTTTGCAGCGTCTTCCAAGCTGAGGTCTTGGCAGCTACGCAAATATCAATGATGGCGATACCGTGAGCTGATATAACCCTCTTTATTGATAGCCAAGCAGCAATAAAAGCAATTTCTGCCACCGAGATACACTCGAAGCTTGTCACTTGCTGTCGCGAAGAACTTAGGGTTCATAACATTAGACCCTGCTGGGTTCCTGGTCACAGTAATGTACAAGGAAACGGAAGAGCTGATGAGCTGCCAAGAACGGGATCGTTGCTAGATTCAAGTCAAGCCAAACGACACATTAAAGTTCCAACCTGTAGCATCAAACGGGATATTGGTAACAGAATATTAGAAAAAACAATGAGAAATGGAACCTGCTCGAAACTTGTGGCACAACTAGAAAGTTATGGCCAAATTTCAATAAGCAGAAGACAGACAAAATTATGCGAATGAACAAAAAACATCTTCGTTCCTTTGTCAGCATAATCACCGGGCATTACCTATTAATAATTAAATATGAAGAAAATTTGAAAAGAAATTCTTCTGTTTAAGTGGAGTGACCGAATATATAATTCAAAGTTTAAAGTTCAAGTGAGCTCTACTCTACCTATTAGCCCGATCATCCTAGACAAAATTTGCCCCCCCCCCCCGCATCGAAGTTGATTCTTTAAAAAATTCATTGTATACGCTACTGCATTCCAGAGTTATGAGTTGTCTTCAAACTAACTGTTAAATGCAAATACCTAAGTTTTGGAAAGACAAAATTTTCACGAAAAATCAACCGTTATAATCTTTTATTATTTTTGGTTATTACCCTTAAAAGACAGTAAAATAGGTGATATTTTTTTTCGATTTTTGACTCGATTTGTGAAGCTTGTATAGCATGTACAGTTATGTATTATATATTTGAATAACAAAAAGATATTAAACTTTTTAACTAAAAAAAAACAAAAGTTATATATTTATAAACTCCAGACATATGATGTGTTTTTTAAACTAACTGTAAAACGTAAATATCTTTGTTTAACGGTATTTTGAAAAATCAAAATTTTGCTCAAAAATTGAAATCAACATTATGTATGTGCTGTGAAAATTTGAAGTTTTTAGACCGCCCCCTTAGAAAGATATAGGCAAAAATGTGTCAAAAATTGACACTAAGAAAGCATGTTTTTAAAAAAATCAAGAAAAATTGTAAAAAAGGAGCATCAAAATATCCTTAAATATGGTTAATTTTTTTTCTTATTATCTTTCTAAAAATAGAAATTTAATCAAAATCGGTTGAACTTCTGATTTTTGGTGAATTATTTTATAAATAACTATTTTCTTGTTTTCAACTTTCAAACAATCATAACTCCTTCAAAAATTTTTTAAGAATTTTAAAATATATGCATAACTTTCTTATATTTTTAACATCTATCGACAAAAAAACAAAACGAAATTCTAGAAACTCCCGTTTAGAATTGGCCCTTTTTCAGTTTTACCCCATTTTACCCTAGACGCCATTAAAAATTTTGGTGTAAAACTGTGGTTTTATATTCTTATCTATCATTGGAACAAAACTGCATCAAAACATTTTGTACTTCATTTAACTTTGATTGAATTCCTAGATTTATCGGGCTACTATACTGGGATACCACAAAAAGAAAATAGGGCTTAGTACCTTTGCAGAGGGTGCAGCGATGAAGAAGCACACGAGCATACCTCTCACTTCCTTTGTCACTGTTGTCCAGCACTCTGTCATTTAAGAAAGAAACACCTAGCGAGTCATTGTTCTGATGACTTAGACTTAGAGGAATTTGGTGAAGTAACTTTGGACTAACTATTATGATATGAAATACCTACCATTTAAAAAATAAGTTCATTTATTTATATGAAGGGTTGGCCAACTGTGAGCTAGTTCACATTTTTATATAGACCATGAAAAATAGATGCAAGAAAAGTGTATAATTCGATAGATTCCCCGAAGTCGCAAACGACAGATGGTAAATCACCGATACTTTGTCGGGTTTCGAGTCATCTATGGCCGGATCTTTCTAAGAAAACAAAATAACAGATTTTTTTTATTTTCTTAAGCCAAACAGGCCTCAACTGCCCTTCTTAGTCTGGTCTTATCTAATCAAAACTCAATGGGAACCCGTTATTTAAAAAAAAGTTAGCTGGTAAAAAAAAAATGATTAAATGATTAAAAAAAAAAAGAAAAGCTTAAGGTTATCGCATTAAAAATATCGAACTTAATACAAACGATTTGCCATTTTATAAACAGAGATAAGATTCGAAATATATGTTCATATGTACAAAGAGAAAATAAATACCAGCAAATGTTATTATTCACTACTAATTTAAATTCCAAAAAATAAGAGTGGTAACAATTTACTTTAAACAATTTATCATATCAGAAACGATAAGGAAATCTTAACAATTCGTTTCTAAGCTCTACCTACTATTTATAATGCATACCTATACCTACACGACTATGCAATATATGAAGCAAAATTTGAAAAAAATATATTATGTTTTTCAATCGATCCTTATTTTGTAGGGTTATAGTACAGTAACCTTGTCGTGTCATAGGACGGACACATTTAGCCAGTTTATATTTCTTGAGCGCTCAGTAATTATTTTTCTCCGCGTTTTGCCAGAACAGGAGAACTAAATATAAACACTATTCTTCACATAGAAGGATAGAAGTCAAAACAACTCTCTTTTTCTTTTCTTCTTATGTAACTTACTGCGACAAAAATAACTTAGTAAGCGAATCCAAAAAATTTCAGTTTCAGTTTTTAAGGGGAAAAGTGAGGAATTTTTGAGAGGAATCCTGTTTATATTCCTGAGCCCTCTGAGTCCTCTGAGATCTCAGAAATAAAAACTGGCTAATTGCTTTAGATTCGGTAGTTCTCATTTTTTTCCAAGTTTTTGTTTGGTGTTGGCCTCATGATTCAGTCAAAACTTTATTTTTCATAATATTCTAACGGGTACATTTCGAAAACCCGAACAGATGACGGTAAACGGATAGTAAATTTGATTTCAGCTCCCATAAGTATCCTAAGAAACTCTCTTGTCTTCTGGTATTCAATAGTTTACCGATAAACCTGTGTAATAATCAAAGACTGAACTGAAATATAAATCAAAATTGGTTCAGTAGTATTTGAATAAGTTCAAATTTCAAAATAAAAGACATGCAACGACAAAAAAATATAAATCGTATGAAAGTATTTTTGTTGAAAATGAGGAAATTGTTGAATATTTGCCAAAAAAATGGCGCCCAACGCAAATGGGCTAGAATCCAGAAAAGAACTATATGTATCAGTCATCAATTTTCATATTCACAAAAATTAACACTGGTTTTTAGTTTTTCTTCATAAAATAAAAGAAATTGTTACGGAATTTGATTTCAGAATCGAATCCAGAAGGCTTTTGGATGATTCATCAATAAAGATATTTGATATGTTGTATACACTAACAATAAGATTATAAAGAACTTATTGGTATAGTTAAAATACTTTATTTGAAAGCATTAAATCGTACTACATATGGTCACATCAGAAATATAAGTAAATATTTTACTAATCTACCTTTCTATTCTGATTATATTTTTACTATCTACAAATTTTACTTTTAACGCCTTGTTTATCATGTTTTGCAAAATTTATCGTACATAGCTTGTTGATGTATTGTTTTATTTTTTTGTTGTTGATTAAAAAACCGGGTGTGCCTGCATTTCTTTTATTTATTTTCAGATGGAGCTAGTTAGTTAACTTAGGTTAAATGAAAAAAAAAAAAATATTTATTTTATTCATAAATTGCAAACACCGTCATCCAGTATTCTAATATACTAATTTTTACTGATAATTTCAAGTTATAGAGTTACAACTCTCCTAATCTGCAACATGACATCGATAGAGTTTCTGAATGGCTTGTATCAAACGGCATGGATCTTAAGATACAAATGGGTAAAGTGGATGAGCTATTCACGAAAAAGAGAACTTCTTTTTACTTCTATAATAAATTTCAAATGAAAAAGGAAAGAGTTTAGAAATTAAATGATTTGAGCATGCTTTTTGATACCAAATCATCTTTTAATCCACATATTGGGATAGTTAGTAAACTAGGAAGACTAGAAGTCGCCTAGGTATGATTTAACATTGTATTGTAGGTACACTCATGATTTTCTTATTTTGTTGTTCCAATTGATATCGATTCTCAGACCATTATCTGAATTCTGAAACAATTTAACATACTTATCCAAGATCCACGCGTAATCCCGTAATCTTCTACACTTATAACGAGTAAAATAACGATTAAATGAACCTGTAAACAACATTTGCACTGACTATGATAGTTTTAACAACTTAATTGATTTTAATTTATCGAAAAATAGTATTAAACAATTATTACTTTGTAGGTATTTATAAAACATCTACATAAGTTCAATATTGTATTTTGCACCTTTACCTTTACTTGTCTGAAGTGGAATAACATAATTAAAAAAAAAAATATTAAAGCTTTTTGTGACCTTTAGTCGAAATGTTTTTCGCCCAGGTATAACAGTGGGGATCGTATTAGTTAGATGCTGTTTTACCCTTCTAAGCTGCATAATTTTCTGTCGATGGATACCAACATACATTATATTATACAGTCTGGGCAGGAAACCAAATCCCGTGTGCTTTATGGCGGGGAGTTTTAAATGCATTCCTTATAGGCCAAGAGCCGGGTACTTTTTTTTCTACAATTTATTTATTGAACTGATTTTCTTGATGGAATATGTTCAGGGGTGTCCTTCCGAATGTAAATCCATGTTCGCGGGACTGGGGAACACGAGTGTTAGCTGCCATCTTGGAAAACGCATTTTATCAAATCTCGTGAGCCACGTGCATCATACGATTATAATACCTAGTAAATTTTTTAATTTTTTTGAGAGCTAATTTTCCATTCTTTTATTTGTTTTCAAAATCAAGTTGTTGTTGTAAAAGTTTTTGTGAATTTAAATTTTTAAGTCTTGTATTGTAAAAACAATCAACTTGAAAAAAAATCACTTTAAAATTTAATTTCTCAAAAACTTTTCACGAAAACAACTTGATTTATTGATCGCCGGATCGCGTTTTGTTTGCCCAGGACATAAGTATGAAATTAAGCTTGGGAGTTATTTTTGTATTCCTGTCACTTAGTCCAGTCGTGAAACCGAAATCCCTGCGCTTTTTGTGGGCGGGGACGTTATAGTTTTTATATTTGTAATTTATTTTTGACATGCTTAGGTTCGTTTGATGTTTCCTGCCACAGGGCGCACTGGGGAATGTCATTCAAATGTCAAAAACTGTTGGCCGCTCGGGTTTTGATTTCACATCGAATACTTCAGTGCTACATTTGCATTTGGCAAAACTGTTAAGTTGCTTCTTTACTTTTTTGTACAGCTTCAAAATCGTCATGGAAGCACTAGATTTTCAAAGATTTTCCTTGGAGTTCCGTTTATAAATATAGAAATTAATAATGAGTAACAAAATCGTCTATATAACATCGCACATTTACCATTTATATCATAGTAAAAATTCGCACAGTAAATACTTTTCCTTTGGCATTCAACTCTTGCCAACAGTTGATTTCAATTTTACAGCTCTGAATTCTTTTATATTTTTTTTGTATGTCAAAAGGTGGGATTTCCCCTTTTTTTGGTAATTTTAATAGGAGAAAGAAAAAGCATGAGAGGCGCACAATCGAGGAAACAGAGGGATGCCATTGCCAGGAACGAAGTTCGGAAGTTTTACCAAAAAGTAAAAAGAACCTCCCAGGGTTACAAGGCCCTAACCGGAGCCTGTAAGGATGGTCAAGGGAACATCGTAGTAGAATCGTAGTCAGTGCTGACGATATGGAAAAATCATTTCTGCAAATTGTGTAACGGCTACCATGCAGACTGCACCATTTAACCTGGACGACGTAGGCCAACAATTCTGTCCACCCGAAGTTAAGTTAGCTATACCTAAACACAAGGACAAAGCTGATGTTGCTGATGTCCTTGCGGCTGAGCTATTCAAAGCGGATGGCGATGAATTGGTTAGGAGTATTCACCAGCTCGTCCGCAAAATATGGTCGGAGGAAGGCATGCCCGATGAATGGAACCTCAGCATTGTTTGCCCGATCCTCAAGAAAGGCGATCCTCAGGACTGCACCAACTACAGAGGCATAAGTCTTCTAAATATCGCCTACAAGATCTTCTCTGCCGTACTTTGTGAACGCCTGAATCCATTCGTCAACAACCTGATAAGTCCATATCAGTGTGGCTTTAGGCCAAGGAAGTCCACCATCGACCAAATATTCGCACTACCGTAGATCTAGGAAAAAACCCAGGAGTTTCAAATCGATACCCACCACCTTTTCCTCGATTTTAAGGCCGTGTATGACAGCATCTATAAGGACGAGCTAAAGTAATGTCTAGTTTTGGAATCCCTGCCGAACTCGTCCGTTTGTGCAGGATAACGATGGAGAATGCACGCTGCTCCTCAAAGGTCGGCAAAGACGGTGTCGGTACACCTTTGATATCAAAAAAGGCTTTAGGCAATTCGACGTGCTGTCATGCGTCTTTCTTTGACATCGTTCTTGAAAGAATAGTGCAAAACTGTCACGTCAACACCAGAGGCACAATCTTTCAAAAGTCCGTCCAATTACTCGCTTACGCTGACGACATTCCTCGCGTTCCAATGTTTATTCGCTATGCTATCTAGCTATCCCAAAAATTTTGAGATAACTTGAGTTGTTGTTCGGTCAGCTGTTATCAGCTGTTTTTTAACAAGGGATTACAACAACACAAAGCTATCCGGATAACTGAGAATAACCAGCGGAACGTGCCCATTGACATAATTGGACGAACAAAGCGTGATGTCAGTGGTGCTTTCGTAAGTATTGAGAAGGAAACCAAGAAGATGGAGTTAACGGTGAATGAAAGCAAAACGAAATATTTGCTGTCAAAAAGAAAGGAAAACCAACATCGACGTCTCGGACAGAACGTTACTATAGACAGCTATAATTTTGAGGTGGTCAGAGACTTTGTTAACGATAGGATCCACTATAAGCTCAGCGAATGATACCATTGCTGAGATCAAACGAAGAATTACTCTTGCCAATCGCTGTTTCTTTAGGCTAAGGACGCAATTGAGAAGCAAAGCCCTCTCTTGAGCAACTAAACTGTCCCTGTATAAGACGCTCATCATCTCGGTCCTGATGTTTGGTGCAGGGACATGGACACTGTTAACGGTGGATGAAAACGGGTTAGGCTGTTTTGAGAGGAAAATTCTCCGGGTGATTTTTGGTTCCGTCTTCATAGATGGGGAATGGAGAAGATGATACAACAACAAACTGTACGGGCTGTGCACTGTACAGTGACACCGACCTAGCCACAAAAGTGAAAAGCCAACGACTTAGATGGCTGGGTCACCTAGAGCGAATGGACACCAATGCTGCGGCCCGGATAGTCTTTGAATCCAACCCCGTGGGACAGCGCAGTAGAGGTAGATAGCGTAAAAGGTGGCGCACGCAAGTGGAAGAGGACCTCAACCAACTTGGCGTGCGAAACTGGAGAAAGCTAGCTAGAAACCGAGCCAGCTGGAAGAAGCTTTTTGGTTGAGGACCTGGTCCACCCCGAGCTGTAGCGCCACCTTAGGTTAGTATAAGTAAGTAATATTTCTTACATGAAAATTGGTGTGGAAACGCCTCCAGTTATCTTAAAGGTAGAACTAGAATAGTCGGAAGCCAACTTAAGTGGTCGTACGAAACCGAGCGAAAACAAGAAATGAATATGACGCGCACATAATTGCGAAGTGGAACTTTTCGTTTAGTTTTCATTAACTTTTGCCGTCGGACGTAAGAGCGCTCAGCGACCGCTCTTTCGTAAGTGGGCGAATGCAAAATCAAAATGGTGGCAGCAAACTAACAAGAACTTGGCACTTGGTGCATAGTTTTAAACTTTTTTTCTGTTTTATGAATGAATGAGTGAAGTCAAATCAATTTTCTTTTAATTAATTTATATCACATCGAATTTAAGTGGTTTCACAAAATAAATAATTAAAAGCATATCACTCTTAGCCTATTGAATAGACCGAAAAATGAGAGGTATAAAGGAACAATTACGTGCAAGGGTTTTTATTATTGAATATGTTTTTTTGGCCCATAAGCATGCTTAAAACCAAAAATGCTACTAAATTCACCCATGCGTTTCTGAGAGAATGGTCACACTGGCCACTTTTCAGTATTTTTAGTATAACTCGAAAATTAAGCGGAATTTGACAATTTTACATATAATACTTTTTGTTCAAAATTACATTTTCTATTGGAATGGATAGTTCAAAAAATTTTACGAAAAAATATAAGCAGGAAAAGTTAACAAAAATCAACTTAAAAATATCAAAAAATCAAGGATATCTAAATTTTTTTATAAATGGTGCATAACTTTTTTTGAAGCAAAGATAGGGTCAAGACATGCACAGACAAAACAAAGTAGAGACTAAAGGGCTTAATATGGCATGTTCAAAAATAAATATTTGTTCAAAATTGACAGAGATATTCCCATTCAAACCTTATCATTTCTTATAATTTTTCGCAGTTTTGGCCCGAAAGTCCCTTTTTCGGTGCAATATGGCAAATTTCACTTTCGTAAAAATGTTCGAAATAAAAATTTCGATATAATATGACATTAGAACTATAGAGAATTTATAAAAAGGATGTAAGCTCGCAATTTCGGTTTTCGGCTGTTTTTAAATGCGTTCAGACCTACAGACCGAACGGCTGGTCCGATTAACATAAGATTTGGTATTAGGTGCTAGGAACGTTAAATTTGTCATAAAGTACCAAAAAATAGGCTTTCGGACAAAAACTGCGGAAAATGATAAGAAATGGTAAAGTTTGAATGGCTATATCTCTGTCAATTTTTAAATAATATGGCTTTTTTAACATGTCATATTAAAGCCGTAAGACTCCAGTTTACTTTGTTTTTGAATGTCTTGAGCGTATCTTTGCACCGAAAAAAGTTATGCGCAATTTAGAAAAAAATTTAAAAATCTTTGATTTTTCGATTTTTTTTATGTTGGTTTTTGTTTACTTTTCCTGCTTAAATTTTTTTAAGAAATTCTCCAAACTATCCATTTCGATAGAAAATTTAATCTTGAACAAAAAGTATTATATGTAAAATTGTCAAATTCGGCTTAGTTTTCGAGTTATACCAAAAATACTGAAAAGTGGCCAGTGTGACCATTCTCTCAGAAACGCATGGATGAATTTAGTAGCATTTTCGGTTTTGAGCATGTCTATGGGCCAAACAAACATATTCAATAATAAAAACCCTTGCACGTAATTGTTCCTTTTTAAAAGGTCTATTCAATAGGCTATCTGTGCTGTGAATAAGTATGAGAAAATAAACATTGAATAAACAACTATGTATTTTTTTTTCACTTCCAACCACTTAAGTGCATTATAGGTCACTTGTGAAATTGACGTTTCGGATAGCTACTTTTCGGTCGGTTTTGACATAAGCTTCCGACAGCTTCCGACTATTCTAGTTCTACCTTAAAAGATAAATGTTAAGTAGACAAACAAACAAGTAGACAAAATGTCAGTGTTACCACTTTTGGGGAACACATTAGGGTATATTCAAAGATGTTATTTAAGCTCTTGCTAGGCAAGTCTGGTATTTGTCATAGTAAAACTTAATAAGGTAAACTCCTGTTTTGTCTAGCATCAACTTAAATAACTTCTATGAATGTGCCCCATTGTATGTCAAAGGGTGGGACTTCCACTTTTTTGGTAATTTTTAATATATTTCGAAAATGAAAAAAGTTTCGAAAACACCGGCAGATGCAAAACGCATTTTGAGGAAATTAGATGCAAGTTTTTCGTGTTCAAAATATAAAAATTACCAAAAAAGTAGAAGTCTCACCCTTTGACATAGTAAAAGTATATTCCTGAAAAGTGGCGACACATATGTACATTTTACTCGAAGGCGCTTCTACTCAGCACCTTTCTTTTAAAATAGCAACCGTTGACATAAAAAAAAGTATGTTTCCTAAAAGTGGCAAAACTGAAAGTGACAGGATTACAAAAATAGCTCTCAAGCTAATTTTAATCCTTTATGTGTAAGGAACGAATTCCAATCATAAAAAAAAGGCCCCCAAAAATCGCACGGGATTCGGTTTCCTGACTGGCCTCAAACGGTAAAATTTTTTTTTTTGCATTCATACTCATATTTCCTCAAGTTATAAAATAGTATTCTTGCTTATGAGCTCTAAGCTATTTTGCGAACGAGTTTCATGCTCCTTCACATTTTTCTATAATTACTTGCATTTTTTGTTTATGTTATTCGTGCACTAAAGGGATTGTGACTACCCCAAGATGATTGAAGATTGAACACAGTGCGTAGTGCGAGCATTAGGAAAATAGGGAAGAATTTAAAAGGATAAACGAATGCAAATTAGTTTTGAAGTTCTGAAAATCAAAATGGAAGGAAAAAATAGAGCCCGTTAAAGCATTCTACATTCGTGTTGTTCAGCTAAAAAGAAAATCATATTTTTAAAATTTCATTCCAATCTTGAACTATAAGAGCAGGTACGTGCGACTCAGTCGTGCATTTTATTTATTTCCCTTTAGAGAAGAAATTCGAATTTGGTGTTGTTTATAAATTGTAAACTTCGTTCATGAATTTCATGGTATTTTAATGATACTGAGTTTCAGTTTTTTGCCAAAAAGGTCGTGTACAATAAATATAAGTTTGTGACAAGTTTAAGAATTTTACAAATATTTTTCATTTTATTTTTAATAAATGAAAAAAAAATCATTTTCTTGTAATTTTTACTTTTTTCACACTCTCTCCATAATTTTTGTTTAATTTTCTGAATTTCTTCCAGCGTTTTCACAAAGTGCCCGATCTGGCCATTTGGCCCTTTGGCCTGGGCCAACCAGAATTGGCTCGCAAATTCTAATTTCCTGATTTCGTACCTAATATTTTTTATAGAAGAATTATATAAATGACATGGTTAAAAAACTCAAAAGTATAGCTGAATTAGTAGGTAAGTAGTAATTGCTTTCAAATCTTCTCGAAAGCGGTTAACTGGAGCAAGTTCGTGCGATCCAATCGCGCATTTTACTTCAACTGTCTTAAATATAGTGTAGTCGTTACATTGAAAGTAAGATTGCAATCGGTTTAATGTATTTCAAATTTGTCTATGGAGACAAGAGTTCAAAGCTTATCATCTTAGCTAATCTATCTTTTAGATTAAATTTAACTTCAAGTCTCATCCTTCATATGAATGAATGCACTGACATTATTATGAATAGCACTACTGAAGATCACAAATTAATTTTGCACTATGCATATTTTTGTAGACTTTTGTATTTGTATTAAACGATAAATTCATAATTTTTATATTTTTTACCCAAGTTTAACTGATATTTAATTAATGTTTACTTATTGAAAAGTCAAGATGGTTCATTAACCATTAATCACCTACTTTTGATTATTAACGTTGTCCATTTCATGGTTTGTCATACTTTATCAAAACAGTTATTTTTTTTTGTTAATTTAATTGAACAAAACGAACGATTCAAAACATCCGTCCCTTAAGCGGTTTGCGGTACTACTAATAGAACTGAAAATCAATTTTGAAATTTAAAATTATTACAACTGCCCGGCTGCAGTGCGCGACTCTCGTATCTGGAATAAACATCGATAAGCAGGGTTGTTTAGAAGTATACTCTCTATACAACATGTGTTCTATTCTCTGAACACAATTTGTAGATATTTTATTTATACCCAACCGCCAACCCACCTCTCTGGTATCTAACAGTAGGTATGCCTTCATAGAAAATTTTGAAATACATTTACAATACCGTATCGTTTGTATCGTACGGTGGTGACAAACACTTTGGGTAGGTAAATACTATAATACTCAAGACAGCTACAAGGGGTGGTTTTAATGGAATGGAATTATTCTTATCAGACACAATCAGGCAAAACTCAAGTAGGTCTAATTGGTCATAGCCGGCAATATCTCATGAAATGTTTTTATTTATTTATTTTCCATTTTTTGTGTTATTTTTTTTTAAGTTGGGTATTTAAATTTTTCATTGAACCGCGTAATGTTGTCTATTTATTTATAGAACATACTCGTGAGATGTGCCTCATACAAAACATAACAATAAATTTGAAAATTATAATTTGTTTGAGCATCAGCTTTGTGATTTTTGAATGACACCATGCAGAAGCGTAGTCACAATATTACCTTTTATTAGGGGGCTTGGGTTTTGCTACTCCGTCTTGGGTATTTTTTTTGTGAAATATGTATGTACATATATCATTGACGAATAGAAGAATATGAGTTACTCAATGTGTTTAGCCAGTTGTAGGGCGGAATCATTTAGGGAAGATTTTTTGGAAGATCTTTCAGAAACGAAGATCAAAGACTTGATCCCTTTTCTCATCATGACTAATGGAATGTAGCTGTACCAGAAGTAAAAGTTGGTTTAACTCCTACTATAGCATAATTTGTGTCTTGGGGAAACCCAAACAGTAGTAATTTTGAGGATTACAAGAACCTTATCCAGGATGTAACCTCTAATCAAGGGAAAATACCTCCCACACTAGAGGAAAACGCAAAATTCATAAAGTCATAACACAGCGTCTACTAGCAAGGGGAAAATACCTCCCGATCAAATAGAAGATACAAAAATGGACATAGATGAGGCAAATGATAGGAAGTCACCATCATCAAGCAGCTCGAAACCACCGACGAAACCACCAAGCCGACAAAACCGATATAGCGGAAGAAATTTGCCAGAACTGAGGAAACTACGTGCCCTGGATAACTCATTAAGGAAGGGGGTAAGTAGAGCAGGGATAAAATAGTACTGTTGGTTTTTTTCAGAGAGGATGTCCCCACAGGAAGACCGAAATAAAGTGGAAGAGAGGAAAGATAGACTCCAGAACGAAGTTAAACCCCTGGGACAAGGTAAGGGGAAAAGTAGCCAAGTAACTCCTCCCCAAAGGTATGAAGTCAAAAACCCAGGATGACGGCACTCACAGTACACATTTTAAAGGTAATACTGAACAAAAAAAAAAAAAATAATTCTCAGAGACCTTGTCAAATTGACAATGGGTACATTCAATAGGCGTGTTTTTGAAAATGAGATCTCAGAGCCTTCAGCAATCTCAGTCTCTTGAACAGGATTCCTCAGAAATTTTGCTGTCAAATCACTGAGGAAAGAAAATATTGGATTCGCTTGCTCAGTTTTTGACACTGAGCCCTCTGAGATCTCATTTTCCTGAACTAGTGTAATGCCTCAATTTCAGCACTGAATCGTCAGATTTCTGAATTTTGGCCAATCAGAGGCTTGGAAAATTGAGAAAACTGAAAATCTAAATGTTAAATTTGGAAAGTGTTGAACATGTCACAGTACACACCCAATGAACTGACAGGGGTCTCTGAGATTTTGACACATGCGTGAACTTGAACGAAAATGAAAACTCGGAAGATATTACCTTTAATATGTGTACTGTGGACGGCACTATCATTTGCGGAACCTGACAGCGTGAAACCGTTGAAGAAAGGCTCTCGAAGTGCAGCCTTTGAGTGTCAGAATTGCTATCCTACCGGAGGCCTATACCCTTTATAGGTCACCTTGAATGCCGAAAAGAGCTATTGGCACTTGAGATGGCCAGTATTGAGGAAATTAATCTCTTTAGGCTGGAAGTCCCCTTTCACACGAAGAAAAAAGTTGCTGGAGATTTTTTTGACGGTTTCTTTTTATCTACTTAAAAATCTCTGATAAATTTCATACGAGTAAACAAATCTCCAGGCAATTTTTGAAATTTTCTTTGAAAGTCTATAAGTTTAACACACCTTAATCTAGATGTAAAAGGAAATGTCAAAAAAATCTCTTCAAATCCTCGACCGGGGAGATTTTGTTCACCACTCTTTCCTCCTGCCCTTCTCACCATGGAACTGAAAGTTGCTGACAACTCAGTTTCCTCTAGTGAAAGGGCACGAGGCATAAACTGAAGTTCAATAGTTTTCACTTTAGAACCGTTCTGTTTTTGGTTGATTTTGCTGGAACAGAAATAACACATTAGATTAGGTAGGGTGTCGCAGAACTGAGCACTTGGAAGGGCATCAGATTGGTCATGTGCAAGGGAGACAAAATTCCCGAGATACACCATCTCATTGTTCTTGTCGGGAGCTATGGGGCAAGAAGACAAAACATCCCTTATTCCCTAAAAGAACACACTTCCATCTCCCAGAAGTCGAGCCATACCACAGACAATCATATGTGAGGTAGGCCCATGGTATAAGAATAACAAGGTATGCTTGACAGCTCAGGCAGTTGACTCGTGACGTCATTGCGAGTGAATGATCTCAATTGTTTGTCATTTATGGCAAAGAAAGTAAACAGAGATTGTTTATATTTTGAAGCAATTTGCTATTAAAACTCAAAGTAAAACAATAGATTATTTATGTTTTGAAGTTATGTTTTGTTAAATTTCAAGTAAAACATTAAATAATTTATTTTTTAAAGCTATGTGCTGGTGAACACTCGCTATGACGTCACACAAAACAAAATATGGCGACCCTTCATCTCATATACAACGTACCTTGTATTTTTATACCATGAGGTAGGCCCAGACCCAGGACAAAGATATAGAGGGCAAAGACTTCTCTTCTAGCCGAATAGTCAGCGAAGAAGCGCTTCCCAACGAAGAGGAGGAAGAATACCTGCTTCGTAAACTCGAATTATAACAAGTGTTCTCTACCATGCGTGTATGCTTATTTTTTTGACTGAGTGTGCCTTGAAATTATTTTTCATTTTTAATTCTGAAAGATGGTGTTCATTGTTCATTGTTCATATCGGCTTCACGTGAGGCGACTCATTTTGACGTCTCTTATTTGTATCACACTCTCATCTCTTGGAAAGAGAGAGATGGCCAAGTGAGGCAGAAGTTTTTAATTTTCTTGAAAATTTCTGCCTCACTTCGCCATCTCTTTCTATCCAAGAAGTAGGAATGAGATAAATAAGAGTGACGTCAAAATAAGTTTCCCCACGTGAAGCTCATCTGAACACCGACAAATATCAATAAAAAGCCGCCAGAACCTGTCGAATATATAATTTGAAAATGACAATTTTATAATTTGAAAATGACAATTTTATAATTTTTTGCGCCATTCTTCATTTATAGTTAAATGTCAAAATTTATTCACATTATAACTCTTCTCACAGCCAATATCATTCAAATCAAAAATGTCTGCGTGCTGGAACTCACGGCTAAGTTGTGTAAACATAGAATTCTATCAGAGTAAACCGAACTTACCCTTTATCGTATATCCTAAGGTTATATCGTATAGCAAAAACGTGCTACACGTGAACTTACTACACAAAAACGTGCTACATATGGAAGTTTGTTACCAAGATATTCATTCCATTGTACCCTCGGCATAAATGTTAAAATATCAAAAAAGAATACCTAGAGACAAAAATAAACATCGCAAACGTCAGAAAATTTACAATGTGTCACACACTAACCTATACAATTTGTATTAAAAACTTTTTCCAGCTTACAACTTTCATATGAACACATAAATTTGTATCGTAGACGTGGTAAATTTCTAAACGATGCTTTGGTTCCTATTACACGATTATTCTTTGCATCTGAGTCTTTTCGAATTTTCATGACTGTGAAGGAAAAATCTGATTTCACCTTTGTACCCATTGATTTTTGAAAAGATTGACTCTAGAACTTGCTCAGAGGGACACTTAAGTGGTCGGAAGAAAACAAACGAATACACGGAAAACATGTGATGCGGCTATATAATTGCGGAGTGGAACGTTTCGTCAAGTTTCGTTCAACTTTGCTTTCGGAAGTGAGGTGTACTCCTGGGCGCACCTCATCACTTAAGTAAAACTGACATTTGATGAAATAGAACTCTTTAACAAAATAGCAATATATCACTCTTTCGTTCATTTAGAAACGTCAAGATCAGCACTGTGGTGAATTATCATATCGAAATTAGCTGTGGAATTGTTTTTTTTTTCGCTTTTTTGCACTTTGGAATTTGACACTACCGCCTCAATGAAGGCTGCCTCTCTTTAAATTGACAGATTCGTGAAATTCCCTATTATGATATGAATGCCAAAAAGATAGATGATAACCTTTTGACGGTACTGACGGAAAGTGCCCTTTCACACGAGAAAACTGAGTTGCCAGCAACTTTTAGTTCCTGGGTGAGAAGGGCAGGAGGAAAGAGGGGCGAACAGAATCTCCCCGGTCGATGATTTGAGGAGATTTTTTGACATTTCCTTTCACATCTAGGTTTAGGTGTATTCAACCAAAAGACTTTCAAAGGAAATGTCAAAAATTGCCTGGAGATTTGTTTCCTCGAGTGAAAGGTACAATAGATTTTTAAGGAGATTAAAAGAAAACGTCAAAAAAATCTCCAGCAACTTGTTTCTTCGTGTGAAAGGGGACAAAGCTACTTTTCGTTGGTTTTAGACATTAGCTTTAGTGCCCTTCCGTATTAGTCGAAACATGAAACTAAAACCTTCATTATTTTTTTTTTTTATTTTATGGTTTAATTTATTCTAAATTTTAAGAAAATTCAAAATTACGAAAACTACTTTTTTTATTAAAAAAAATGCCCTCCACCCCGCCGTCCTTCATTTGCCCAGATTTTTATATTTTTCCAAAATGATTATAGAGTGAATCTTGTGTGTTGTGTGATGTTGGCTGACGTTTTTATGCCTATGCCTAAAATTGATGCTGTGGAGCGTGTACGCAATTTAAGTGGGCGGCGAAGTTTATTTTTAGCAAGGAATCTCTTACATACTGGGTGGAGGTTGTTGAATGTATGTAGTTGGCACATGACCAAGCAGGTAATAATTTAGAATCCTCGCGTTCCAATGTTTATTCGCTATGTTATCTAGCTATCCCAAAAATTTTGAGATAACTTGAGTTGTTGTTGCGTCAGCTGTTATCAGCTGTTTTTTAACAAGGGATTACAACAACACAAAGCTATCCGGATAACTGAGAATAGCCAGCGGAACGTGTCCAATGATTTCGCTTGTGATGTGGTGTGAGCAGGGCCGGATTTAGAGGTCTGGAGGCCCTGGGGCAACAACAATGTGGAGGCCCCCTGGCCCCTCATTATTTTCCAAATAAAATTAACAATCTTTTCAGTCGAGTGTTTCAATAGTTTATTTACAGAAAATTTCCATTTCTCGGTGAACCAATTGGGCCCAGTTATAGCTATCATTGAAAATGATCATTGAAAATTTTGTTCTTCGATTTTGAGGTGTTAATGAATTAAATCAGTTAATATTTTGATAGAGGATTGAAGCTCAAGATTTAATCAATATTCCTAGCCAAACAAAATTTCAAATTTGTCCATCCTTCCACATAAAAAGTCTGAATATTTCAATGATCTTTGGTTTAAGGGAGTTCATTCCTTGAAATAGTAAAACTCATTTTATATTGAAGGCAGAGTCGACATGAAAATTTTTGTTCGACTAGAAAAAATATTTAAGACAGCAGCTCTGTTTTGGCATCAATTTAATCACTTATTTCGCCTTTTAATTGTCTCAGAATCAATCATTAAAAATTTCAATGATGAGTTTCAATGATAGCTAACTGGCGCCTTATTTCATTGTCACGTCAAAAGGCTAATCTGTATTCAGCAGTGAAAATGATAGTAGGTTCTAACTATAATTCTGAGGATTTTGTGTGCCTTTTGTCTCGATAGCTCTTGGTCAATGCGTTCTATGACTTTTTCCTGTTACACTAAACTCATTACTGATTTCGAATGAGTCTTTGAAGTTCATATTCGTAGACGACCAGATGTATGCCTTCTCACTGAATTTGATGTTTAATATATTTTCCCCGTAGTTGGAGAAGAGCAAAGCCAGAATTGAAGGTCTCTTGATTTTTATTGTGGCGTGTAAACAAATTCTTTGAACATTTCCGAATAAAGTTGAAGCTTTTTCGCCATACTGCATCGCAATTGAGAAGTTCTGTCGAACCTTTTTTATCATATCATTTTTAACGCTGTCGGGTCAAAGACCAATGTCATTTTTGAGACCACAAAATTCTGCTTGCTCTTAATTCTGATAATCAGTTTTAGGGCTATGAGAATTTAAGAATAGTGCACATGGAAAATGAGAAAAGTAGAGAAGCTTCAAGCTATGTATTAAAAATTGTCTAGTTACGTAGGTACATGCACTCAAAAAATAAGAGATAACAGCAGAAGTAAATTGAAGGAAATTATTTCAAATTTGAATTAACGAAACTTTTGATTATAATATCCCAGTCCCATGCATAATTGAATACATTGAAGCAGAACTAAACAAACGCATTATATAATTATTAATAAATCACAACCTCTCCGTAACCCTTTTTTATGTTCTTCTTCTTAAGACTTGCATTTGGTTATTATCTGTTATTTTTTGTGCAGTATGTACTCGTCGGAATTTGAAATTCCATCCATTGTGGAGGCCCCTGTTTTGTGGAGGCCCAGGGCTGTAGCCCCGGCTGCCCTGCCTTAAATCCGGCACTGGATGTGAGTACCGTTCGATACACTAAAATACATAATATTATTGTTTATTTCCTTGCGCGTTATGGAAGAATCATAGCAATTCATGCATTCAGGCATGCACTCAAGAATAATTATTTATTAGTTGATAACTTTGATCACTATAAAGTTCTAACTTTCTCTATTAAGTGGTAAGTTAAAAATTCCAAAATTCTTTTTCACCAGAAATTCAAATCAATAATGTCCATTATCTCCCAAAATTTCAGAATTCTTAACACATTCTTAAAAAGATACAAATCAAAATCCTAAACAAAAAAATAATAACCTTTGCATGCCTCAACGGCTGCTCATTATGTATGTTCGTGTGCAGGGTGCATGTTCTGCATGTATTATATCTGCCCCTTCGCTTATTATAAAAGAGGGAGGTTTTCGTTCACGTGTTAGTTTATTTATTTACTAATTATTGTATTTTAGTTTAGTCGATACTTTTGCAATGCGACACTTGGCAAAATTATAGACGTTTTCAAAACGTACTTTATATTTAACACTAACTCGGTATTTTATCATCAGATTTCAAGTAATACGTGACTGATTTATGTGAGTTTGGCATTACCGCTCACGTTTCAATCAATCTAGTACCAAAATTTGAAGTGGTTACTCCTTCATTCCATCAATGATGGCACTCACTCACTCGGTCACTGAAGCGGCAATTCGGCTCGATTTTTATTTTTCAGTGTCAGGTCACACTAGCTCGTATGACAGACAAATGTCATATACGCACGAACCCTTATTTATTGATTTAAGATTGTTCAACTGCAATTTCTTAAGGAAATGGTTTAAGCGCGACACTATAATTATGAAGTGTTTATGGTTCAGAAGAAGTTATAGAATACGATTAAAATTATTTATATCACGCTTAGAGCCTTAAAGAAGCCAGTTTATAGTTTGCGACAGTCTAACCATTCCTAATGAAGACATGGACGCACAAACTAAGCAACACACGTTACTATGAGACTTATGTATGTACCTAACTGACCCATTGAGCAAGTAAAAATATATAGCTTATGGTTTCGTTCTCAAATGGGTGTCAGCCGTTCAAGCACCCTCTTCTCTCTGATTTGGCTACGTGCATGTCAATAGGCGATTTCCATATGCGAGGTCATATGTCATCGGATAGTGGATAGATAGCATCTATTTCTCTTGTTACAATCACAATAGATACAAATATAAGTAGGTAACGAAAAGAAGAATACTTGGGGGCGAAGTTGACTCCACTCGTAAACTGTCTACATACATAATTAAGATTGATGCTTTTTTTATAATGGAAAATACACGTGATAGTTGCAAGCTCCATTTAATACTTGGGTACATGAAAAAAAACTAAAGGCTGTTGATTTTAGTTAGTGGAAAAAAATGTTGTATTAGGTCAGTGATCTAAGTATAATATGAATGAAATGAAGTATTGAAAGTATAGAGTACCTTGACCATGAAAATGCCTTATGATGTCAATTATTTGTTCATTATTTTAATAGTAAAATGGTATAAAATATAATCAACGATTAAGCCACACGTGCCTGCAAGTTTATTTTATTAACAACCCCATATAGTACAATTGCGCCGTGTTGTCTGCAGGGCTGTCGTTTCACTTTTTCAGAAAGCAGTTCTTCGAGGCAAAAAATAGCAGTACACAGTAGTACGGCGGTAAAATATATATACAAACAAAGTTGTTGATGCATTTAATGTTGTTTAAATTCATATATTGTTCATCAAAAATTATCACATACGCGCCCATTACCTATTCTTAAGCTAAAGCGCACTGCAATGGTGGTATTGAAAAGTTTTCATTACATAAAAAAACTCTTGCTATGTTTGTGCACGTTTTTCTCAAAATCTGTTGCTTTTTCTAACAAAGCTAATATTTTTGGGTTGAACTTTATGAGCTTGTTGTCAAATAAAACTCCATAAAGTTATTAAATAAATTGAAACCACTCCTGGTGACCTTATTTACCCGGGATACCACAGTAACTTGGTTTATAATGAGAAAATGTATTGCCTAACGTATAGTTCAAAAAATATTGCTGATCGATTATGGCAATTTTAATAAATTTTTTGACTAAATTTGCTACTCCATAAAGTTCCTGCATTATTTACTCTTAATCTATTGGTTGTCAGCGTCTGCTCATCGTCTGCTCAGCGTCCGCTCAGCGTCCGTTCAGCGGCTGCTCGGCTTCCGCTCGGCGTCCACTCGGCATCCGCTCGGCATCCGCTCGGCATCCGCTCGGCATCCGCTCGTCGTCAGCTCAGCGTCTGCTCAGCCTCCGCTCAGCGTCCGCTCAGCTTCCACTCAGCGTCCGCTTGGCCTCCGCTCGGCGTCCGCTAAGCATCCGCTAGGCATCCGCTCGGCGTCCGCTAGGCATCCACTCAGCGTCCACTCGGCGTCCCTAGGCATCCACTCAGTGTCCGCTCGGCGTCCGCTCGGCGTTCGCTCGACATCCGCTCGGCGTCCGCTCAGCTCGTCGTCCGCTCGGCATCCGCTCGTCGTTCGCTTGGCGTCCATCAAGCACCCGCTTGGCGTCCGCTAGGCATCCGCTCAGCGTCCGCTCGGCGTCGCTATGCATCCACTCGGCGTCCGCTGGACATCGACTTGGCGTCCGCTCAGCTCGTCGTCCACTCGGCGTCCGCTAGGCATCCGCTCAGCGTCCGTTCGGCTTCCGCTCGGCATCCGCTCAGCGTCCGCTCGACATCCGCTCGACATCCGCTTGGCGTCCGCTCAGCATCCACTCGGCACGCGGCGTCCGCTCAGCGTCCACTCGTAGTCCGCTTGGCGTCCGCTCGGCATCCGCTCGTCATCTGCTCGGCGTCCGCTCGTCGTCCGCTCAGCGTCCGCTCAGCCTCCGCTCAGTGTCCGCTCGGCATCCGCTCGGCGTCCGCTCGACATCCGCTCGGCGTCCGCTCAGCATCCACTCGGCGTCCGCTCAGCGTCCACTCGTCGTCCGCTTGGTGTCCGCTTGGCATCCGCTCGTCGTCCGCTCGGCGTCCGCTTGGTATTCGGTCATCGTCCGCTCAGTGTCCGCTCAGTCTCCGCTCAGCGTCCGCTCGGCATCCACTCGGCATCCGCTAGACATCCGCTCAGCGTCCGCTCGGCGTCCGCTAGCCATCCGCTCAGCATCGCTCGGCGTCCGCTCGGCCTCTGCTCGGCGTCTGCTAGGCATCCGCTCAGCGTCCACTTGATCTCCGCTCGGCCTCCACTCAGCGTCCACTTGGCGTCCGCTTGGCCGTTGCTTGGTGTCTGCTCGGCGTCCTCACAGCGTCCGCTCAGCCTCCGCTCGGCCTCCGCTCATCGTCCGCTCGGCCTCCGCTCGGCGTCCACTCAGCGTCTGCTTGGCCTCCGCTCGGCGTCCGCTCAGCCTCCGAGCTCGGCCTCCACTCTGCGTCCGCTCGGCGTCCCCTCATCGTCCACTTGGCCTCCGCTCAGCGTCCGCTCAGCCTCCGCTCGGCGTCCGCTCGGCCTCCGCTTGGTGTCTGCTCGGCGTCCGCACGTCGTCCGATCAGCGTCTGCTCAGCATCCGCTAGGAGTCCGCTTGGCGTCCGCTAGGCATCCGCTCAACGTCCACTCGGCGTCCGCTCGGCATCCGCTCGGCATCCGCTCGGCGTCCGCTCAGCGTCCGCTCGGCCTCTGCTCAGCGTCCGCTCGGCCTCCGCTCAGCGTCCGCTCGGTGTCCACTTGCCGTCCACTCAGCGTCAGCTCGGCGTCCGCTTGGCGTCTGCTTAGCGTCCGCTCAGTGTCCGTTCAGCTACCGCTCGGCTTCCACTCAGCGTCCACTTGGCCTCCGCTCAGCGTCCGCTGGGCGTCCGCTTGGCGTCCGCTCATCGTCCGTTTTGCTTCCGCTCGGCGTCCGCTGTGCATCCGCTCAGCGTCCCTTCAACATCCGCTCAGCGTCCCTTCAGCGTCCGCTAGGTGATTATCAAATTGACTAGGTATCACCATTGAATAAATATAAATAGAAGGTGACACCCGGCAAAATGTCCGCATGATTTTATAGTAGCTCTGCTTTCGCTTTAAATATTATGATGAGGTTGGTGTATAACATAAAATTAATTTCCTTAATTAAAAAAAGTTGGTGTATTCGAAAGGGAATTTTTTAATAATAGCATTGTTTGTTATTTTTGTTTATTAGGAATTGCTATGGAAACGATGGGTGTCAGGACGATTGTAGTGTCTGCTTTGGATGTTAGTTGTTTTCTAATATGAAATTTAAATTTTCTATAGAATTTGTAGTTTTGAATGATTTTCGTTGCCTTTTGAAATTAAACTTTTCTCATAGCTTAGTATATAAATAATAAATGTACTGATTTTCTTGATACGAAATCTGCAAAGCATCACTGAGGTATTCAACTTGAGTTCAATTGATCTGATCTTTTGGATAAAGTTCTTAATATAGAGAAGATACAATAAGCTATATTCTAGTACTACTTTATTGAGATAGGCATGGGAGCAGAATATACATAGGTTGGTACACAGCATTTCCAAACGCCAAAAACTTTTTATTAATTTTTAGAAAATCGTTCGATTTTATGATGAATATTTTAAAGATTAGAAGGTTTTTGTATACATAATACAAATTCTATATGCTACTGAAAAAAAAAAATAATTCAACAAGTCCATTCCTTAATGCTTAGTCTTCTTCTTGGCTGATTTATTTCAGTAGTACTTTATAGAATTTGTATAGTAAAAAAAACCTTATAGGAGCTCTGCCCGGCCCCGGACAAAAAACTTCCAGCTTAATGATTAGGAACTCTAATCTTGTTAGATATAGTTTACATTGGTTTTTGCCAAAAAGTTAAACTGAACTTAATACAAATTGCGTATGACAAAGGCCCGCACTATGTCACTGATTAGTCCAAGTGAGTAAGCCGGACGAAACGCAATTTTTTGGACTAAAGGTCATAAAAAGCTATTCAAGTTTAAGGTCTATCAAGGCTTTTGAATAAATAAAAACATTACCGTCATTTACTTTGAGCGCTTATAGCAACAGCAAGTTTGGCTGTGGAATGCAACACCAAAATATGAATATAGGGGTCTGGTACGTGCGTTTTGACATCGAATGATCGAAAATCAAGGAACTGAAAAAAAAAGAGATATAACAGACTAAATTCTTGTACTACCTATATTACAATGTATCGTTCAAAATCCATCGTTTTCGTTACATTGCGATTTAGTCCAGTCATATTCACCCCTATTTCGATTGTCAAATATCAATTTGATAGTTGATAAATTAAAAACTCAATGTTTAAAAATCCATCTTATAAAATATAATAATTGATAATTGAGAATGATGCAGACAGTTGCTAATAACAAGAAAATTAAAAAATATAAAAGAATTGTTGACCAGTTTATTGATAAATTGAGTTTAAAATCTAATTTTTAAGGTTTATCAACTATCAAATTGATAATTGACAACCGTAATAGGGGTGTCTGTGTTTTTAGCATGCAAATTGCGGGGTAGTTTTGATTTGTTCCCTGCTTTATGGTTTCGGGGTTGCTTAATCGGAATCTGAGGCTTTCTAACAAAATTTCGTGACGCAACGTGGACAAAAATGCAAAAAATGATGCAAAAGTGGATTTTTTGGAGGTTTTTACTTATGGCTTGAAAACTATCCATTATTCGTGAATTACATCATAGAGCAATTGAAAGCATAAACAATTTCCAAAAAATCTCTGTTTTAGGTTTTTGTTCTGCGGTAACCCATTTGGACTCAAGCGCTAGTTGAAAATTGACGTGTTTTTACTGTTTCCGAAAATCCACTAGAAAACACTAATTTACTACCTACTTTGCGTGACAACATTTGAAATTTTGTCTTTAACATGAACCAAGGTATACTCTTTTGGTGGTTTTTGATGCGCCGATTTCGAATCTGGCCTAGAAATTGCTGTAACACGTCACGTTTTTAAGATATTCAAATCTAAAAATAAAAAAGGAATGCGTTTTGATGCAAATTGTTTAAAAAAAACTCGCGGTAATTTTTTTTTTTTCAAATTAATGTTTATGGTCATTCTAAAGTATGAACATTTTGCTTCGAAATTCTTTTTGAATCTTCCAAATACCTTCATTCATCTTTGAGAAAATCATTAATTAGTTGTTAGCTTTCGTCTTTAACCAAATAGTATGAAAGTACGCTAAATTCATACATTTTAATTAAGGATTTCTTAGAGAGAAATAGGAATAGCCCAGGAAAATTAGACAAACAAATGGCAAAACTTCGAAAAAATTCCGTCAAAGCTGAAATTCGGTGGAGAGCTTTGTTTTGACGTCTTCAGCATTTCCCAAAAAAGTTCCGTAAATTTGTGCTGAGGGTTAATTTTTAGGGGGGGTAAAATTCAGTTGTTTCTTTATTTAACGAAAACTAGCAGTTTTTTTTTTGAAAAAATGTGAAAGTAAAAATTGTAGCTTATGTAATATTACACGAAAAAAGATTAACATACTTTTTTCATACAATGAATAGATTAAGAGAAAATCGTACAAGAACTTCATGGTGAAGCTAATTTAGTCAAAAAATGTATTAAAATTTCATTAATCGATGGGCAAAAATTTTTGTACGAATTGTGTTTGGCTATATCTCCTCAATATAAAACCAAGTTCGTTGGTTGCCTGCCCGGGGTAAGGAGAAGGCCGTCATATTGGAAAAGAAAGTGATTTGGTTTTTATTCAACAGCTCGATTGAATTTTATTTTACAACAAAATAATGACATTAACAAACTCTGTAGGTTAACAAATGAATTTATATCATTGCTCATAAAATTTTACACAAAAAATATTGTAACACTTTTTTCGTAGGAGCAACAGTTATTAGAAAAACGTGTACAAACCAGCTCATTACCTATTTCACCCAATGAATGATGAATGATGAAAAAAATTTCTTTACAGTAAAAAGCTCTTATTATACATAAACGTCTCTCCCGATGTAATTTTTGAGGAAGAAGAAAAAGCTTGAAAGGAAAAGTATTGAAAATTGGTAATTTTTATATGTACTGGGATGCGTAATTCTATTTTCTGTGATACTGCGCCTCTCACGTTATGAATGACTTCACTCAACTGATTACGAACTAGAATAAAAAAAAATCATAGTTTTCTAAGGCAATCAAAAATCAACTGTAGAACCATAAACTAGAATCAAGAAGAGTCCACGTTTCTTCATGCTCTATAGTACAACCTATGCGCATATAAGGAGGTTCTAGTGGTTTCCTGGCCTATACAGTGTCCGTATTGTGGGCTACCATTGGCATGAATGGAGAACGCCTACGATTGTCTGCTGACTGTAGCCGGATATAATTGATATAATCCCTCGAAAATGGCGGGTGGAATAAGCTAATATTCGATTGCAAGTCTTCCAGCGTGACAGATCCCAATGCACTAGCCATCTTAAATTATGATTGCATGAATGTTTTTTTAAAAAAAAAAAAATTTCTCTAAGCAGAAACAAATAGGATATCCTAAAGTGTTATGATTTTTGCAACGAAGACTGATTTTTGAACATAGTGTATCGACTGTTATCAAGACCAAAAACAACGTCTATCTAGGTGTAGATCTGTCGATGCTTCATGACAAATCACTTCAGGTCTGAATTCACCAACAAAAGTTTCATATGCGTGGATGCTCCTACAGAGGAGAAAGATTATGACGTTAAAGACACCAATCAGAGCTTCTGAACAAGATGTTAAAATTAATGTCCTAGCAATGGACCTATTGCACTTCTCATGGTTAAAGCCACGCACTTTAGCTTCAAACGATTTCAAAAACAAAGTGTTTGTCTTGTTTAAAATATGACTTACTCTACTGAGCCAGTAAATATGTACTTATGTACAGTACATATGTAGCTACATCCCTAAATTAAAATCAGAGAGCAAAAACTATTTTTCACAGAAATTATACAAGAAATTAAATGAAAATGAACCCTCCACCCTACTAAATAATCAAAATCAACAAGTCTCTAAGGTAGGTAGGTAGGAATGGCGGCCACGAGCAATACTCTCGCTCGGTGACCCAATTAGCGCTGGATTGCGCCGTTTTGATACCATAACTCGTTTGACCTGTGGATTAAAGTGGATTAGAGTAAGGGTTTGTGGGCTTTACAACAAAAAGAAACCAGGCTAGGTAGCTTGTTGCTTTATTCAAAGCTCGAATAACGGTCCCCGAGGGGATCATCATGTTGCATGATTGGGTGCAACATCACCGTGGGCCTCCGTCTGCTCACTCCGCATTACGTGAGGCTTCCAGCGGATGTCACCAACCACTCACGAAACCAGATGTACTCCCTGGTTTGAATTATAACGGATGACGTGTGGATATGGTGTGTTGTGAGCGAGCACAAAACGACAAGAGGTGGGTTAAAAGACACTCATGCAATTGGGTCACATCCCGCCCCGAGGCCAACCACATTATGCCAAAGCTAGGCAGGTAGCAGAATGGCATCGAAGCGCAGACGGACCAACTGTGTGATCCTAAGGTCATTGGGCACCACGTAACCCTGCAGACACCCGAATTCCGATGGCGCACGGTCTTGGGAGTCCGCACGGGAGCATGATGCGGAAGCAACCAATTTCGTCTTAGATCCATTTAGTCGCGTTGAGGTAATAGATCAAATCCCTGATCTTTACCTCGGAGAGTTCGTTTAGGTCGTCAAGAAAAGCCAAACCAAACGATTGTGCTCTCATTCTGGCCAGAGCAGGACATTTACAAAAGAAATGAAGAACTGTTTCCTTTTCTTGATGGTCTCCACAGCTACGACAGTGAGTATTGTGCAGAATACCCAGTCTCGCTGCATGTTCTCCTACAGGCCAGTGCCCAGTACAAGTTGCAACGACCCTGGCTATGTCTTGCCTAGGTCTACAAATCAGATCGGTTGTTCGGGATTTATTATAGGCGGGCCAGATTTTCCTGGATATTTTGCAGTTGGTTAAACTGTTCCACCTACGATTGGATTCACTTAGGAAAATTGAGAATATATTGCCCTTCACAACTCCAAGGGGAATATTGACTCTTTCCGCAAGTGAGCTGTGAAGGGCTGATCCTTGCCTGGCAAGCTCATCTGCCCGTTCATTTCCCTCAATGCCAATGTGACCAGGAACCCAGATCAAAGTGACCTTGAGGTCAATATTTAGGCTTGCGAGCTCATCACGGCATTGTTGGACCAATTTAGAGGATGATGTACTCGAAACAATGGATTTAATAGCTGCCTGACTATCTGTCAGGATAGCTGCATTACGATTTTGGTTTGGGTCTAGTTTAAGTATCTTGCATGCTTCCCTAATTGCAAGTAATTCCGCTTGGAATACACTTGAAAAATTGGGTAACCGAAAGGACCTAGTGATGTTTAGAGTCTCAGAGAAGATTCCTGAACCAACACCGCACTCCATCTTTGAGCCATCAGTATAAATAGTTGTGTCGAAATCTCTCGTCACGATGTCATCATCCCAGTCTTTTCTAGATGGGATAATAACTTTAAAATCTCTACTGAGGCTCCCTGAAGGGGCGCAGTAGTCAGTGGGAGTCGAAAAGATTTCAGTGGGAATCAAATTGGTAATATTGCTGTGACCATAAGGTTTAGCAACTCAGCAATCTGCTTCTTTTAGTCATAGTGCACTGCAAGATACTAGATATTTAATGTGTAGATCAAGTGGTAAAAGGTGTAGAAGAACGCTTAAGGCATCCGTTGGACAAGATCGAAGAGCCCCTGTGGTACCAACGCTAGCTGTTCTTTGAACCTTTTTAAGTTTATCGATGTTATATGCTTTGTTAAGTGCGGGCCACCAGACAATCGAACCGTAAGTTAGAATCGGACAAGTCTCTAAACTTCCCACATATATTTTTTTTGTACCTATCTAAACACATTATGAAATAATAATAAGACTATCCTCAAATTATTTTTTTCTATATTTCCATAAGAAAAATAAAATTTTCTGCTTATCTTGAAAAATCATTGTCATGGCAACAAAAAAAAACAAAAACAACCAATACCACCATGCCTTATAACACAAATTGTAAACAAAATTTAAATACAAAATAATAAATTGACCCATAATCGTCATGGAAACCAATAATAAAGGAAATATTAAATAAATAAATATCCTTTTAGAGAATTGGTTTGCGTACGCAAAAGTTTCATAATTTCTATTTATTTGTTTCTATTGGCCAACACCTTCTAGTATCGCTTTGAGTAATGCGGTGTCGCTTCTATTTATATTTATTCAATGGTATCACTTTTTTGCTATGGTTTGTTGGTGACAGCTATTTAGGTGTAACGTTCATACATTTTGTTAATTTTTTTTTGGGCAAGATAAGTTGTGTTAGCTTTGGCTCCACTATAAATTGAAAGTTTAGTGAAAAAAGTGAAAATATATTAAAGTTAATATAAATATATAAAATTAAGGGAACAGTAATGTATACTTCAATGCAAATTTTCTTTGAGGCGAAGAGAAGAAGAAATGATTTCAGAAAAGTTCAATTGCTGAGACTCAACTTAAGGAATAAAGTAGGACCTCGCCAGCTCGGGATGTTATTCCATGTAAAAGGAGATAATTTTTATTTGCTGTTTTGTGGCAGTCCTTAACGAAAACAAACATTTTTATTAATTTATATTATAACTATTGCAAGGTATGTATACTTACATTTTAACAGGAACAATATTTTCAGCACAATTGAAATTAATTTTCACAACAAAACACAACAGCTGATCAAAATGACATTTATGCCTGTGAAATTTTCACCAAGTTTCCTAAACTTGGGTAAGTACTGCCAAGCAATCATAAATTTTTAGCGATCACTTTACGCAGAGCAAAGAAAAGTTTATGATCAAAATTGACTATCAAAAGAGTGACAGTCAACTATCGCCTTACGCGATTCCACCCCAGTTCTTTAGGTCGTATTAGCAGTACGGAATTTCAAAAAGCAGTACAAATGCTGCAGTACTTTTAAAATTAAATTTAATTTAATTTAATTTAATTTAATTTAATTTAATTTAATTTAATTTAATTTAATTTAATTTAATTTAATTTAATTTAATTTAATTTAATTTAATTTAATTTAATTTAATTTAATTTTAATTTAATTTAATTTAATTTAATTTAATTTAATTTAATTTAATTTAATTTAATTTAATTTAATTTAATTTAATTTAATTTAATTTAATTTAATTTAATTTAATTTAATTTAATTTAATTTAATTTAATTTAATTTAATTTAATTTAATTTAATTTAATTTAATTTAATTTAATTTAATTTAATTTAATTTAATTTAATTTAATTTAATTTAATTTAATTTAATTTAATTTAATTTAATTTAATTTAATTTAATTTAATTTAATTTAATTTAATTTAATTTAATTTAATTTAATTTAATTTAATTTAATTTAATTTAATTTAATTTAATTTAATTTAATTTAATTTAATTTAATTTAATTTAATTTAATTTAATTTAATTTAATTTAATTTAATTTAATTTAATTTAATTTAATTTAATTTAATTTAATTTAATTTAATTTAATTTAATTTAATTTAATTTAATTTAATTTAATTTAATTTAATTTAATTTAATTTAATTTAATTTAATTTAATTTAATTTAATTTAATTTAATTTAATTTAATTTAATTTAATTTAATTTAATTTAATTTAATTTAATTTAATTTAATTTAATTTAATTTAATTTAATTTAATTTAATTTAATTTAATTTAATTTAATTTAATTTAATTTAATTTAATTTAATTTAATTTAATTTAATTTAATTTAATTTAATTTAATTTAATTTAATTTAATTTTATTTTATTTTATTTTATTTTATTTTATTTTATTTTATTTTATTTAATTTTATTTAATTTTATTTTATTTTATTTTATTTTATTTTATTTTATTTTATTTTATTTAATTTAATTTAATTTAATTTAATTTAATTTAATTTAATTTAATTTAATTTAATTTAATTTAATTTTATTTAATTTAATTTAATTTAATTTAATTTAATTTAATTTAATTTAATTTAATTTAATTTAATTTAATTACTTTTGAACGGAGCATTGATCTGTTTGGCTGTAGCACACTGTGTCTTGTGTCAAGTTTTTTTTTTGTAAAATTTAGTTAAATTTATAAAATTAAATAAATAAATAAAATAAATTATTTTAAATTAAACTAAATTCTATTTATTTAAAAAAAAAATTGGAAGTTCACATTGAGCTGGTGGACAAACGAACCCAATCAGCCTCAACCTCTTATGACTTCATTTTGGGATGCTAGAGCACTTTTTTGTTTTTTGAGGTTTGCTTTAAAAAAAGTCGAGTATTTTTTATCCTGGGGGTGGACAAACGATTTTTTTCTTTGGATTCTCAAATTGAGCTAGTGGACAAACGAACACACTTGACTGCACCTCCCTACAATTTCATTTGGGGGCTTTAGAGCCCTTTTTTGTTTTTAAGTGCAAAAGAAAAGTTGAATAACTTTTTTCCTGATGGTGGACAAACAAATTTTGTTATGGAGTTTTATATTGAGCCAGTAGACAAACGAACACAATTGACCCCACCCCCTTAGATATGATTTGGGGGCGTTGGATCACTTTTTGTTTTTCAGTGCAGAAAAGAAAAGTTGAATATTTTTTTCCTGGGGGTGGAAAAAATATTTTTTTATGGATTTTGATATTGAACTGGTGGACAAACGAACCCAATCAGCCCCAACCCCTATGACTTCATTTGGGGACTTTGTTGTTTTCGAGGTTTGCTATAAGAAAAAGAAAAGTCGAATATCTTTTATCCAAAGTGGACAAACGATTGTAATGGTTGGACAAACGTGGACTAACGATGGACAAACATTTTGATATCGGGCTTCTGACTTCACACAGCTATTTTTTAATGGATTCTTCTGATTATTGCTGTTAATGACAAATGATAAATGAACGGACCATTATTTTCAATTGGTTTTTTGTTTGAAACACCACCCACAACTTTCCCTCTCTCCTCACAGTAAAATAATATGAAATGTTTTTGTTTGGATGTTTATTTAAATTGTTCGAAAAAAAAAATAATAATCACAAATATCGCAAATTCCTTATGATATATTTAAAGTTTTCGCCGTTGTATGAATCAACGACGAAAACCCTAGGTATTAAGCATAGTGAAATTTTAAACTTCGTTAATCTTGAAAATTTGACAGATTTACGGAGCTAAAAACTTTACTACGTAAACGATGACTTTACGCCGTTGCATGAATACTTTACCCTTATTACAATTTTTAAAATTAACTTAGACTTAATTTACAAAACAAAACACAAAAACTTATATTTGAAGAGTTGAAAAGAACGAAACAATAGCACTTTCAGTTGGAAGGCACTGCCCAAAAGCTTCTATCAACAAAGGTTGAGCATTAATCGTACTGACAAAGTCATCGAAAGAAACCTATTTGAAATAAAAAAAAATTGTTGATATATTTAAATTAATTTATATGTATCTATGTAACCTTTCCATCTTTGTCCACATCAAACTTCCTAAGAACTATTTCCACCAAGTCCTTGACACCTTCATCTGGATCCTCATCTTGAGGTTGCTTAATTAAACAGTTTTTCAGTAATGTGAACATTTCATCTTTTGTAATAAATCCATCAGCGTTTAAATCATAGACCCTAAAACAAAAGGCGGCTTTCTCGGCTTTTGTACCTCGAAGAAAAACTGACAGTCCTGTGAGCCATCCTTCGAGTCGAAGCGGAAGTCCTTCGTGTGTCTTATCCCAACTGCAGAATATTCTTTCCATCAAAATTTCTTCAGTCACAATATCAAAGGTGCTGTGTAAGAGCTCACGAAATATTATCCGGTCGATGCCCTGTAAAAAGTATGTTAATTAAGAGATTAAATCGTTTGGGGTAAGTTTACCCAGCGGGTGAGAAAATTAAGAGAAATTTTTAAATGTACAAATCAAATCAGTGCCTTAAATACCATTAACAGGGGACATTATTTCTTTAAGTTCTTCAGTAGAAAAAAATAGTTTTTTTTATTTATTTTTTGTGTACACTACTACTTTTAATATGCATAATACATTAACGGCCAATCTCTTTACCGAGTCCTATCGTTAGCACCGATATTAGTCCTAAAGTCAGTACTCAAATCAGTATTTCTCATTTCTTCAAACACATAAGTATGAATAAATAAGAGATACTGATTTGAGTATCAACTTAAGGACTAGTACCGGTATTAACGTTAGTACGCTGTGAAGAAATTGGCTGTAAGGGTATTCATATAACGGCGTAAGCTCGTCGTAAACGTAGTGAAGTTTTAAACTAATATCTGTCACAATTCGTATACAAAATTTGACAGTTTACAACTTTACAACGTTTACGACGACCTTACGCTGTTGCATGAAATCCTATGTCCTGCAAGAACTGCTAAACGTCAAATAAAAGAACCCATCCAATATACTGTAGTACGGTCAAGTTAGATTTCATTATATGGAGCGCTGGGAACTAAATCCGAGGTCAGGTTTGACTTCACTATTCAATAAGGTATTGGTTCACGAGTCTAAAACCACATTTCTCACAACTGTACCCAGAGTCATTTGGCCGCCATTTTGTTTTGTATGTTCATTTTGATTTTTGCTTATAACTCGCGCATTTTTGATCTTAGGAAAAAAATCGTGGTCCAAACTTCTAGCAAATTTAATTTTCTACAAAATATGTTAAATAACTTTTTTCGCTAAACACTCTTGTTTAAAAGTTACAATCCATTAACAAAAAAAAATTTAATTTCTGTCATAATTTTTTTTTGTAAATCAAATAAAAAAAACACTGTAATAAAAGTTATAGATCTTTTAATTATCTACATTGTTTGCCTTTACAGTTTCTTAATTGGAATAACGGTTCTCGCTTTTGAGCGAATATACGCTCGAGCAATCCACACGGAATAAGTTTTTTTTTTATTTTTTTTTTTTTATTTTAATACATTGCTCGGGACACCGAGTCTTATTTATGCTTTGAGTTTCGAAATGGTGTTTAAAGTTTTCTTACCACAATCACAAAAACGTTTTTAGACTCGTGAATCAATACTTTATCGAATAGTGAAGTCAAACCTGACCTCGGATTTAGTTCCCAGGGAAAGTCGAACTTGCCCGTACTACTGTATGCGTCTTAAATCGTTCTACAACACTATAGATAGTGTGCAGTTCAACCATAGACCAAATCTTCACACTGAGACAAATCCAGAAAAAGACTAAGTCGACACTCACCACATTTTCATTTACTTCAAGGCTGTATGTGATACCATTCATCGTCAAAGGCTCTATATGGCGATGGTCTAACTCGGGAGCCCGAGAAAACTGATTCAGCTGTGTCGCGTGACAGGTGACAAAATAAAATACGCGATACAATGTGCAAGTTTAAATAGGGGTTTTGCAAGGAAATATACGCCGACATGTGATTCCTTCAATCTCGTTCCCAAGCAGATAGTAGGCGTGTTTTATTATCATCGGGATCTGGATTAACTTTAAACACGTGTTACAAAAACAATTTCGAAAATTTCCCATTATTTTGTTTTTGTATTACGTGTAAAAGTTAATCCAGATCCAGATCCCGTAATAATAAAACATGCCTAGTGATACACAGACGGTGGAATTTTCAACTAATCTTTCCAACTTTAAGGGCTGATGCTTCCTTGCCGTTATAGAATCCTTCACGGTAATTGAAGAGCAAGTGAAACTTGTTCATCTTGAAGTAACATAAACTCCACGAGCGGCACCTAATTGGAGGGCCAACGCAGAATTAACCTGGTTAACCACTACTACTTTTGTTTAAGGAAACAAAGCTTCCCAACACTTCTCATCCATATAAAACGAAGCGCTAGCCTCGCATTTCCAATTCTACTTTTTGGCATCGAGTATTTGGCGATAATCAGAAGGGAAGAACTGATATTGGGCTCTTTCGGAAAAAAAATCTTCGATGGATATTTGGTCTTGTGTTCACGGAGGAGAAGATATTCGTAATTTGCAGTTAACTAAAATAGTGTAATGTGTAAGTAGTTCAACGAAACTCACCTCAACAGTAGAGTGTGGCTTTGCGATAACGGAGCTTGAAGAGTTTGCAGCTAAAGCTTTTGCAGCATACTGACAGTTTGACACTAACTTTCTGTAGATTCTATATAGCGCATCAATTTCGTCTCTGAAAATAAGAGAAGGTTGCGATAAAATTATTTTAAAAAGAATATTGTTGTTTTTATAAACGAACAAATGTGATCATACACTCCCGTTCAATTGAATAGGTTCAAAATTTTCGAGTGCGATTTACCGTCATAACTCCGAACTATGTGGAATAAATGAGCTTTTGAAAATGGTATTGGAGAAAGCATCCAATTGAGGAGAGAATAAGAAAACACACAATATCAAACTTACCATCATTACACGTTTTATTATCATTTCTTTAAATTTATATTGAAATCGTAGCACTTTTTTTCGTTTATTTGAATAGGTGCATCGCTTTTATAATCACTTTTGCTTTGAACTAGTTGAAGGTCAGACCTTTTAAAGCTATTTTTGGGCTTTATATCATTGTTTCTTTGATGAGACACAAACAAATTGAGAACAAGCGTAGAATGGATGGAGGAAAAGCTCTTTTCGCGGCTGAGTAAGCGCAAATGTATTGTTTTCATGATAAATGGCTAACGGGACATCAAATATCGGAAAAAACTTACAGAATCTATTTTTTGATCACCAACCAAAAACAAAACAAAAGTGGATTTTCGTTGAAAAATTCATGTAAGTTGAACTGAACTTAATATAAATTGCGTATGACAAAGCCCTCACTATGTCACTGATGAGTTCAAGTGAGTAAGCCGAACGAAACGCCAATTTATAGGACTAAAGGCCATAAAAAGCTATTTTGAATCAATAATTCAACAAATCCAATCCTTAATGCTAAGCATTTCTTCTACTTGGCTGATTTATTTCAGTAGTATATAGAATTTGTATTATAAAACCTTCTTATATAGAAACTATGCCTGGCCCAGGGCAAAAAAACTTCCAGCTTAATGTTTAGGAATTCTAATCTTGTTGGATATAGTTTACAGTGGATTTTCGTTGAAAAATTCATGTAAGTTGAACTGAACTTAATATAAATTGCGTATGACAAAGCCCTCACTATGTCACTGATGAGTTCAAGTGAGTAAGCCGAACGAAACGCCAATTTATAGGACTAAAGGCCATAAAAAGCTATTTTGAAAACAAAAAAAAAACCGAATGCAGTTTTGTAAGCTTCATAAGACTTGAAAGAATAAGTGGCGTAAAGTCGTTTTTTCTAATGAAAAAGGGATTAAATTCAACGGAATTGATGGATTCAAATTGTATTTCCATGACGGAGCGTTTTTGTGTAACTAAACCATTGTCATACTAATGGTTCAAAAATGTGGGGTTAAATTTCTTTTCCTTGAATTCTCAAATTGTAACTTCTTTCAACTAAGCGGTGGTTTATTTAAATTTTTTCTTCTTTTTTGGTATGAAGAACTTTATATTACACTCTCGACTGTAGAAATACTCGCACCAAACCTAGCTTGTTCCCTTATTTAAGCCATTTAAACCGACAAATATGATCCAACCCTCAGAATTTTTCGTCTATAGCTTGCGGATGCAGCAGTTTTCTTACATTCTTTTCATATCGACATCATCTTTTTGCTTACTTCTCTGATAAATATAGATCAAAGAATGGATTCTGTAAGTTTTTTTCCGAAATTTGATGTCCCGTTAGTTATTTATCATGAAAACAATAAATTTGCGCGTACTCAGCCGCGAAAAGAGCTTTTCCTCCATCCATTCTACGTTTGCTCTCAATTTGTTTGTGTCATCTCATATCAAAGAAACCATGATATAAAGCCCAAAAATAGCTTTAAAAGGTCTGACCTTCAACTAGTTCAAAGCAAAAGTGTTATAAAAGCGATGCACCTATTCAAATAAACGAAAAAAAGTGCTACGATTTCAATATAAATTTAAAGAAATGATAATAAAACGTGTAATGATGGTAAGTTTGATATTGTGTGTTTTCTTATTCTCTCCTCAATTGGATGCTTTCTCTAATACCATCTTCAAAAATTCATTTATAACACAAAGTTCGGAGTTATAACGGTAAATCGCACTCGAAAATTTTGAACCTATTCAATTGAACGGGAGTGTATAACAGCGTAAAGTTTAAAACTTCTTAAATCTGTCACAATTTGTATGGAAATTAGCCTGATTTACGCAGTTTACAACTTTACTACGGTTACGACGACTTGACGCCGCCGTTACATGACTACCGTTAATATTTTTATAAAATACATGAATTTTTATTTTTGTAATTTAGTTTAGTTTTGTATACTTTTTGTTTGTAAGCATGTGTTGGTTTGCATTATTTTACTATTTTACTAACCACTAACACATGCACTTATGATGAGCCTTTGTTTGTAGCTTGCAGCTTGATCTAAGCTCACTACAACATAAAATCTGAAGTGTAAAAAAAAGAATTTATTTATTTATTTATATACATACTTTGAAAACCGTGTTTTTCTTCGCAAACTCTCTAATAATTTTGGATTTGATTTTCCATTCGATTCCATTTTACTTGGTCGCTTCTTAACAGAGCCTGAAGTATTTCTCGACTGATGACTATTCCTCTTGCCACTAGCCAAAAATATCGAAATACTCCTTAGAATTGTCTTGTTTGCGTGATATGAATGCGGTGAAGGTTGTTGTTGTTGTTGTTGTGTTGCCTTGCCACGAACAGTAATTGGAGTTGAGACACTTTTGGCGCGAGCGCCAACCGCCGCCGCTGTCACCTTTAATTTCATGCTCCTTTGTGCCACTAAAACAACAAATAAATGAAAACGTTAGATCCAGAAAAAAAAAAAAAAACCCCTCAATATTTTGTGTAGGTAAAATGTATTGTATTTTGTAGACTGTGGGAAATACTAGGTCCTTATAAGGTCGATGCCTGATGGAAATGGGTCGGTGTCTGCTCCTTCAAATAGACAGTTTAATCAGCTTGTAGCTTGTTATGGAAAAGAAATGGCATATTTAACGCAATAAGTCACGCAAATATAAAAGTAGGTGCATCGTACATGGTATACCCATATTATATGTATCAATGTTGGTGGTTTTGGGGTTGCGACGACGATTTGTATTGAAACTCTAAAGAAAAAGCAGATGTTCTTGCTTGAATCGTACCCAACAGTTACTAGTTTGTAATCGATGTTGTGCATGCAGTGGTAATGTAGGAGGTATGTAGGTACCTGGCGTTTTATGTCATACAGATCGCTATGTAGTAAAGTTGGAATTTTTTAAAATGTGCATAATATGTATCTAAGGTATATGTATAGGAATATATGTACATACCTAAATATACCTACTTATCAATGATTTCAAGTTTTAACAAAGGAACACATTTGCATCAGTTACATAATGCAGTTGGGCGCCATTTTGATTTATAGGCAAATTGTTTTTTTTATTAAATAACTCACTTTTTCTCACCTTAAGACGTAAATTGCATTTAACAATATTTGTTAAAAATTGTATTTTCTATAACAATGATCATGACAAAATTTCGCACATGTACATATACCTACTTGATATTTTTTCGACTTAATTTACAAAAAAGAAGAAAATTATCGTTTCTTTTCGTTAATTTTGACATTGAGTTAATTTAAAAGTATTCTGAACCGATTTCGTTGGAATGCTCACAGGATGTGTTTTGGGCAGCAACTTAACTATTTTTGTAAAATTCAACTACAGCCGCGCCTACTTTTTTTTATTATTTTATTTTACATATCCATATTCAATGCCCCTACCCTATATAAGATGAATTTACGCAAGTTATTTTGATAAAATAAGCAAGTTATTTAATTAAAACCAATTGGTTTGAAACTCAAAATGGCGCCCAACGTGAATGGGCTAGAGCCCCGAGAAATATTTTTTAGACTTCTTTTGACCTTCCTAACCATTGAGAAAAATAAAACCCTTTTAATTTTGTTTGTCAAATGTGCATTTCGACTGGGCTTGTTGCCTTATCTATTTACTTAAATTGAAAAAATTAGCTAAGAATGTGAACGAACTATCACTAACGGTTTCTGGAATATGCCAGATAAATTGCTTATAAACAAAATCGGTAAACAGCAGGGAATAAACAAGTCGATTTATTTACCTTGCAACTTGGCCTACACAACACACACACTGACTGACGCATACGGTATGATGAAACTATAAGCTTGATTATGGCTTTGTTTTCTAATGTAGAGCGAAACATATGCATATATATATATATATATATATGGAAATAAAACTGGATAACTGATAGGTACTTTACTATCAATTTATTCTTCTACAAATTTATTTGAAGTATTATGTTTGCATGAAGTTGGTGCATAATTTATCATTTGAGTCAAAGGACTCATGCTATTTGACAAAGTAAGATTATACATAAATACGATAAATTTGGAAAATTTAGACCAATATTAATGGTTATGTTATGGTTTTACTTCATCATGATTTTGTCATCTATTAAAAAGGCAATCGATTGCAAGTAGCAATCAATGTATTCGATAAGGTTCAGGATATCATGGTAGACTAAAATGACATGTATGATCTGGGCTGTATTTAATGAATTGGAGCCCAACTTGTCTGAACCTCTTATACTGGAAAAATTTGTATGACACCCTGGATGGAGTCTGTCTGGTGTGTGATTCCGAAAATTGTGCTCGGGGACTTAAGGGCTTAAGTCGGAAAGGAAGTTTCTTGGGTGGGTTAGTTGAGAAAATGTGCAATGAAAAGACGACAGAAAACAATTTCTGATAAACGACTTTAGCTCGTGATATGGTTATAAGTAGAACTATAGATTTGAAGCTTAGGACATCAACCTTGAACTCTTTATAGCTGAGAACGGTGGGTGGAACCACCACCCGAATCTAACATATGCCTTTCGGCGCATATGTATACATAATATTATGTGAGAGACAACGTCAACTTCGGCCGTTTTTTTTTTTTTGGAGCATAATTCGCCTTTAGACTAAGAGTTACCACAATCAACTCAGAGGACCTGTTCGAGAAGCTTTCCGTTGTGCATTCACCTGACGCAGACAACAACCACCTGTTATTCGATACCATTTGGATTTATGGCAGATGGAACGTAAACCTATTGAATTTAAACAAATACTGGAAAATACCAATGAATTTCGAATCGAGACTCTTCCCTTAATCGGTCTTATCTGTTCAGCCCAGTGGCGGATCCAGGGGGGGGGTCATAGGGGTCATGACCCCCCCCCAGAGCTCAAGTGAAAACAACAAACACGAGCAATCTTTACTTATTATTCAAAAAATTAGAGGACATAGAAAAACTTTTTGGGTTATTCCATATTTTTTATACGAAAAACATTACCTATTAATGGTAAGTTTCTATTTTTTTTTTAAAGCCAAGCTTTATAATGAAATGGACTAGAAAGAAATATTGATCAAAAATCACTACTAGCCCTCGAGGATACACTAAATTGTCTTATCCATCCGACATAAAATTCTGCGGACTCTCTTAAATAATTACGGTTTCCCGCAGTCACCATCATCGCAAAAAATAAGACTCTGCCGTAGTCTGATAAAGATTAAGCCAGTTTAAGGAAACGAGACCCTAAATCATTAAAACCGTTATAACTCCAAAGCAAATCGAAAATGAGAAAAATACCTCTTAAGTTTTTCAGGAACCCATGGTTTTCATCTGCGGTGGTAACTGTGTGATGCAAGTTATCAAAGCATTTTAAACATTCTATTTATTAAACTCTGTTTTATTTTCAACCGAAAAGAAAATAGTTTCGGGTGTCACAGACATTTTGTTGTGGATGCACCAATCAAAAGGGATCACAATAGGAAGCATTCTTTTTTTGAAATTTTTATAGCAGAAGATCTATGTAAGTTGCTTATTTTAAATTTTCTAAAAATATTACTTGGATAATTGGATATCTTCTTTTCTGTGCTTGTGTGTGAAGATAGCGCCCCCATTTTTGGGTAAAATTGTGCTGTATTGCGCTCATTTTGTGCTGCCTTGTGCCGTAAATATTTAAAAAAATCGCAAATTTGCAAAATTTTGAGAATTAATTTTTTTTAGTTTCGATATTTCTTTAAAAAAAAAGTTGTGTTATTTTGTGCTCAGATAATGCTGCTAGGCGCCAAAGAAATACAAATAAAATTCGTAAAATAGTAACGTTAATGGACAAAAATAAAATGCGAAGGGCACCGCCATTTTCGCTATGCTGTATTGTGATCAACTTGGGCCGTAAATTAAACATTCTAATTTTATGAATGATTTTTTCGAAATTTCTTAAAAGCGAAAAGATTAAGAAAATCTAATGATTGCACCTTTTAAGCCAAAAACTAATACATATTAGGTGTGTCAGAATTTTGTTTATATTCAAAATGTGTATTGTGGATCTTGTAAAGGTTTTTGAAAGAAGCAATTTTTGTTCTGGGACATTTGGCAAAATTGAATTTTGTGCCCCGCGGCCGTTTTTAGGTTAAAAGACCTCACTTCGAAAAAGTGGTCTGAAAACCCAATATTATATGAGGTCACAGTAACTTATAATGATTTGTTTTTGCTTAGAAAATAGCATTAAAATCTGCTGGTCAAAATATCATGACATACAAAAAAATTACTGTGCTACTTCGTGCTCAGTTTTTGAGATACAAAAATTCGCATATTTGCAACTTTTACGGCCAAAAAACAACAAACATTTCAAAAAATTCTCATCTGTAAAATTTAAAAATTCGGAATTTTTTTTAAATAATTACGACACAAGGCAGCACAAGTTGAGCAGAATACATCAGCACAACTTTTTTTTTTGAAAATCGAAAATGGCGGTGCTAAATTCATCCACAGCTTATCTAAACTATCCTAATTATTTGAAATCAAGTACAGTATTGAAATTATATGATCATATAGTTTTCTTGTGTAAATATTGTTAAATTGAAATAAATTTTTTGTTTGGGTTATAAGGAAGTTTTTTAATAATATTATATAATAAGAAAATACCCTCCTTTTTGCTTTGATAGCAGTTTTTTTCTTTTCGGTATGGAATCCACTATATTTTTGCAATTCTATCTGTTTTATCTCAAATTGGCACTTGATATTTGAATTACCTCTTTTGATTTTTTTTAGTTTTACATTTATGTACTTAAATGTAATGTGTAATCCATTATACTGTCAACTATTCTTTGTAAATTGTTCAAACGTTTTCAAAAGAACGATTTTCTCGTCAATTTCGCTCCCAATCTTAAATGTTTATCTTATTCTCATCATTGTCCGAAAAGTATGAAATGAAGCTTAATCTTGTTGATGAATACAATTTCTAACTCAACGTACATATAAGCGGGAGTCCGATTAAGTCTTAAGCTTCTCCCTGATCATGCCTTCGACTGGCTTGAAGCCAAGATTAAGCTTGACTTTTGGTAAGCAGTTCTTATTGATCTTAAAATTTCATGACCCCTCCCAAACTGAATTCCTGGATCCGCGCCTGGTTCAGCCCTTGCTATTTTTTCACTGAAGGTTTATCTGAGATAAGACTTACTTACTGAACAAAATGCAGACGGAGCTGCAACTGAAATAGCTGTCAAAATGTTGAATACACACAAATTCAATTATGTGAACACCAACTTTTAACTTTTGCTTGCAGCTTTTTTGACGTTTCAAAATTCCGAGCATAACCGAGTATCTATTTAAAAGGTTATCGTAATAAAGGTTTGTTTCGTATCTTTTTTCTAAAAAAATGTGTAAAACCTGTCAAATTTTGAAAAGAGGGGACAATTCTATCAGAGTTGGGGAAATTTGAAAAAAGTTAACAAACGCATTGAACCATGAACCAAGCACTTTTTTTAGAAACGTCATTTTTATGTATAAACGGCGTTGCCACTTTGCCAGTATTTCAATAGATCTAATGCACTATTTTTGTAAACCAAAACTACTGCTTTTAAATTGAGTCTCCTGCACTTTTATTTTTTTATAAAAAGTAAATTATCATTCATCAAAATTCAGTCCCCAAATTTGTCAATTCTATTCTTACGGCTTCCGGCTATCGTAACAGCATAATTAATGATTTTATGCTATTTTTGTTCTTCTATTTTGAAAATAAAAGTATAGATTGGAATATTCAGATCTTCTGTGAGAAAACTAAATATACAGCTTTTTTTTGAAAGCCTACTTCGGAAAATTTTCCGATTAGTGGCAACGCTATGACAGAAACTGACCACCAAGATTTTTGACAGTAGTTGTAACAATTCGTGTTCAAAGAAATTTGTGTAGCAGAAATTCGCAAGTTCTCCAACGGAGGGGAAATTTTTTGCTCTCGCATTGCGCTCTCTCGATGCAAATTTTTGGTGTTAACAAACAGGAATTTGTGACAATTTGTGAGAATTTGTGAAAATTTGTGAAAATTTTCAAGAAATTTCAAGATAACAAAAAACGGCAAGGGGTTAGTCCATGCTTTTCTTCGAAATCCATGAAAATTTATCGTGATGAAATTTTTACATTTTTGGAAAGGTGTGTTTCCTATTCAGCACTGAAAACCGCAACAATTTTGAAAGCTCGGTTCGTTAGATATTCGCATCTAACGAATTGCGTTGGGGGCAGAAAATCGATAAAAACACTTTGAATCGAATATTTCCTCAACCAGACCATGAACAAAATATTGGCTTGGATGTGTCGATAGGGTTTGAATAGACATTTCCATTGACGTGCGCTGCAATTTATTTTATTAAAAATACAAAAAGTTTTCGCAAGTCTACACACATCTACGCAGATCTACGCATTTTTACGCAATTCTACGCATATATACGCAGATCTACGCAAGTAACTTTGGATGCGTATATCTCGAGAACCAGATATCGTAGAAGGTTCTAGTTTTCAGTTTTGGAAAGCTTATAAAAATGCCTCTTTTGTATTGTCTTCCCTTATACAAGGCATGGGGATACAGGACACGATGATACAAGGCATGGATTCCGAAATATCGCCATCCAAAGACAACAAGGTAGGTATTTGGGGCAGAAAATCGGTAAAACGCTTCGGATGCGAATATTTTCTCAACCAGACCATGAAAAGAAATTTAGCTAGCATATGCTTAAAGGGTTTGAATAGACCTTTCCAAAAACGTATGGCACGATTTATTTCGTTAACTTTGAAAAAAAAGTCATTTTTGGTTGAAAAAATTTCAAGATAACAAACAGACCTAATAGGTCTGATTGCTATCGTGAAATTTCTTGCAAATTTTCACAAATTTTCACAATTTCTCACAAACTGTCACAAATTCCTGTTTTTTTACTCAACAAAGTTGCATCGACATCGATAGAGCACAATGAGAGAGCAAATAATTTCCCCTCCGTTGGAAAACTTGTGAATTTCTGCTACACAAATTTCTGTGAACACAAACTGTCAAAAATCGTGGTGGTCAGTTTCTGTCACAGCGTTGCCACTTATCGGAAAATTTTCCGAAAAAAGTTTTCAAAAAAAAAAAAAATGCAGTTTATTCATGACCAGTTGCACCGACCTCTTTTAAATTTTTATTGCTTCGTTTAATTTTAAAATGGCATTTATCGGTTGCACCAACCACTTCTAAATCTAACAGGCCAATAAACGAACCAGTAAACTAAGTCCTCTTTCACACGAAGAAACAAGTTGCTGGAGATTTTTTTGACGTTTTCTTTTAATCTCCTAAAAAATCGCTTGTACCTTTCATACGAGGAAACAAATCTCCAGGAAATTATTGAAATTTCCTTTGAAAGTCTATTGGTTGAACACACCTAAACCTAGATGTGAAAGGAAATGTCAAAAAATCTCCTCAAATCCTCCACCGGGGAGATTCTGTTAGCCCCTCTTTCCTCCGGCCATTCTCACCTAGGAACTAAAAGTTGCTGGCAACTCAGTTTCCTCGTGTGAAAGGGCACTAAAGTTCCATTTTCCTTCAGATAAATTTTAAAAGCAAGTTTAAACGAACATATCTAACTACCTACAGACAAAATAACTCAATGACGGAATATTGTTGATTCCAAATTAAAATAACGAAAACAACAGGTGAAGGCATTATAATTCGTATTTATAATTCACTACTTTAATAAATAAATTACTCCAGAATAATTATTATAGACTGGTCATCATGTGTTCATCTGATAACGAAGTAAATCAAAAAAAGGCGAAACGTCGAAGATTGTTCAGGTTCACAGAGAAATCCATTTTCTGAATTCGATGACGTCGCTTTAAAATATTGGTTCATAATTTCCAAACAGTGTGTCGAAAAATAATAGTGTAAGTTGATATCCATTTTTTCTCTAAAAAAAAGAAAATAATAAATAATAATAAAAAAAACACCAAGATGGCGCATTGGCTGTATCTAATGAGAATACCTTGTTTCTGTTTATTGCTATCTCACTTACACTGGTTAAATTTTTTCGTTCAGTTTAATAAACATATGATAAAATCCAGGGATGGTTCGCGAACTGCATTTTAGCTAAAAAATGCGTGAAAGAGATTGGTGCAACCCAAATAAATTTATCATTCCGATAAATTTTAATTCCATTTTAGCAAAAACCACTTTTAGTGAATTTTGGTGCAAGTGGGCATCCAGTTTTCTTAGAGAAGATCTGCATATTCCAATTTTTACTTTTATTTTCAAAATAGAACAACAAAAGAAATTAAAAATACCATAGGAAAATTAATTATGCTGTCACGATTGTTATCAAAGCAAGCCAATAGCCGGAAACCGTAGGAATAGAATTGAAAAATTAGGCGACTGAATTTTGATGACTTTTCCGAAAAATAAAAGTGCAGTAGACTTGATTTAAAAGCAGTCAATTTGTTTTACGAAAAAAGTGCATTAGATCTATTGAAATTATGGCAAAGTGCCCACCCCGTTTATACACCAAAATGACGTTTCTAACAAAAAGTTGTGCACAGTTCATGTTAATGCGTTTACTAACTTTTTTTTCAAATTTTCCCAACTCTGTTAGAATTGTCCCCTCTTTTCAAAATTTTACAGGTTTTACCTATTTTTTTGAAAATTATACCAAACAAACTTAATATTAAAGATACCGTCAACTTTGACATCACCCATCAAAGGCAAATGGTGTTTCATGTTTTCTTATGAAGTGGAATTGAGATAGGAAAAAAGAAGATTTATTTTTAATCTTCTAGATTTACGAATTATATTTGCATGTATAGTTTTACATATTTCAGGGCGATTAGGAGTTAAGTTATTAAATCTCGGTTTTGTGCTCGGTGGAAACATAGTAGGAAAAATATCTACATAAACCGTTTTCTAAGCTGTCTACCTAAATATGATGCTATTTAAAAAGCGGGAACATAGTCCATTAGATAGGGGCCCTCAGGTACGTGGGCCCGAGGGCCCATAGACTTAAATATGGCACTGTGCATGAGACATGCATGATGTGGTTTGTCAAATGAACATCTGATTTCCATGTTTTACTTTTGTTTTGCATAATAACCAGACAGCAAAAGTCAACTAAAGGTATTTATTTTATTGATCAAACAGGCTATGACATTTAAATTTCTTTATACTTAATTCGTAAAGTATAGGTAGTTGGAATAAAATATTGCTTTTGATTTTATTTTAGCCTAGGTCATAAAATTCTTAAGCCGTGTTCCTTTGGGGGTGGCAAAGTAGGTGGAAGAGGGGGGATGGTGTAAACGATTTTCAGATAATTGACTCCAGAACAGTAATGCAGTTATTTATGTCACTTTTTTTTGCAAAGAATTAAAATTTGTAATATTGCCGTTTTATTTGAATTGATTATTTGAAAAAAAATTAAGTCTTTTTAAAAAATGTTGGCTTTTAAAAAGTTACCGATTTCGTTTACATGTGCCCCTCTAGTGGGGTAAGTGTAAACAAGTCTGAAATTGGTATGGGGTAGGTGTACACACTATCTTTTTTTATGTTTTTTACTAGAGAAAAGTTTTTATCGAATTACAAAATTTGACATATCAACTTCGAAGGCATATCTAGATGCAGCTCGAGATGTCCCGGATTGAATAACTGGACTGGAAAGAACGTCTTTTACATCATTTCTTGAAACGATTGATATATCTTCAATCAATGGATAAACAAATGTTGTGGTCTTGGATGCGGACTTCCTTAAAAACGTTATATCGAGATCCAATGACCCATGGACTTTTATTATTTTCCCAACATAATATATTGGTCGTCCCTTTTGATCAATATTGATTAAAACATATTAATTTTCTCTTAGTTCATAGTTATCTAGCAGCTCTTTCGGAAAACTGTTTGAATCATCCGATGACGCATTGTCATAAAAGTTTGAATCTCCAGATAAATCGTTCAAATTAAAACTTATGTATTTCCGGTTCAGATGACTCATTAATATTTCTAAATAAGAAAGACATAGAGAGGTCAACTTGGAGAATTGGAGAATTATTATTTTCAGCAGTGTAGCTTAAATTTGAATTTTCCTGTTGTTTTGGCAGCAACGGATCTTTGAAAATGTAGGTAGTTTAAGATCTGGAACAGGAATAGCGGGTTCTTGATCAATTTGCAGAGGCAAATTTATCATCGTTAAAAATCTGAGTGTTCAGCGGCCATATTCCTGATTTTTGAAGTCCAGATGAAGTATTTCATGTATTAAAAACAATATTCAATGGGACTCGAGAAAGTTCAGCGATGTCATAAATTGTGATAGGGGATCCTGGTTTGCTTGTAAGACGATCTTGGAATGATACTTTTAAAGCGTTTTTAAATGGTCCATATACGGAAACATCAAGAGGTTGTAAATGGGGTTGAAATGACAAAATTATAATTCCATTGTCACTTGCATAGTCTATTGACTGGAGTGATGCATGATTAATGTGATTATCAAGAAAAAGAAGAGTATGATTATCCTTGCTGCTCCTTGTGTTTGTTAAAGTGTTTAAGCGTTTCCACAAAACTTTCAGTGGTCATCCAACCAGTTTTTGTTGCTATTATTTCAGTGGGGGTAGGTGTAAACGCGTTTACAAGTGCCCCTTTTTTTTCGTTTACACCTACCCCAGTCGGAGTTTTTTTCATAAAAATCTTTTTACAATATAAAAATATGTTCACTTAAATTCTTACCAAATTGATAAGAAAATACAATATTTTAACTTTAATAATATGCACTCGCAATTTAAAGAGGTTAAATATTTTTCGTTTGGCGGACTAACAAACAATTGTTCGGAATTTTACTTTTAGAGTGCCAAAATAGTTTTTTGCGTATAAAATGCCAGCTTAACTTCATAGCTTAACTGTTATTACATAGTGTTGGCGTCTTTGTTTTCCGAAAGTAATGGCAAATACAGTTTGTTTCTAAATAGTAGTGACTAGCTACAATGTGACCTGTTTACAGGTGCCCCGCGTTTACATCATCCCCCCTTCCCCCTACTCATATGAGTAGTTCACTAGCCATTTTCAATGGAACGCACAAAATTTGCTTCGCTATTAGCAATCTGATACAATTTTAAGAGATTGACAACTGTTTATAATCTGTGGAATCTCTAATAATAACAAAATTGAAAAATATTACACACTCTTTCCCAGTTTAGTGGACTTTTGCAAGAATATGTAGGTACACAGACTCCAAAAAATTGAGAAAATGTGTGTTAAGCCCAGGAAAATTAGACAAAAGAATGGGCTAGGGATAAAAGGGGTTAAAATTCAGTTTTTTCTTAGTTTCTCGAAAACTATCAGTTCTTTTGGATGAAGGTAAAGGTACAAATTGTAGCTTATGTAATTCTACACAAAAAAGATTCACATACTTTTTTCATGGTGTCGTTAAGCCCCGATGTCGTTTTTTTCGTCCGATTCCCCTGGGCTTGCAAAAAAAACACACCTAATATAGCATTGTAGGTAAATGATACCGCTGTTTTGTAATAATTTGTTTTCTGTTTTAAATCAATTTCTTAGAA